>JABWPP010000050.1:223711890-224031890 GCA_016920855.1 Puya raimondii
GAAGTCCATTTTCGCCTCACTCCGCCGAAAACACTTCGCAAAGGTCCCGAACTTGGCCAAAGCCTCACATATAGCCTCTCATGCTATCCACCGGAACTCTACCATTTGTAGGAAGCTTGCCAGCAGGTACTCGGTGCTCCGCCTTTACCTGTTGACAAGTCAAACACTGGGCCACAAATCTCCCAATATGCCGCTTCATTCCATTCCACCAGAAGTGTGCCTTCAAGTCCTTTATACATCTTGGTTCCACCGGGGTGTCACAGTATATAGGTGAGTATGAGCACTCTCCTCAAAATCTCCTCTCGGATCTCAGAAAATCCATAGGCCAACACACAGTCTGGTCACCTGTACCCGCAGTACTCCCGAAATGTCAACACTAAAAAGTGTCCCATGTCTGCACCGCTGGGCAAATTCCTGATCTCGAAAATCCCTCCATCAAGTAGGGCTCCACACTCCTCCCGTTTCTTCGGATCCTATCCACAGAGTGGGGTTGCAAAACCAAAAGACATAAGTTTTGAGATAAGTAATACCCAGGGGAACACCCCTTTCAAGCTCAAGCCGGCTCAACTCCCTTAAGTAAACGGCGCCTGCTGTGTGATCAAACATACTAAGGCTGCGCAGACCTCTCATGCTCAACGCATCTGCCACTACATTCGGCCTTTGCCGGGGGTGATACTGTGTCTGGCAATATCCTGTAGTCCTTCTAACAACTCTTACCACCGGCGTGTTGCCTCAGTTTTTTCAATTCCTTTCTGATGCGGTGAACAGATACTCCTTGAAGACTTTTAATGAATATCCGTGAAAATCTCACCCCCTCCCGTACCGTCCCCCCCACACAGATAACCCAGAATGCCGCCAAATTGATACAAGAATAAATATGGAAGGCCGCCATCCAGCCCAGCCACCAAAAAACACTACAACTGCGCCAGCTACCAACACTCCCATGCCGTTAGGGTAATTCTTCTCTTGATCCTTAAATTGCCGGGAGGCAATAGTTCGCAATTACCACTACATTGCCCATGCATATAACACACACAACCCAAGCCACTGGTTTGAGTCGATGGCATCCCTATCAATCAAAACCCAAAATCCCTTCCCCCCAATAATCCACTGGAAAGGGGGTACCAAAGGACCATAGGGGGAGGAGGAGCAGACATCAGCCTCATCCTTCCCATGCTCCTCAAAGCTCTAAAAGCTTCACGCCTTGGCCCCACCTTACTGGCTTGACATCATACAGTCCACACAAACAAAATCTAATCAATCCCCTTCCTCGTCAAGACGAAAGTGAGGGGTGTGGGTGAGTTCGTGGCAAAGCCTTCCAACGAATCGACGGCTAATTCCAGCTTAACCCAGAATAAACCTCCTCGCAACCTCTTCGGTAACAGTCGTCGGTTCTAGGCCCAATCCCGATAAGGTCTCAATCTTGTCTGCGGGTCCACCGCCACTCCAGTGGCTGAAATCTCCATGGCCCCCAAGAAAGCTACCTCTCAGAAGCCAGGGGAAAAAAAACTTCGCACTGTCTTCAACTTGGCATACAACTTTCTTCTCTCTCAGAAGTTGCAGCACACTATCGTTCAAGGTGCTTCCTCAGTGCTCAGCATCAACTCCACGAGAGTAGATCAGGATCTTGATGCGGTCTCCACCGCCCGACTCCAGTGAGAGTGCAGCTGCCTGATTCCATCAAATCCATAAACCGCGACAAAGGCCACTAAGATCAATACCAAGACTGCACATCCACCGTAATACTCATACACGTGTCCGTGGGTAACATCACAGATCCCCTACAGAAGCTCGCTCCTTTCCAGGACAATCAACCTCCCAAGACCATACAAACTTCAATTGGTGCGAGGCAACCAGCACAGTAACAAGTCAATGATCGATAAGACCCACACCAGCTTGACTCTGTCTACCACATATCCTTATTTAAGGAGTGCTGCCTTTGATGACGCCTTCTGAATCCTCCGAGTAGTTAGATACAGTGATATCATCAATAAACCGACTCCATGCCAATTCTGGTCCCTAGAAATCGCGTTTCCCATCAAAATCCTGAAGCTGCGCCTTAAGCTCTCTCAGCTCAGCCCCCCTCCCGGTGCCATCTCGGTAGGGTGTCTTTGAGACTTGGCGCAGTTCCAAGGGGAACTACGTCAATCACAAACTCGACCTCGACCTCCGACTACTTCTGATGGTCGGGGCATCCAGCGTCATCTCAACTCCGGGGAGGGAGTGAACACACGTCCGGGAACTCTCTTCCTCGCGGACTACAGTAGATGTCCTCGAGCTCCGCTCACTGGCCAGGTACCGTAATAGATAAGAGGACCTCTACAACAGTCAAGGCACCAGAAATTGCGGTACATCCTCGAACTCATCAATCTGTCTCGCTCGTGCGGGCGACGAAATCCACGTCGGGCGAACAAACTGCTCCTGCAGCCTCGATACCACGTACTACCTCCTGGCCTGGCTCTCGCGAAACGTCATGGTCCTCGCCAGCCGCAATCGAGTTTTATCGTTCGTCCCCGAATTATAGATAGTAGCGCGGCCTCAGGCCAATCCACTGCCGAGCACCACATCAAAGTCCTGCAATTTCGCCGCCAAGGACCATAACAGGTCTCGCGGAGCATCAACCAAGGGTCCAAGCTGCACTGGGCAATAAGACTCGCGACATCACACTTCCTCACACTTGGCAACATCCGATTTGCTGCTCGGAACATCTGTAGCCGTACTCTCAAGGAGGGGGGTATTGTGGGCACCGTATGGGTTCAACGGCCCTAACACTAGCCACATTGATAAAGGATGCAAAGTAGCGTCGACTAACAAAGTAAGTGATCTGCCACTCGGTATCAAATAATGCACGAGCTCTTTAACTGGCAGATCCATAAATTAAATGATCCAATGATACCTGCCACACACATATCTGCGCCGCCCGTTGAGTCCTCCAGAGTTGAGCGCCGCGAAGACTCTGCCGCTCTGCGTCTGCTGCAGTCGCTAGTCGCGCTCACCTGGGCGGGCGGTGGCCTACAGAGAAGCGTACCTTATCCAAGAGACTCTCATGTCGATAACACAAGCCCGTAACATGTCTTCTAAAATTTGAATCGTTCTCTCTGACTGACTATCTATTTGTGGATGGAAGGCGGCACTAAAGTCCAGTGTGGTTCCTAAGGCTTTATGCAATCCTCTCCAAAAGTGAGCCACAAATCTTGAGTCACGATCAGACACAATCGAAACTGGAACACCATGCAAACGTACTATCTGTGCAATATAAAGCTCTGCTAGTTTCTCCAAAGTCATACCTGTCTTTACAACCAGAAAGTGTGTTGATTTAGTCAATCTGTCGACTATGACCCAAACTGCGTCATTGTTTTTCTCACTTCTAGGTAGTCTAGTAAAAAAATCCATTGTTGTTCTCTCTCATTTCCACTCAGGAATAGGAAGAGGTTGAAGTAAGCTGACTGATCTCTGCTTGTCGACTTTCACATGCTGGCAAGTCAAACACTTAGCCACGAATTCCGCGATCTCCCTTTTCATGTTACTCCACCAGAAGACGTCCTTCAAATCCCTATATATTTTGGTTCCTCCGGGGTGCACTGAATATCCTGAACAGTGGGCTTCCTTCAAAATTTCATTTTTAAGATCGGGATTCTTGGAAAGGCATAACTGGTTCCTCAATCTCAAAGAGCCATCTTCGTGGATCTTGAACTCCGATTGTGCTCCCGATTTCACTAATTGTCGCATCTTCTGAAGATGTAGATCACTCGCCTGGGCTGGCTTAATCCTATCAACTAATGTAGGTTGAACCTGTAAATTAGCCAAATGAGCTTCAACCCACGGATACAAATTTTTATGTCGAGCCGTCTGAGGTCCTCTAGAATATGTCGCTGAGAAGTCACCAGTGTCGCAATATTCCCTGTTGATTTTCTGCTGAGAGCATCGGTTACGACATTGACTTTACCTGGATGGTACTTGATGGTCACATCATAGCCTTTCAGTTACTCTAGCCATCTCCTCTGTCTCATATTTAGTTCTTTCTGTGTGAAGATATATGTTAAGCTTTTGTGGTTGGTAAAAATCTCACAAGGCTTGCCGTAGAGATAATGTCTCCAAATCTTCAATTCAAAATTACCATTGCCACTTCTAGGTCGTGGGTCGGGTAGTTCTCCTCGCAAGGCTTCAACTGTCGTGAAGCATAAGCAATCACTTTGTCATTCTGCATCAGGATGCATCCTAACCCTTTCTTCGAGGCATCACTATAAATAGTGAATCCCTCGTCGCTAACAGGCAAGGTAAGGATAGGTGCTGATACTAGACGTTTCTTCAACTCCAAAAAGCTTTGTTCACATTCATCCAACTACTGAAATTTAACTTCTTTCCGTGCCAACTAAGTCAAAGGTGCAGTAAGGAGAGAAAACCTTTCATAAATCTTCTATAGTATCCTACTAATCCAGGAAACTCCGAACCTCAGTGACGCTACTTGGTCTCGGCCAATTTTCCACTGCTTCTATCTTCTTAGGATCCACCGAAATACCTTCATTAGACACAATATATCCGAGAAAGAAAAAACTTTGCAACCCATATTCACACTTCTCAAACTTGGCATAAAGCTTCCTTTGTCGAAGAGTTTCCAGAACTATCTTGAGATGTTTCATATGCTCAGCTGGACTGCTAGAATACACTAGAATGTTGTGTACGGAGACTACTACGAACTTATCTAAGAAAGGTTTGAAAATCCTATTGATCAAATCCATGAAGGCGGGAGCATTGGTTAATCCAAAAGGCATCACCAGGAACTCGTAATGCCCATAACGTGTGCGAAAAGCAGTCTTGAATATATTTTCAGCTTTGATCTTCAGCTGATGGTATCCTAATCGTAGATCAATCTTGGAAAAGATTTCTACACCACGAAGCTGATCGAATAAGTCGTCGATTCTCGGCAGGGGTATCTATTCTTCACAGTCATTCTGTTTAGATTGCGGTAATCGATACATAATCTCAGAGTACCATCCTTCTTTTTGACAAAAAGCACAAGAGCACCCCAAGGAAAGACACTAGGTCTGATGAACCTTTTGACCAGAAGTTCCTAGAGTTGCACTTATAATTCCTTGAGCTCAACTAGTGACATATGGTAAGGCGTCTTCAAAATAGAATCTATTCCTGGAGCTAAATTGACACAAAATTCAATCTCCCTATCCGGCGGTAGACCAGCGAGGTCCTTGGAAAAAAACATCTGAAAATTTATTTACTATCGGAATGTCTTCTAATCTCGGAGTATTTGAATTTAGATCTTTCCCCAAGGCCACAAATCCAGTGCAGCCACTCCTTAAGAGACAAGTAGCATGCAAGAAAGAAATGATCTGAGGTGGGGTGTAAGCTCCACTCCGGAGAAAAGCAAAATCCGCCTCCCATGAATGCTGAAATCCCACGAATCCTTATGCAATCTGCCACAAACTGAACACTTCGGTTTCTGATCTCGATTTGATGGTCCACCACAAGGAGCTGGCATATTACGTGACCTCTCAGAGTTACTAGTTCTGTCCGATTCTCTTGCATTCCGATCCTCTTTTCTGAAAGAATCTCTATTCCTCTTCTTTTGATTTGCATTTCGCTCCTCCCGAGTTTGTCTCCATACTGAATCCAAAGATTTCGCCCTGAAAATGACTTCCTCGTATGTCTCAAGGTGTAGCGGTGCGAGACCAGTGTGAATATGTCCATTCAACCCTTCCTCAAATTTCTTGGCCCGCACCTCATCATCATCTACCAGTTTCGGGGCGAAATGGGATAGTCGGTCAAACTCGACCTCGTATTCCTCCACATATATTGGACCCTGCTTCAAATCCAAAAACTGCCTCTCAAGATGGCGAAGCTTATTCTTTGGAAAATACTTGGCATAAAATGCTGATCGAAAATCCTTCCACGAAAGGGCTGCTAAATCATTACCGTGGGTCCTTAACTCACTTTCCCACCAATTGTTTGCTCTGTCCTGAAGCATAAATGTCCCGAATCTAACCTTCTCCTCATCGGTGCACTGCATAGCTGTAAATACCTCCTCCATCTCCTTGATCCAAGTTTTCGCTTCGTCCAAATTTATAGTGTCTGAAAAAGGTAGAGGGGCAGATTCTTAAACTCATTGATACTCCTCTCTTGAACTCTGGAACTCGACTTAGCGGCACTAGGAGAGGGATTCTGCTGCAAATTCTATTATTGAGTCTGAACTAACCCGACAACAGCTTGTATTAGTGTGGCGACCAGAGGATCCATCACGGTGCTCTGCGGTAAAGTGGTGAAATAGGCTGGAATAGTAGTTTGTGGCGGAGACGGAACAAAACTAGAAAGAGTAATCGATGGTGAAAACGGGATAGCAGTGGGAATAATTGTCGAAGGCATCCCCATACCAGCAGCCTGTGTGGAAGTGAAGCAAAAGCCGAAACATTCCTCTGAGGCGCTACGGTTGATTGCAACGTATTCTGGATAGTAGGCGAAAAAGTAGTCTGAGGTAGAACCGCTGTCGAGGATGTAGCATTCAAAAGTGCAGCCAATGTGGCATTCAAATCTGCATCTCCGAATCTAGCGAGAGGTGGGTTCCCAGATTGCTCGTTGTTGGTGTTGGTACGGCGGGACGGACGCACCATCTTTGCAAGAGAAAGAATCACAAACATACAAATATAGGATGTTAACGGAAACTATAAAGCAATAATGAAACAAAGTCAAATATACGCTTACTTCTACCTATCCTCACACGTCCTAATAAGCTCTCAAAGTCCTATACCTTAAAAAGTTCCTAGAGATCTTAAACATGTGTCTCTGATACCACAATTTCTGTCACGCCCCAAACCCGAGACGTAACAGACGCCGCATACCTACTAAATTAGTAAATATGCAAGGCTACCGAACCAGACAGAAAACAGGCAATATGATGATCATAAAATTTTTCAGTAAATCTAAAGAATCAAAAGATGAGACTAACAATAGAATTTTGACTAGAATCACATACATAAAACTAGAGTTTACTACAAAACGCAAACGAAAATTTGGTCCAACAGAGACCATAAATAACAAAATGTGGGTACGAAGAAATAACGAAATAGAAGCAGATAAACAAATGATAGTTACGAAGTTCAAATATTCAAATCTAACTATACCAGACATAAAAACAAAAGAAACTAAATTCAAATAGTAACTACATCTAACGTTCACTTGGTCCCGTTCCCGCTCTGCATAACAGCCTTCGGTACCTGGGTACGGAACCTTACACCACATTAGTCGGATTAAACATACAAATAAATATATAACAAATGCTCTGAAGTAAATTTTCATACAAAAATTAATCTAAGTGACTAGCCTTTCGTTTACAAAATTTCAAAAAAACAAAATTTATCAGAATTTAAAATTCAGATCAAATAGAGACTATAAATTTACAAAGTATTTTCTCCTTCAACAAATAAACGAAATAAAAATTAAGTCTCTGGTAACTAACTATATTGTGTGATCCGTTGGCGAGATCCAGAGGCACTCATAGGCGCAAAACAGAACAGAGGCACCCAAAGGTGCATATATAGAACAGAGGGAAAGCGCAAATACAGAATAGAGGCACGCATAGGCGCAGGCACCCAAAGGCGCAATACAGAAACGAAGCTAGCTTCTATGACAGAATACATGTCAACATGGCCAACATTAGCATAGCAGAATACCAAAAGACATTACAATTTAAAACACTTATCCAGTCACTAATTTATAGAACAGATTATCAAATCACAAAATTCTTTTACTAAAAGAATCTATCAATCAAAACTAAAACTCATTTTTCAGAAATATGTGATAATACGCTTAACCCTTAATTTTGAAATCTACAAAATAGAAATTTTCATTCAATCAGAATATTTTTCTATATTTTACAAAAAACTAACGGGTGTCTGGTCGCTTACCTCAAAAGCAGCTTCTAAGCTAAGAAGCTATCCAGTCGAAAATTGCATAGAAAATCAATCACCGGAATCTAAAATAGAGAAATATGATTCTCTATAAGGTAGTCATAATATAATTACAAAGAGGACATATGTATTTAGAAGAAAAGCTTATATAAAAATTTAAATTCAGATAGACTCACATAGGTTGACAAGATCGGTTACAAAAACTTGCAAAAAGGTCGAGATGGAGCGCGAAGGAGATTTAGAATAATAAACCCAACAAAACTCAACTACCAATCACTAAGATAAAGAGTTTCAAAGATTAAACTATTCAAAGAAGCAAGATAATATGAACGGAATTTTAATTAATAAGCTAAAGTTCTAGTGTTCGAAAAGAGGGTTTTCATATGTTGTATCATAATTTTACAATCTACAATCAGACGGGATCAAAATTAGAAATAAAAATGGCATATGCCTTCTCTTAGGCATTTTGTCGATCATGTACAGAACATTCCGAAAAGTATGTAGAATATGAAGAATTTACACAACTAAGTCACATGAAGAATACGGGAAAAAATTAACAGTATGATCAATATTAATTTAAATCAATAGAAATCAGATTTTAATGGTTTCAAATTCCAATCATCAAGAGATAAGTATTCACAAAAATTAATAATATAACAATGAACAAGGAGGTTGGATGATATCAAGATTTGGTATAGAGACAAAATTGAAAGAAAGAGACCTTCTCAAAGACAGTAATGACAACGATGGAATGTCGTCGACGACAAACAAAAATGTCGATAGATGAGATGTGCGGCGGCGGCAACCACGGATGACGGTAACGACGATGTTGATCAAGCGGCGTCGTGCATGCGAGTGTTAGGTCGTACAGAAGAGAGATGGACAGAGAGGGTCGGGTGGCTGTGATGAACAGGAAAAGAGAACAAAAGAAATTTAGGGATCTGATTAGCATAAAATGCCGCCAAGCCCCTATACTTTTAATATTTATGATAAGGTCCAAAATTCAAAAGAATGGGGTCAAAACAAAAGAAATAAGGTATAAAGGTGTTATTACTACTTTCCTTGGAACTCGATGTATCTGTCAATTAAGTCTTTCGCACATTAAGCATTTTTTAGGTAATTTTGTAGAGGTATACTAAATTATGTTATTATTTATCAGCCTGTTATTCTTGTAATCATAGTCGTTCATTATCGCTATTTCATTTATTATATCTCGTTAGACCTAAGGGTGTAGATTGCCCCTCTCCGCTGTTGTATCTACTTGAAATTATTTTGTATAGTTTTCACACTGTTTTGGTGTTTTTCAGATTTAGCTTTTGTCGAGAAAGTCCGGAAGCACAGAAAGGATGTCTCGAGATAGATAGAAGACCCAACTCTTTTGGTTAGCATGACACAGAGGTCGAATCCCAATATATTTAAACGAAGTTCATAAGAATGTTATATTTAAAGGTTGTGTACTATACTGTGAGATGCAAATGATGTATAAATTTTTTTTGTTATTAGTGGAAAGTATAAAGATGTAATAAATTTGTAAAAAGTCACAAATTGGATATAGTAGTTAGCTAGTTTACTTCTCCTTTGATATTATCAACTCA
This sequence comes from Puya raimondii, assembly GCA_016920855.1. NCBI lineage: Eukaryota > Viridiplantae > Streptophyta > Magnoliopsida > Poales > Bromeliaceae > Puya > Puya raimondii. Next base: position 223,721,402 of record JABWPP010000050.1, read on the forward strand.
TAAATCGTCTTGTATTCTCTCATAAATCATCTTGTACTCATAAATCATTTTGACGCTTCGTATGCAAAATGGTGTTCTTGTGCATATGACTGATCTATGCACGTGCCCAGGGAAGCTTTCTCTGTGGCTCAAGGCGTGACAGACTTTGGCCAAAAAGGGATTTTATAATATAAATTTCATAATTTCTTAACTATTCTTTCTCTTTGCTAGGAAATGCTATTGCCACAAATTCTACAGCCATGGTGGAATACGTTCGTTTCTTGGATCCCCAAGAAATCAAACCACCACCTAGGGCAAATATCCATTGACTTATTGATGCATGATCTTTTCGATATGTTATTCAACCGGCATCTGTATATCCTTCTAATACAATTGGATACGCACTATAAAAGCCCATGTGGGTTGTGGCAAGTGGGTTGAGTCAGGTTGAAGCCCACTACCACTGTGGCTGAGCCCTTAAGTGCAATAAGTATGCCCTTTCTATCAGCATGTACTTCTAGGATGGTTAGCGCTTTCGATCTATAAGAGGAAATGTCATTGGAAACAACTCAATTAATATTGAAAAGTTTCACATGTCTAATGCCCATTTAGTTGATGGTCATAAGCATAATCTATTGAGTATCAGTCAATTATGTGACAAAGGTTATTGTGTAAAATTTTAAGCATCTCATTGTAGTATCATTAGTTCATCTACAAATGAGATTGCATTAATAGGACTTAGATCCAAGAATATCTACACCATCAATTTAAACAAACTTTTCTATAAAGGCGAAATATATTTTTCGGCTCAAACTAATGCCTCTTGGCTTATGCCTAAAAGACTAGCTTATGCTAGTATGAATACTGTTTCAAAACTTTCAAGTAAAAAGTTAGTAGATAGTTTAAACAAAATTGATTATGTTAAAGATGAATTATGTGATACTTGTGCCTAAGAAAAGAAAGTAAAATTATCTTAACCCAAAATCTCTATTTCAACTACTAGGCCATTGGAGCAAATTTACAAGAATTTATTTCGTCCTATAGATATTTCAAGCCTTGGTAGAAGCAACAATGTTTTTATCATTGTTGATGACTATTCTGGATTCACTTGGACATTATTTTTTAAGGAAAAGGTATGACGCTTTAATATTTTTTAAAAGATTGTAATCACCGTGTTCATAACGAGAAAGAATATTTAATTACAAAAATTAGAAGTGACCATAGTGGTGAATTTTGACAACCATAAGTTTGAGGAATTTTGCGACGAATTAAGAATAGAGCATCAATTTGCTTGCTCAAATACCTCAATAAAATGGAGTTGTTGAACGCGAAAATAGATCTCTTCAAGAGATGGTAAGATCAATGTTCATTGAAAGGAAGCTACCTAATACTTTTGGGCCAAAGTCGTAAACACAGTATGCTATATAATGAATTGTGTTCTAATTAAACCAATTCTTGAGAAAATTTCTTTTAAATTATGATATGATAGATCTCCCAACATCAGCTACTTCAAGGTTTTTTATTGCAAATGTTTTATCTTGAACACTAAAGAAAAATTGGGGATGTTTGATGCAAAATCCAATGAAGGAATACCCTTGCAGTATTCCTCTATTAGGAAAGCTTATCTAGTTTATAATCTAGAAACTTTGGTAATAGAGGAAAACATGCATGTTTTTTTAAAGAAATCTTAGAGCAGATATTTCTTATGAGGAAGATCCCCTTGACTTGGAAAAATTGGATATTAACTCCATACAGAATGAAGTTGAGCAATCTAAGGAAGATGAAGGTTTACATCGTCAAAAGATGGTATTGACATACTTTTTTTCCTAAAGTATGAAAATTTGCATCCTCTCACCCTAAAGACTTGATCATTGGGGATCCAAATCAAAAAGTCAAGACAATATCATCTCTTAGATTACTATGTGACCACTTGGTTTTGTCTCTCAAATTGAATCTAAAAACTTTGATCAAGCTAGTAATGACAAAAAATGGCTCGTTGCGATGCAAGTAGAATTTAACCAATTTGAGAGCAACCAAGTTTGAAAGCTTGTGAAAAGACCAAGTGGCCATCCCGCATTGACATTAAATGGGTCTTTCAGAACAAGCAAAATGAATCTGCTATCGTGATTTGAAACAAGGCTAAATTAGTGGTCCAAAGTTTCACCAAATTGTAGGCATTGATTTTGATGAAACTTTTGCACCAGTTGCTCGATTAGAAGCTATTCGAATTCTTTTGGCTTTTGCTTCTTGCATGAATTTTAATTTTTTTTCAAATGGATGTCAAGAGTATATTTTTAAAGTTCCTGTTGAGTAACCACCCAGATTTGAAAATTATACACGTTTTAAACTCACCAAAACTCTTTATGGTTTAAAAAAGCTCCTAGAGTTATGATATGAAAGACTTAGAATATTTCTTATTTCAAATGGTTTCACAAGAGAAAAATTGACTCTATATTTTTTATCAAAATCAAGAATAAGAATCTTTCCATAACATATTTCTTATCTTATATATTGACTGAAATAACTCCAAACTTTGTCCTATGACAATAGGCTCAGGAGACTAATAGTTGAGTTGGGTTGAGCCTAATAAGTTGAATGGGGTGGCCGTCTACAATAGACCTAACGGTAGGAGACCTAGCAAAGACCCAACGTCCAGATGGGTTGAGTCAGGTTGAAGCCCATGAGCGCTGTTGCAGAGCTCTTAAGTGCGATAGGTGTACTCTTCCTATCTGGATGTGCTTTTGGGATAGTTGGTTAGCACTTTTGCTCCATAAGAAGGAAATGCCATTGGAACAGCTTAATTAATAATGAAAAGTCTAACATTTCCAATGTCCTTTTGGTTGATGGCCATAAACATAATCTACTAAGTATTAGTCAATTATGTGATAAAGTCTATTATGTAAAGTATTAAGCATCTCATTATAGTATTCTTAATTCATCTACAAATGGGATTGCATTCATGGGACTTAGATTCAAGAATATCTACATTGTCGATTTAAGCAAACTTCCAGGAGGTGAAAAATATTTTTCGGCTCAAACTAATTATTCTTGGCTTAGGCATAAAAGACTAGCTCATGCTAGTATGGATACTTTTTCAAAACTTTTAAGTAAAATGTTACTCAATAGTTTAAACAAAATTGACTATGTTAAAGATGAGTTATGTGATACTCGTGCCCAAGAAAAGAAAGTAAAATCCTTTTTTAACCCAAAAAGTCTATTTCAACGACTGGATTATCGGAGCTAATCCATATGAATGTATTTCGTCCTATAGATGTTTCAAGTCTTGGTAGAAGCAACTATGTTTTTGTCATTGTTGATGACTATTTTGGATTCACTTGGACATAATTTTTAAGGCACAAGTATGATGCTTTAAAATGTTTTAAAGATTGTACTCACCGTGTGCGCGCTCCCATCGGTAAGCCCAATGGCTCAGATCTTGTTCAGTGCTTTGAGGAGCAGCTAACGGCATTAGCGGGGTTGGTTCAGCAGATTGCACAACAACAGGTGAGCGTTGGACCAACCAAGCTTCACCTCCTATCCAAACTTCTAGAGGATCTACCGACCCTCCTGCTAACGTTGTGCCACCTATTGTGGCTGGTGTTGATGTTGCTAGAGCAGCTAGTGCTATACTGGTGGCCGTCATAATGGCAAATCCAACGGTCGTAGCCACTGGAGTGTCTTCTCTTCCAACTGGGCATGCTATCTCTGCAACCAGTGATGATGCTCTCGCGGAAAATCGAGCCCAGGCTAGGGTGAATTTGGTGGAATTCATGAAATTCAAACCTCCGAGTTTCAATGGTAGAGTGATGACCCACATGCTATCAAGAAATAGGTCGATCACATGCAAAAGATGTTTCGCGATTTGTACATCGAGGAGAACAATAAGGTCCCTTTAGCTGCCCATTTCCTTAAGGGTGATGCTAATCAGTGGTGGTCAGGGCTGTTGAGTCGTCGCTATGCTACTACGTCCCTTCCATCTTGGGGGAATTCAAGGAGATGCTCTTTGGCCATTACTTCTACGAAAGCACTAAGCAAAGTTTTGAGCGAGACTTTGGGAGATTGCGACGAGGGAACTGGACTATACAAAAGTACGAACGAGAGTTTTTTCGTATCATCGGCTTGATTCCGCTTGTGGTTCGTGATGGATGGCATAAGGCCAGGATGTTCATGAAGGGTCTATGGTCCGACATCCGACAATTACTTTTTCTCTCACGGCATTCTGACCTTCGACGAGTGTCTCGAACGAGCTTTATCATTCCAAAATGACATTCAGGAGGACTGTATTGAGCAGGAAACTGCGAGCAAAGACAAAGAAAAGAAATGACCTCATTTAGAATCTAGGGGTGGGTCTTCGAGCAGCAAAAGGCCACCCAAGCACTCTCCATCTCAGTCAACTGTGAGGAGCGCATTGATAGTCAGTCAGCAACAAGGTGTCACGTTCTATGCAATTTACGGTGGGAAGCATCTGATAATGATATGTTCCCGCCGACACGGTCAATGTTTCAAGTGCGGGCAATCAAAACATGTGCAAGCCAACTGTCCCCAAGGATTAGGTGCAGCTCAAGCTGCTGCTTCTGCCCAAGCGATTCCACGTGAGAACCGAGGTAGTTCATTTGATGCGGCTTTGACAAGGCATCCCTCAACGTCACACCAGGATAAGGGACCACATTAGGATCTGATGGTCGAGTCTATAGCATGGCTCGACAGGGGGACGACACACCCGAGGATGCAAGTGCAGGTATAACCTTTGTTTATAAGAATACCATATTACCCTGTATAGATTGTTTGGTAGTTTTAACATGTAAGGCATATCCATGTTCCTAATTATCTCATTCGAAGTTGATGGCTAGGTCAGTTTAGGGATAGGCGCTGTCGGCTTAATTGTTATTAGACCATTGGTCAGACAGTGAGGGCCTAGAGTTAATCGCTTAAAGCGTGTTAGATTTCAAATTTGTTCTGAAGGTTACATGATTAGGTTTTGTCGGCAAGTTTGGTGGTATTGAGTGCCAAAGGGGTGAGGGATGCTGGTAGCGTGACCCGGCGGGTGATGGATGCTGATAGCACGACCTGATAGGTGATAGGTGAGGTGAGCTCGACCCCTGAAGCATTAGATGTTTATAACCGAAAGGTTGGGTATCGATTATTGGTATTGATTGGTCTAGTGACCATGAATCCTAATGGACAGTCGCGACTAGAGCAATTATTGATTGTTAGGACTAGTGACCTATTTAAATGTTGGTATGAGATGAGTTTAACCTCTCCGTTGTGATTATACCAATCTCGTAGTTTAAGTTGTTGACCGTTAAGGGATGTTCAGTCTACCTGGCATCGGTGGATGATATCTCTGGATGGTTCCGTAGGAGATTCATGGAAAGCATTAGGCCTTGGTGAGTTCACATTGAGAATGTGATGGTGGTACTCGGTTATTATTAGAGGATATGTAGTCAAGTTTCGGGGACGAAACTTCCTTTAAGGGGGAAGTGATATAGAACCGGAGGTTCGTTATAGTTCCTGAAGAAGAAGGATTACTGTGTAATTTGGACTGATTTTTAACGAAACAAAAGTCGCCAATTTCAAGGTCTGTCAATGCTATGAGTCCTATGAGGGACCTTGGTGCAATTTTACACAGTAATGTGGCATTTCAGAGATGAAATCGAATGAGAGCAAAATAATTAAAATGGAGTTTTTATTCAAAAAGCGCGACATTTTATGCGTCAAATTGCGTGGTTTTTAAGGTGTAGAAACTTATGGGCAAGACACATCGTGGGCGAGTTTTGGATAAGAAACTGTGAGTCAGAGAGGCTAAACTGCATTTTTTTTGCAAAATGTGAAAAATGAGCGTTAGCTTTCCTTATATGTCCCTTATTACTATCAAAAGTTTTCAAATTTAACCCTCAATATCTAATATATCATTTTAAAATCCAATCCCATTAGTAAACCCTAGAGGAAAAGGCTATTTTCGAAAGAATTTTTAAACATCAATAAAGGCATTTTAGTCATCCAGGGATAAATAAAATATTTTTGAAGTTTTCACGGGCATATTAGATATTATCTCTAAAATAAAAATTAAATTGAATAAAATGATAAAAAAAAATAACTTAGTATATTTTTAAAAAATATATGGGGTCCCCGAGAGGAAAGGGATCCCTGTGGGGACGGAGGGAAAATTTCCACTCGTTGGTAGGGACGGGGCGGGAATGGAGATCCTAAAAATCCGCAGGGACGATGATCCTAAAATCCCGTGGGGCCCTGGCCCTGCCCGCTCCCCTTTGTCATCCCTAAGGGCCTGTTTGGTTTCTTGGAAAATAATAGAAAATTATTTTCGGGGAAAATAATAGAAAATTATTTTCGGGGAAAAAAATTTATGTGGAAAAAAAAATTTTAATTTATGTTGCTTGCTTCGACAGAAAAGAAAATTAGTTTTCCATGTATGCGTGTTTGGATGGTAAAAAAAAATGAAAAACACTTTTTTATTTCTATTTCACTTGTTTGGTTAGTTTAAAATTTTGGTATATAAACATCTTCTACAAAAGAAGGGTGAGATTACCAACCTTTTAAAATTTAACATAATACTTACAAATTATTTATAATATAAATAATAAATAAGTAAATAAAAATAATTTTAAGTATATTTTGTTGTAGGTAAAATAATTTCACAAAAGAGATGAAGATAGTTGACATTACTGGTAGGAGATGGAGATAATTATGACGTGTATATATATATATATATATATATATATATATATATATATATATATATATATATATATATAGCTTAGATAGAGATGACGGTAGAAGATGGTTAAGATGACGGTTGGATGGTAAACATATATCAATATATTAGAAAAGAAATTTTTTTCTTTTTTTACTCCTCAAAACATCCGTAAGAAAAAAGTTTTCGTTTTCCGAAAAAAAAATTGGAAAACGAAAAGAAAAATTTTCCGTGAAATATGAAAAATAATTTTCCAAAAAACCTACTTTTCCTACGAAACAAACACACGAAAAAAACTTTTCTAGTCTAGAATAAGTTTTTTGTGGTATTTTTCGAGGAAACAAACAGGCCCTAAGTGAACATCTATAAACTTAAGGATTTATATAAATGATGTAGCCCACTAGTATTAGCAACCTTTCAAACCCAAACCGCTAACACAAAATGCTTAAGACAAATTATTAGTACTAGAATGCTTAGTTCTTACATACCAACACACAAGTTTTTCCTCGTCCAACATGGGACTAGGGTTGTAGATTCTTCCCTCGATAAAACGCCAACATCCTCATCACGCCTAATTACGATGCATCAAAAAGCGATATGAGATTTTAAAGATAGCTCCTATCGTGTTAATGATGTAGCATTTTGTCCTACATAACACTTAACTCTCGCACTTCGACCTTGTTCCGATATATGAATATTTTATTCGGAATATATTTTTGATTTGCTCAAAAAGTTTGAAGTACTTAGTAAATAAGAGTGTGAGTATAGACTCGAAAGGAATAGTATATTCAGCCTTCAATTCATTTTTTCGGAATAAGATAAATCATCCTGTAGGAAAAATATGTTATTCTATCAAATCATGAATATTAAGACCTTTCAAAGAGAAAAAAATTAAACTCATATCTTCCAATAACACTACATTTCTCATATCGTAAAACTTATCCTTAGATAACTTATTTCAAGTTCCAAACAAGACCCAAGCTACTGCTGTACTGACTATAACCTTGCCTTTGCATAGAAGATCTTGATCACATAGCAAAATCTTTCCATTTAGTCACAACCTTTTCTTTTATGAAGCAACAATTGAACAAGAACATTAGATTATGCAATGCAACTACAATTAACAATGTAGGACAATATGTTACATGTTGGACCCAACAGCAATGCCACTTAGATCTGGTGGATTATTTCTGTGTTCTTTTAGCCATTAGACTTATTTTACAAAGCAATTTTGCTGACTCGCCGCCTTCTGCAGAAGGACTCGATTCTGTCGCACGCCTCCTCCAGCAAGCTGGCAGGAACTCCAAAGAACATCCTCACCCAATTCTTTAATCCAAAGACGGAACCTAAATTACATTATGAGCTTCATGATCAGCAAAATGAAATTGTAGAATTTGATCTACCAACTAATCTTACGAAAATTAATAGCTGTTTTGATTGAACAGAAGTCAAATTCTATAATCAAGGAGTACATATAAAACCGTGATTTATCCTGTTTTCACTGCTTAAACAGAGTTTGCCATTACGTTAAAAATAACAACTATTCGTTCGAAAGTTTATTCATTGGTGACAAACATGTCAAATGTAATAACGATAGTGACTTCTGTTTGAATTTTTCACCTGATATGTCTGAAAATTTCAGTTCTTGTCTTTCTGTTATATTAACTTTTACAGCCATTTCAAGTTGTGCTTTGCTGAAACAAGATCATTATTCACAATTATTCAATCCATTGTCACTGTCCATACAACACATTTTTTTGGCCATTCGTTACCACTTGACATGTTATCGCTGGCACTTAAAAATTCAAACTCATCCTAGCTCTTCTCCATTTTTCAGCATGAAAAAGATCAAAAATTGAGAGTATGTGCAAAATTACTGGTCAACTAGGGAACTCATCGTACCTGGTACAACCAAAACAGATTCTTCTTTAATCAACTCTCTTGCAAAGTCCATGTCATCTCCTATGCCATATAGAAGCGACGTGTTGACCTCTACCTATCATTTAATGATAAAAGCAATGTCAAACTCGGTAATACTGGGATGAAAAATTTTGCAATATGAGGAACGATGTCTTACCATCATGAACATGGAGCCTTGAGGCCGCGAATAACAATGCAGCACATCAATTTGCAGTATTCTTTCGTAAAGGGCATCTGCTGAAGATTCGAGTTGTGCAAGGACATTTTTGTGAAATTCTTCATGGGAATCAGAAAGAATACTCGGGACTGCTGCCTGTTGTGAAATGTTACCAACATGAATAAGTGTTGATCTAGCAAAAGGACCAAAAAAAGAAGTAAAATATATGACGACCCTCTCTACTGCAGGCCATTTTGCAAAAGAGTCGATAATTTTTTTTGTGATTGGCACCCCCTTTTAACTTCAAAGTAACTACTAATTTAGCTCGAGTTATTTTTCTAGAATGCATTAAATTTAACAGCTCCATTAGCTACCAATTGTTAATTGTTAACAAAATTCATATTTATCAGTTGAAAGTGTCCAGAAAGGTAAAATATAACAGCATTACTTAATTCAACAAAATTTTAAATTTGATTCATGAAAATAACTTAAATCAAATGAGTCAATTTAGAGGATGTTAATCAAAAGAAAAATAGCTGAGGGTTTGATTTCAAAATGGCCTAGAGTTGAGGGGGTCCACATAAATTTTAACCAAAAAAGGAAGAGATATAAGAGGGTCTTGCTAGACCTGGACTATCGAAGATGGACCTGAAGTAACATTCATGAGCATCTCTGTAGCCGCCCGGACCTTCCAGAAAACAAAAATGACAAACATTCATGTTATAAAAGCTAATAAACAGGTGAAAGAAATAAATAGAATTATAGTTTTTCACTTCACCTATTGATTCAGAAAAACTCCATTTCGCTGCGATGTCACATAGTGTGATCATCATAGATCACTTTGTAAAGCTATTATACATGATGGTCTAGTTTGGTTATGCTTTGTCCAGAACAGCTGCTTTCAATGCTTTAAACCTCCATAAAAATCTGAAAGCTCTTTAGAGCTTCACAACTATGAGCTCTATCACATAGAGTGTGGTGGAACCTTCCATTGAGAAAGCACCCATCGGGTGCTTCCTCGACACAAGGTCCTAACACACGATCCTTGCGATGAGCAGCCACAAAGGAGAAAAGGGATCCCGAAAGTATTTTCGAACTTCTATGGAGCTCTAATGTACTCAAAGCAGCTGCAATAGATAAAGCATTCTCAACAGGGCCTACATACTATTGTCAGCAGAGAAGGAAATGTTTTTTTGGTTATTTAATTAATAATAAAACGAATAAGTTACAGGAAGAAAACTTAGGGCTCATTCGGTTATACTTAACTTATTCTATATTTTTTTTAAACTCAGGTTCTATGCAATTAAATGTGCCGGCAAATAATAGATTGTTTGCTACAAGTACATCTATGGGGTCTGTTTGGCAACAAAAAAAGCCAAAAATTGGTAGATAGTTTTTTCACTTTTCTTTCTATAAAAGATGAGAAACCTATTCATCAGTGAATTCAATTGCATAATACATGAATATAAGAGAAAAAGAAATAATAAATATACCATAGAGGCCTTATACAAATAGAGGATGTTATACAAATTGTTATCAGTTAGCATATTCTAAAATTCAAACTGAAGAAGTTGCTAGTTAGACCAAAATAATTCCTAGTTTTAATAAGTTTAGCCTTTATTATCGACAGTTTTCTTTTTAATGCGAAACCAGGGCAAAGATGGCCACTAAAACAAGCTTTAATTACTCACATATAATAGAAGGAAAAAAAAATGTGAATCAAGATCTACTCTTTATATGAAATTTTAGCCCCTCTAAAATTTGGACCAAGATTTTGAATTGATACTATAGAATAAATTAGCAGAAGGGAACTTTTTTTTTAGTAATTTGGAAAATCATGAGATACAACTGATTACTGCTAAATCTCCCAAATGTGAACCTCTGTAATACAATGTAACTTTTTCGCATAGATATGAAATAGCAGACCATATATATAGAAAGGCTTGAAACATACGAAGATGCTTAAATTGATCATAATGAGTTTTAACGTTTGGTACACAAATTGCCTCAAACGATATAATTGATATTGAGGTGTAGTGCTTTTATGGAATGCTTAAAATATTCGGAAACATTGAGAATCATAAGAATATGATGTCCAATAATTTAAATATTTTCAAGAAGATCATGTTATGAGAGTAAGGAAAGTATAAAAATCCCCTACAAGATTATATTACAAAATTAAATAATCAAATACTACAATTGAGATATGCCGGCCGTTGTCTCCGCATTTGCAATCACATAAGCATTTTGCATTTTTTATTCATTTGGAAAATATCTCTGCGAAAAAAAATTGAATAAAAACTTTTTTTTTCCCTCTCTATGGGGATAGCTAAACCAAACCTATGCGCATGCTAATTTTCATCTGCTCCTACTGTTAAGGAAATAATCTCTTTTTGTTTTGATCTCCTTTTTCACTTCTTAAATTCTTTTCTTGTCAAAGTGCCCTTATGTAAGAGCCATGTTGTTGAAAACAACAATAGATATAAGAATCCGACAAATTGTAAATGACTTGATTATGAAGTTCTTCTACTTTTAGATAAGACAAACAATTCCTTCAACATTATTGCTTACCTGTGGTTGGATTTGTTTCTTTTACGTTTCACCAAATAAAAACAAACTCCAGAAGTTGAAAAGTGACAAAAATTTACAGGAGAATTTAGCTTCACATTTATCTATACAAATGGCAGAAAAAGAAAGTGAAAGCTACAAAATGCATTGGAAGATTGCTAAATCTATAAAAAAAGGTAAAAATGTAGAGCAAATACTCATGCCTAATGTTAGAACGATATAAAAAGTTTTTACTCTAAAATCCATGAAAAAATGTGGTGCTAAATGTTAGTTGCTCGAAAAGAAAGCTGTTATAACAAAATTTGGAAGCGATTTTAAGACATGATTCCTAACGTAATTCTTGAGAAGACTAAAAACATGAACAATGCAAAACGTCTCAAAACGTCTCCTAAATCTGCGAGAATTTGATGCTTACTTGCTTAAGAGCACCAGTAGGGTCATACAAGGCTACCCATCCGAGGCGCCAACCAGGAACCATCCAGCGTTTCGACAATGCTCCTATAGTAATAATTGGTGCCAGGTGGGCGAATGAAGCCATTGGCAAAAACTTGGCATCCCCAAATGTCATATCTGCATATATCTCATCTGCAATAATTGGGAGACTTAACTCTCTTGCAGTTTCAGCAATCTGCAACAGAAAGAAGACCAGAATGATACCATTCAATCATCATTAATTGATAACCTTGATTTGATAAAATAACAAACTAAACCAAAAAGATTGTTTTCATCATTACTGTTCAATCAGTTAGATAAAGTTTAGCTTCAACTACGTATTGTCAAGAAACATGATATTTGTCAAACTTCTTTCCTTGAAAAACTAGGAAGCCAGCAATTGTTTCAGATGATGAAGTTAGACTGTTTCTAATTGATTAATCCAGATTCTTATCTTGTATACATATTTGCAATCTTACTCTAATAAGCAAAAAAAGAAAAATCAGATACTTCGTTTACACAGAATTATAATTAATTCAATAGTAGGCTTAATTACACTTTACTCGACTGCATTTTAGGGGGTTTTTTCTCATTTGCTACCCTGTATTAATTTTTTTCTTCAAAGACACCACTGAACTATAGCTTTCTCGCCAATCTCTACATTCTACTCGAAGGTTATTTTCATTTTTACACTATATTTTTTTTAAGACAATACTAAACTATCATTTTCTTGCCAATCTCTATACTACTGTCAACAAACCTACTATCTCATACAAAAGCTCGCAGCTCTGTTAAAAGACATTGGTTGGAGGTAGCAGAAAGCATGAGCGGAAAAGCAAAATGGGCCTCCATGATAGATCCATTGAAAGCAAAATAGGCAACCGAAACACTATCAAAATATTATTCTGAAAATTCTTTCACATCCAGCAGCAGGATAACGAGAACCAAAAGTAGGAAAATGAGAACAGCTCAATTAATACCGCTAAATATGTGATCTCATCTAATAGCCAGCAGTTAGCAAACCAGTACATTCAATTAATACAACTAGTGTGGAGAGATAAAGAACAAAGAGTCAAATGGAGAAAAAGGTAGAGGGAGGAGGTAAATCAAATTGAAAGATTCAGAGCAGGTCAATTTACGAAAGCGAATATGTGGCCCCTGCTGATAAACAGCACCTATCCCGCCAGTATATTGAAGATATAGAGCCAAATTCAAAATAAGAGCACCAAGCTGGGTGTGGATTCGTAGTTAATGTATGTGTACAGATGGTTTGAATCTTTGAACTTTGAAGGTGACAGTGTTCAACAATAAACTCAAGCAAACCTTCTAAATTTTGGATGTTTTTTTTAGTTGCGAGCTCTTTAACCAATAATCATTTACGTGTTTATATTACTTATAATTCTACTATATTCAAAATGATCTAACTATATCTCAAAATGGTTGCATATGCACCTTCTAATTATATACACACTACTGTTGGGATGTTGATCTACTTCATCTACAGTTTGTTATCAATGCCACTATAATGTTTTATCTAAACCATATAAACAAGCTTCTATAAACTTATAGGTAAGCTGAACAAGAGCTGGCATATGTGTCACTACCGCATACACTAAACGGTGATCACGTCACATTGTATTGAAACTCAATTGCACTACGGTAAGAAAACATAGATTTTGTCACTAACAAAAACGAAATGCTTCAACAGTTTTTTCAATTTCGACATTTTTGGATTCAGTTTTGATGGTTTCTTAGAAGGAATGCATGGGAAACGAGGCGAGAAGGTCAAAAAAAATTTCAGGATATGTAATAAAGATATAACAAAATATTGGGTACAGTTGGCAGGCATCAAAAGGCTCTCCTTTTAACCCACCAAAAAGCTTCGATGGAATGGCCAGCATGAATCACCAACTTCCGCATTATCAAAACCATTCTCCAATGAAATCCACTCAAGAACAAAAATTAGTAAATAAGCAATATAAATTCCTTTATAGAATATTAAGAAAAGCCTCAATTACAGATTTCTAGACTTAAGTTTAGCATGTTTTCACCTTTTGCACTACTTTTTTTCCCCCAAACTCCCCATTCACCTTTCAAATTTGCAGCAATTCCTACACTTTGCTAATATATGGTAAAACTTTAATTGGATATTGGAAATTTTGTTAGTTACAGCCTTACTCTTCATCTTGAAACAAACACAATATTTGACTTGGCGAGTAACAGGTCCTTGGGTTTCTTTGATTCGGAAAAGAACGGAACAACGAGAAACGAGCATTGATGACTTCAAAATCCACTCACTTCTCTGCAAATATATTAGGATCTCCACTTCCAACTGTAGTTCTACCAAACTGTTAGGATCTCCAATTTCTAATGATTGTTGTGATACCATTTGTTGTCTCTATTGGACGCCTTTCTGCTCCGAGGGAAAAAGAGACCTCAAATTCTAACTTCACCTAAGCTAGAAGCCATTAAGAGGAAACTCTTCTTTATTAATTAGATTAAATGTTGAATACAAAGAGAAGAGGCCTCTCCTTTGTAGGCCTACAATTCATATGGTATTCGTAATATGGTGAGGAAGCAATGTAAGAAAATGATAAATTAAAGATACCCCTAGTCTAATAAGATATGCCAAATAAAATCTCCTTCTAAGCTACACTAATAAATTAATCCTAATCTATGAAGAAAAATATATTATACCCGGAAGATATTAGGATTCAAGGTGATTGTAATAGAAGAATACCCTCTTACAAGATTTGTCATTGAAAATGATCATCAAGACTTCAAAATCCAAAGTTTCCTTACCTCAGATTATGGATTTTTTTCCATTTTGTCTGCCTAGCTTTAACTTGAACAGACTACGTCTGTTTTGTAAAAGAAGAATTAATTAAGAGACTAATCATGAAGAATTTATTGTTATTAGCCATAATATAGTCGGGCCCTCTTGATAATAATTACTTTTAAATCCAAAGATCAATAGAGAGTTTCACAAAAGTGAAAGCATACTATAGAAAATGAGAGTGCCCTTAGAGTTTGAAAAATAATTGCATGGACCTAGTCTACCTCGTCAGCCATGGACTGCACCAACCACCTATCCGTCATCTCATACCTTCATGAAATCCTCGCTAGTTGAACTAAAATAATTTCTAGTTCTTAAAGGCCTGAAATTCAATCGATGGTAGTAGTTTCAAGAATGGAGAGTGCAAATTCTCCTTAGCCTCTATAATCGTGTGCATGAATTTCCTGACCATGTGTGATGTGGCCTTTAAACTGGTCATTCAATGAAAGGCGGTAACCATCTCGTCCACTATATCTGGCTTTCAAGCTGACTGTTGGATCACTAACTACAGTTCTGATGGCTCCCACTTTTTGAATGAGCAGCCGGTTTAGTAGGCACACAAAATACTGCGCACAAACGTGTTCTTAAGAAGCTCCTTGGTTGCATAATTTTGCTACTACATTGGAGATGAAACCGCATGCAAGACTAATTCAATTACTTAGATCATCGCATTAGCATCCAATTATTGTAGTTGGAACTGGAAAAAGATGCTCAAATGCTGCAGATAGAATCACTCTCTCTCTCTCTATATATGAGTAGGGCTACTATACTCTTATGAGTATAGAGCCCTTTAAACTCATAAATCTTTTTCGATGATAGATCTTCCGAATCGACGATCCATACCATTAAATATAATCTAGAGAGTTTAAAATACCTTGAAACCGAGTTTCATAATTTTTTGAAATTATAAAAAACTTCATCAGGTGAGTATAAAATGAACGGTTAAAATCGAGCGACTTTCTAAAAATCGAGCGACTTCCTAAAAATCGAGCGACTTCCTAAGTCCCTCCCAAGAATAGTTGTTCCTTAAATACAAAACTTCCATTCAAATGCATATAGCGGAGAAAAAACAGAATCCGTTATCAAATATTTACTTATTCCATACGAAGCTGAACAAAAATTCCATTCCATCCCGTGAGGTTACCTCCAATCGTTCCACAAAGAAGAAGAGGCTTATATATTTTATATTCTCCACTATTTGGCCTAAAAGGCAGATCACATGATTGCCGTGTGCCCATCTGCGTTAATTCTTTGACGCCAAGCAGACGGAACAGTACATTGCAAAATATAGTGGAGTTCAGAAGGTTATTTTCCTACATTCAAAGTTGAGGGGCCTTGTTGCAAAAGCGGTAAACTTTAGGGGCTGTTATACAGTTTACCCAAAAAAAAAGAAAAATGTTAATTGTTCATCTTACACGGTTAGAATGATAGTGATCCTCCTTGTCTAAAAATTAAAAGCGTTGATACTGGTACATTCCAAAATAAGATCTAAATCTTATATTCTTTTATTTATGGATCAATATTGAGTCCTTGTCTTATCAAAAAATAAATAAATAAATAAATACTAAAAACCGAAAAGATTGTTAAACCCTAAGATGGGGTTTGTGTTTATGTAGAGAGGAAAAGGAAAAGTGAGGATAGGGAAAGTGGTGGTAACCTGGAGGAGGTGGGCAGGGGAGTAGACGGCGCCGCAGGGATTGTTAGGGTTGATGAGGACAACGGCGAGGGTGCGGGCGTCGGCGAGGGATCGGATCTGGCGGAGGTCGAGCTCCCAGCCGCGGCGGGGGAGGAGGTCGTAGTAGCGGGGCTCCACGCCGGACAGCTCGCAGGCGGACTCGTAGGGGGCGAACCCCGGCCGCGGCAGGAGCAGGTTGCCCCCCGGCCGGGCCAGCACCGTCACGCATACCTGGATCGCCTGCGTCCCGCCCACCGTCAGGAACACGTCGCCCTCCCGGATGCCCTGCTGCTCCTGCCCCTGCTGCTGCTGCCTGATTCCTTTCCATAGGTACTCCGCTACCGCCCTGCCCTCCGTTTGAAAATAAATAAAATAAATTAATAAATAAATAAAAGGTTGAATGTAGAATTTTTTTTTGATAGAAAGGTAGCGTAGCACGATACCTATTTTATTTTATTAAGTAGATAAATTTAGCTACATAGAGTGAGGCGGCAAGGGCCTCAAAAAAATAGAGAATCAAAGAAAAAAAGAACTAAAAAGAAAAGCAAAGTAGAAGCGAAAACAAGCATCAAAACAAAAGGTGTAACAAACGCCGGCATCACCCAGCTCTACAAAAAACGGTCCACTCCTTCGTCAGTACTCCAATACGATGAGCAGTTGAGATAGCTTTAGTAGGTAGGTTTCTAAAAATAATATTATTTCTATCGTGCCAGATCGTCCACCACGTAGCCGCCACAAATATCTGAGCCTTCAAAGTATCGAATATAGAAATATTAAGATTAAGAATATCATTATTTCTTAGCTTTGTCTACGGGTTGTTTGGGAAACAAGAAAAAAATAATTCTGAAAAAGAAACTAAATTAATAAAGATCCCTATGCACTCCGGCGCTTGTTGGAAAAAAGAAAAAAAAAAGTTTCTACTTAATTGATTTTAGTTTGAAGAATTAATCTTTGTTTGAAGTTGTAGAGCGTTTGGCTAATTATTATTTTTGTAGTGAAGCGATTTTTTCTAAAATGATTTCATAAAACTGTTTAGCAAAAATATTTTTTCAATTTGTAAATAATAATTTAAAATTTAAAATTTAAAATTTAAAATCTCAACAAGAATTAAAATTTTAATATCTGAATTAAAAAAATACAAATTTAAAATTAAATTTTAAAATTTGAAATTTGAAATTTAACATTTAATATTTCAAATTTAAATATAGTCTAACACATTATTATGAAATTGGATTTGAATTTTTGGGCCCAAAGCTGTTGATAGTGGAGTTCAGAAGGTTATTGCAAAATATAGTGGAATAGCTAGTTCTTGGTTGTACCCGAACCAAACGAAGCTGAGTTTTGAAAAATCTTCTCAAAATACTAATAAAGGTAGGGATCAACATGCTTGTTATTGGGCCCCAAAGTTACATCATTAGGCCCTATGGGCTTTGGGCTAAGCATAATCCTCCCTATGACTCTGTGTCAATATTTTTGAACAAAATTTTCAGTAATAACTTACGCGTTATGGGAACTCTCTTTTTTGACTGTAAACTAAGTGACTTGATTTTAGCTCATTGGAAGACTTTGAAAACCATGATTTGATAGAATAATATATTCCACCTATCTTATCGAGAAAAATAATTAAAGAGCGAAATATAGTATGCCGTTGTAGGCATATAACCATACTCTCCATCTACCAACTACTACAAGCCTCTTACCAACCGCCCATAGCGCAAGTGTCAGTTATGTTTTAGATATGTAAGTTGCTATACACTTTAATGTTTATGATGGTTGTATTTTGGATGGAATATAGTTTATGCGTTTATTTTTTGGTTTTAATACTAACTGTATGTTTTAGTATGTAGTGTGCATTGAAATTAGTTACGTAATATATCTTGTTTTAAAATTTGATATGTATGAATTTTTTTAAAAAAAATCAATATGTGCTTTGATTTTCATGTTTGATTAAAATGTGTATGTATTTTATTTCAAGATTCAGTATATTTTGGTATGTGATTTATATGTTAGTTAACTAGTTAAAGCATATAGCCATAACAGGATACTATGGAGAAACATAATAATAAATAATCAGTATCAATACAGCACAATTCTAAAACTAAAGCAAAGTAAGGAACTAAGAACTTTAAGTGGAAAAACGAGATGTCCAACTTTCTTATAAAATTTTTGGTGCATCAAGTTAGTATTGGTATGAAAGTGGACAAATCATTCAAAAAATCAGCTTTTGCAGCTGCAGCAAAAGCAGTTTCATCCAAATTCCAAATTCATGTAATTGGACTTAAGTGGAAAATCGGCTGTGCACCTTCAAGATGAAGTGGTCTAGAATCACTCAATTAAAAAGTTTGAGTGGTGCTTCATGGGATCCAATTGTGAAGACTATTTGTTTGGGTGAAGGATCTTACCAACACTTTATTCAGGTAAAGTTTTTTTTCATCTTACATTTAACATATCATTCATATTTCATGAGTTGAGCTAGAATACTATCAATAACAAACAGATTTTGTTGCTACCAATTTATTTTCGATGATAGAGATTCAGAATCGACTATCGGCATGGTTGAACATGATTTAGACATTGGAAGTATCTACAAATCAAATTTTATATTTTTCGATATTATTCTCTTGTGCATCAAATGGACACAAACATAAACGGTTAAAAATAAATATCCTTCAAAAAGTGATGATATGATTCATGTAATCGAGATCAAGAGTATAGGTTTGGTTTAAATAGTTTAAAAGTTTTTAATAAAAATTGACTAATTTGAATTCTTTTACACCATTAACTGAGAAAACTCATATCAACCATTAAAGTAATAGAATTTGCAATCCCTTGATCATGAGGTCAATGACGTCGAAAAGATTTCAAATTTGATTTCTAAGTACTTCAAGTGGTATAGATAATGTTCAACAATACCAATCGTCGATTTGCAGGCTCCATTATCGAAAATAAATCGATAGCAACGGAGTCTGTTTACTACCGATAATATTCTAGCCCAACTCCATATTTCATAGTAAGATGCTATTCATTTTATTATTCTTATAGACTCATCCCAAAGATGTATGGTACCTACATTGTCCTGTTCAGCACTATGATGAGCTAGCAATCATATGCGGAGATGATCAAACAACTGGAGAATTTGCATTGGATGATTCAAATAATGCGAGTCTTGGTGAAGAAGAGAACAATGATGATGGTGATGACTTTGGCTTAGAAGATTTCTATTTGGAAGAGAGCAAGCATATTTTACGAACAACCTCTTCTCAATGACGTAAACAACAAAATCTTACTTGATCGGTAACCAAGTCTAGCATAGCTACAACCTCAAAAGCTAAGAAACAAAAACATTCAAATTCAGAATTTCTGTTATCAGTTGAAAAGATTGAAAAATTAGCAGATTCAATAAAAGATGCGAAGATTATGTATGAAAAGGAGATATGGAGCTCTATAAAGTCATGTAATATTTCCGAGCAAGTAGGTATTGTTGCATATGAGTATTTCCTGAGGAATGAAATAGCTGGAAAACATTTTTTAGTTCATAGCCGGAGATTCGAGTTGAATGGTTAAAACACTTTAAAGATCAATTTCTAAAGTAATTTTGATCTGGTTGCTAAGTATGAAAAACTATTAGTATACTATTTTGTCTTTTGGAATTGGATGGCTTTGGATATAACTGGCGCATAGTATAGATAATAATACTACTATACAGTTGGCTACTTTTTGTACCTACTTACTTTGGGTTATGGTTTCCCTAGAAGTTGCCTAAAAAACTGGATATTAAATAGTTGATGTTTTGTTTTGATGACTCACACTCTATTTTGTTCATATATTATAAGCCGATTATTTTGTTTGTAAGTTTTTAACATCTCTCCTTTTCTTATAACATTGCATTCTATTTCTTTATATCCATACTTTTCAGGTTTTGAATTGGTAAAATAGATAACTTGTGATATAAGAATTAGAAAGATTATAGAGATCTTGTCCATTTTATGTCCATCTTTATGCTTTCTTAAATTATGCTTTATGAACAATTGGAGCAGTTGAACTTTAAAAGAAGCCAAATAAATGACTGTGACAATGTTAGGATCTTATAAGCAATAAGTCAAATCATTTTGATATGGTTAATTGACTCATATTACAATTGATATTGTTAAATATGTATATTCATTCACCCAAATATGACAAATTTTAATACATATAGAAAGTATTTCTATCTCATTTTTTACTACAAGAGCATTTTAGTCAATCAAAACTATATTAGATGTATTTAAAATTAAGTTAAAACTATATTAGATATATTAAATTAATATATTTAAATTTAAATTGTAATCAAATTATTTTTAGCCAGGAGCTTCAACTTGAACTTTGAATTCAAATAGTTCCAAACTCTAAGTTCAAATTATTGGTTGAAATGTGAATTCAAAATTTAAATTTTTAAGTTGAAATTTGAATTTGGATTTTAAGTTTGCATTTTAATTTAATTTCAGTAATGAGTTATAGTTTGAACTTTGAATTTGAATTATTAATTATGAATTCAAATGTTCAATTTGAATTGTGATTTATACTCAAATTTAATTTAAGTTTAAACTTTAATTCAAATTGTGAATTCATATATGAATTCAAAATTTAAGATCAAACAGTAAATTAAGATTTGGTTCAAGTCATAAATTCAAATTTAAATTTTAAATTTAATTGTCTGTCTTAAATTTTAATTATAAATTCAACTCAAATTCAAGTTTAAATTTAAATTTTAAAATTTAATTTTGAATTTTAAATATAAGTTTAAATTTAAAATTTTAATCTAAATTATGAGTATAAGTCGCTTATCTATATTTTCACTCTTTTATATATAATAAAGCAATCGAAACTGCAAAACTATAATTTTTTATGTTTTACTTTATAGCCAATCAAACAATCAAACTCAAAAGTTATTTTTATAAAAATAATTTTTATAAAAATAATTTTTATAAAAATAATTTTTATAAAAATAATTTTTTTACTAAAGCTGTCCAAAATACCCGATACCCGATACCCGACCCAGACCCTACCCGAACCCTACCCGGGCCCGATAAAAAATGGATAGCATACGGGTAAAAAAAATAACCCATTAAAGTTTCGGGTATGGGTCCGGTTACTTTATACCCATATCCGACTTGGACCCGACCCGAACCCGATCTTGTAATGGGTAGGGTCCGGAAGAGTTTTCAAATCCGGATCCGGACCCGGTGAAGTATCCGATAATAAATGAAAAAGATTTGAAGTTGAGGAATCAATTTCAATAGGACTTATAGCTGAAGGGTCTCTATGTATTTTCATCCTAATAAAAATGTTAGTCATTTTGTTAACTCATTTTTATTTTTTTATTTTAATCCTTATAAATCACAAGCATATTTGAAATTTATACCTGATTTAGATCAGACCCATATCCGATCTTAAACGGGTAGTCACTACCCAGACCCGCTCAATTAGACCCGATGGGTACATTATTAACCTAAATACCCAAATCCGGACCCGATCCGAAGTTAAAGGGATAGGGTATATATTTTTTTTCTACCCATTTTTTTTTAAGGTACGGGTACAGTATATTAACTATCCAGACCCGATCCGGTCTACGGACACTTTTATTTTTTACTTCAGTCACTCGCGAATAACCAAACAAAAAGAGAAAAAAAAAAAAAGGAGGAGGGATTAAGTGGAAAGAAAACAGGCGCAGAAGTTTCCGGAAAGGAATACAAACCACACATGTAACTGTCGAATAGTGGAAAACCAGAAACAAAACTGTCGCGGCTCCGACTCCTCCAACCCCAGCGTTGTTTTTCTCTGCTGCGGTGTCGTCACACAAACTATTCTAAGGTCGAGTTCGGAAAACAAACAAAAAATAAGGAGAGTAAAAAAAAAAAAAAAACAAGAAACCAAACATCAAACAGGGCTGGTTTGCTGCCACGTGGACGAGATCGGATCCGACCAAATCTCGTCCTGGGCCCACCATCTGGTATTACACCTCACGCTTGTGCGGCCACGTCACATGCTATGCATGTGGAATTGACCGAGTCATATACATATTTAATGGATGGTCCGTAGTTGAACTGTCCATCTCAATCCGTACCTGATGATACCGCGAATTATTCGCAAATTTACAAAAATTAAAAAATTATAAATAAAATGGCCGAGTATTCATTAAGTAATGAGCATTTTAGACAATCCGCATGTGCACAAAGGTACCCACATATATAATTTCTGCAAAAAAAGTAAAAAATGAATACTACTTTTGTTTTATCCGTTTCTAGAACTCTAGTACTAATTCCTTCTAGTGTCATTTTTTCTATTATTTATTTATGTTGTGATGTTTTAAACAATAAATTAAGTTTTAATCTTTTAAATAGAAAAAAAAAAGTACCTTATGAATAATCTACATATCCATCCGCCCACCCTTAGGCTAGTATGATTAAGGATGATGACTACCGAAATATTTACGAGTAAATTCTACCCGCACCCACATAACCCGCGGGTACAACTATTTTATCAAATAGTTCAGTAGTCCGTCTCCGCCCATTTTGGTTGCTTACATTATATATAATTTTGTAAAAGCTTTAAAATACAAAAAAAAAAAAAAAAACCTATTGTTTTATTCTAACATATAAAACAATAATATACATCGAAGATAAATTCAACCTTTTATTCAATGAACCTTAATTGTTATAATTAGAAGAGAAAAAGTAGATTTGTTATTCAATGAACCTTAATTGTTATACATGTTTTAAAAAAAAAAAAAAAAGAGAAATTTTAAAAAAAAAAATAATATTAAAAAGAGAGAAAACCTAATTGTGTTTTTTTGTGTTTTTGTGTTTTGCGTTTTCAAATTGAGGTGACTAGATCACCATATTCAATTTAAAATGCCCACTAATAAAACAACTATTTTTTACGAATTTTTTGCATTTTATCATATTATTGTATTTATTTTATTTTAAATTACCATTATTGTATTTAGTCTAAAAAATACGTTTAGTTTTAATGGCAAACATTAAAATTTGGCCACTAAAAGGTATAGGTGACTTTAGTGGCAATTTATTTTCCTATAAATATACAGCAAAATAATTTTCGCCACAAAAAAAAAAAAAAAAAAAAAAAAAATTGTGACGAACTTTTATGTTTTTTAGCTATTTTATTTACCACAACAAATCGGTTTTCTTGTAGCGACCTTATAAATAAAAAATTTATTTAATCTCACTATAGTTTAGCATTTTCTTATTTTGTTGTCTTATAATTTGAAAATTAATATTTTACCATTATGCGATCTTAGTTTTATTTTATCGTAAAAATTAGTCACAAAATACAAACTAAGGAACAATAAAGTGAAAGTTATATAGAATAATAACATAATATATCTGATCACTCTATGATTCATAAAGATTAGCACTTTATTGCATTTTGTTATGTTGTCTTGCTATTTTATTTAATAATATATTTTTAAAGCAACCAAAAAAGAATTATAAAAGATTAATTAAAACAATACTTTTCAAATCACAATTTATATGCCTTTTTGAGGGAGAGAAAGAGATAGAACGTGAGTGGGCACAATTTATATGCATTTAAGAGGACTCTTACAACAATATTTTAAACCCTAAACTCTAGCCTAACTAGCTAGAGTTCTAGAGGCGATTGAGATGGTTCCAAAATCGAATTTTGGACATGGTGGGTACTGTTGCACATCATGGTTGACTTAACTAAAGTTTAATAAAAGTAAAGCTATGCAACTCATATACTCCATCTGAAATGTGTGATCTACATCTTTCTTATACAATACGAGCAGGTTCTTTTCTAATCACATCATATGACAAGTAAAGCAGCATTTATTTTATATATATAGAGTCCGGCTATTATACTATCAATAGTACCACGCGCTTGGTACTATCGAGTTTTCCGCCATTAGATCTATCTCTTTGATTATTTTCACCCGTTAGATCATACTATTCAAACAACTACCCACTTAACCCTAGAGAATCACTATCATCTTAATCGGAGACCACTAGCATCCTAACCGCACATCCCTTTATCCAAGGGCCGGAAAACCTAATAGCATTAAGCGCTTGGTACTATTAATAGTACAGTAACCTAATTATATATATATATATATATATATATATATATATATATATATATATATATATATATATATATATATATATATATATATAGAGTTGAGCTAGAATACTTTTGGAAGCACCAACCCCTTGGTGCTTCCACATTTCTAGCCTTTGGATCTATTTCTTGATTACTTATAACCTTTAGATCAAACACTATTCCACCTACCACCACCTACCACCACCTACCACCATCATCTCAACCCTCCAAATCTCCATCCAATGGCTATAAACCCACAAGCACCACCCCCATAATACTTCCAAAAGTATTCTAGCTCAACTCTATATATATATATATATATATATATATATATATAGAGTCCGGCTACTATACTATCAATAGCACCAAGCACTTGGTGCTACCAAGTTTTCCGCCGTTAGATCTATTACTTTGACTAATTTCACCCGTTAGATCATGTTATTCAACCAACCACCCACTCAACTCTAGGGGACCACTATCATCATAATTGCACGTCCCTTCATCCAATGGCTGAAAACCTGATAGCACCAATGACTTGGTGCTATCAATAGTATAGTAGCCTAGTTATATATATATATATATATATAGTAAAGCTACTATGCTTTCGGAACTATTTCTGACTTTTGGATTAATTTTATTACCCTAGGGGGATCACTCACCCTAGGGGGACCACTCAATCCTAAGGGGGAACACTATCATCCCGACCATATAATCCTTGATCTAAGGTCAGAAGCACTAATTCCTTTATACTTTTAAAAGTATAGTAGTTCTACACTATATATATATATATATATATATATATATATATATATATATATATATATATATATATATATATATATATATTAACTTTACTCTTTTTCAATAGCCGTCTAAATTTTAAATTTTAACAGTAAAGCCTCTTAAACTGTAGTAAATAATTTTCTAAACTCTTCTCTTCAATTGAAGTGATTAATTATTTAGCCATTTTGATTGTATGTATATATGGCATACAATTTTAAGTAAACTATATATATAAACAAAGGAACATGAATGCAAACGAGTCAAAAATAAGGTAATTAAAAACAAATGTGTCGTGGATGCAATTAATAATTGTACGAGGATAAGCACCAAGAAAAGATGGAACAAGACGCATGCTTAGAGGATTAATATACAAAATGAGGCTCAAGTGACTCATGCGTGCCAAGAGAACATCTATCCATTACCCAATTGAGGATGAGGATAAGATATCATGGTGACTTGGCATATTATTTGAAAGTCCCATTGCATAGGAGGATTTAGCCTTTGTCATGTATTTTATCAAAACACACAATAATTATTTATGCACAAGCACATATTAGATATCTACTTTTCAGACAACTTTCTTAGTAAGGTTCAACTCTGTTACCATCCGATGTGGGATATCCAATAGAATGGAATGGACACTCACTAGTAATAATAACTCGCTAGGTCTAAACCAGACAACTTTATTAGTAAGGTTCAACTCTGTTACCATTCGATGTGGGATACCCAATCACAATCGAATGGACACCTGGCCCAATCAACCCAATCACACACACAGTGACGTCTCATCTATTAAACTATATGAATTCTCAATATTTTTTGCCACGTGGCAAATTTTTCTTCACCCTCACCGCCATGTGACCCTTCCCCTTCCCTCCACCAAGCTTCTAATTGTAATCAGCGTATGACCCTTCCCCTTTCCTTCACCAAACTTCTAATTAAAATGCATCTAAACGGTCCCACTAACAAACCTCCAATTAATGTATCTAAATCATCATGATCCTTCCTCTTCTTTTTACTAGACTTCTAATTAATCAATCAATTCTTTCTCTTATCTTTTCTTGTACACCGTCACCTTCGTCCCTCCATCTTCTCTCTCACTAATGCGCACCCATCTCCTCCCTGCGCCGCGGCCGAAGAAATCGTCGTCACCATCACTGTTGCCGTCGCCAGAGAAGGCGTAATCGGGTCGATCCCCGCCACCAACAGTTTGGTGGGTGTGGCAAGTGAGGTACAAAAAAAAATATTTGATATTATCTTATTATTAATTACTCATACAGTTTTTTACCCGCTACGAAGCGCGGGCTCCTTCACTAGTTCCTTATTAGGTCCTGACGTCCTCATCAACCTAATCACACACAGAGTCCCCGTTTACCTAGTCCTCGTCGGCCCAATCATATATAGTCCAAGATCACCTGGCGATGTGAGGCCCACATGACACTTGGCTGGTGAACTAGACACTATATGTAACGACCTAACCCACTAATAATAACAACTCGTTGGGTCGAAACCTCTGCTCCAAAATGTTTAAACCTACTTATTATTAGTAGAGTCCGTGATCTCTTATGTATCAAATCACAACCTTATTTTCATCCGGTGTAGGACTATTAAAGTGTCATAGCAATTCTAAGGTAACTTACTGATTTTTGGAGTGGTTAAAATTGGTCGCTGAAAACCTAACTTGCTGTTTATAAAATAGTTGTTCAATTCTAATCAATCCTTAACAATTGAACCAAATGAATCACCAACCCCCCCTTTTTTTTTCCAGTTCATTGCGATGTTCTGATTTTAAAATGAACAATTGTAAAGTTTGAGAACAATCAACTCCAAACTCTCTAAATTGAAAGCAAAATTATTTAGTACACCAAACTTGGTAAATGTAGCATCATCCATTTTCCAGGCCAGTGTTTTAAGGTTATAAGACACAGGAAATGATATGATTTATACATAAATGTTCCCAAATAGTCATTCAGCAATACTACATCACTATAGGTCTAAAACTTACACTCTAGGCTTCATGTGGCTCACTTGTCATATTAACTTTTTTATTTTTTACTAAAACACAAAAATATTTTGTGAACTTTTTTATCTATAATTGTAAGATGCCTATTCTGTTAGATCTTTATGCAAATAAATGCAAGAAACTTAAAAATCACATGTAAAATATTAGACAATCGTTAATATATTTAATTACAAACATTTACCCAAATTCATGCCTGATGAAACACGTTCTTAGACTTGTCTCTCAAACACCAACACTAGAATTTTCTAGAATTGAGTGCTGCCAAGTCTGGATTCGTCGTTTCTCTAATTTGCTCTGAATGGGGCAGGACAAATGACGGTAGAAATCTGACTCGGGGACCATAACCCTATTGTGTTCCTTGTATACTAAGTCTAATTAGGGTCCCATAAATCCTAATAAGGCTTGTACAGGGCTTCTACACATTAACAGCTCATACCTAATAGATGTCTTTAGAGCCCATATTAGATCACTTAATGGCCCTATTAAATTAGATAAGTCATAATATAATTGTAAATTAATATGTTAGCCCATATATAAAAAGTTAAATCTAACATATTTTGATATAAAATGTACAAATAGCATTTTCATAGCTGTTAATATATTGACAAATATAAGTGATATGAGACTACGTATATAATTGTAAATTAATATGTTAGCCCATATATAAAAAGTTAAATCTAACATATTTTGATATAAAATGTACAAATAGCATTTTCATAGCTGTTAATATATTGACAAATATAAGTGATATGAGACTACGTGTATGTGACATTCCTAAAATTAGATATAGTTCTATATATGAGATATAATAGTGCTAAATTTCTTAATCTGGCTATAATATTTTGGGGGATGATTAGGTCCAGAAAGTTAAGAGAGTTAAGCGTGTTAGGACTTGAATAGTTTTAGAATGTATAAGCTTCTGAAAAATAAGGCGTCACAGTATAAATCATCAATAGTCTATAATTTTTAATTATAAGGTATCGTTTGGTTCGGGGATAAGCAATTTTAGGCTATTCCTGGGATAGATATAATTATTAGGATACGCAGGAATAAGATCAATTTTGCGTTTGGATGAAAATTAGATTTTTCTCGGGAATAAAAAAAATAGTGTTTGGATGGTTTGATTGGAATAGTGAGGATAAGAATAATCATAGTTTTAAAATAATGATATTTTATCTAATTAATTAGTACAAAATATTAATTAAGTAATAATTCAACTTATTTAATCTACTAATTAATTATGAATATTGCTAAAAAACCCTTAATATTAATTAATAAATTAATTGGTAATTAATAATTTAATTAATCACAAATAATTTAATAAATTAATAAATAAATTAGTTAATAATAGTCAGATAATTAATAAAGAAAATAATTAAATTACTCAAAATATTAATTAATTAATCAATATAAGTATTAGTTATTGACTAAGTATACTAAATAATTAATTATTTAATTAGCAAATTAATTAAAATAATGAATTAATCAAATAATTAAGTAATATTTATTAGAGTAAGTAATTAATTACTCATCTAGTTAATTAGTAAATAAATTAATATATAAAACATTAATTAAATAATATTTTATTATAAATCTAGCTTGGATATTTTATTATTTTATTATTAATTAAATATATTATGTCTATATAATTTATGTTTAACTAAATTTATAATCTTAATTAAGTTTGGTATTAAGCTTGGAATAGCACTATTCCGTCAAAAAGGTGGAATATTTAATCCAGCTATTCCGGAATAACTGAGAATAATAAAATTTGACCGGGATAAAATATTTCGGCCAAAAATCATTCCGTTTGGCGGAATAGCGGGGATAACTAAAGTTATCCCCGCTTAACCCCCAACCAAACAGGGCCTAAAAGTCTTATTAATAATTTGCGAAAACTGTATTTGGGAGACAAACAGCAGTAACTCCCATGACTTCTGAATTTGGATAAGACAACAAACTGTCACTTTAGGCAGCGTACTACATATGACTGCCCATATACATATATGTTAAGAAAGAAGTAAACCCTATTTTAGCTATAAAAAAAATACTATTTATACGTACAAAAAATATATAAATATTACATCTCATTAACCTAAAAATTAAAATTGTTTTTTTAAATTAGAATAATGGTTGAATTTAGATTACAAAAATTATAAAAATTGAGTTAGTAAATTATAATCGGTGAAGTACAATTATATAGATCGAATAAATTATTCAATGAACTACCGATTTTGATATCTCTACTAAAAAAAAAAATTCTTAAATTATGACGTAGACATATATCCAGAACATAATATGCCAAATTATTCTAGTAAAATTTGCATCTGAATTCAATGATTATTCCAAATTTTTAGACCTATTTAATATATAATTGCAGAACACTGAAATATTTAAGGTACGGCTAACATGTAGAGGACTTTTTTTTTTTTTAATTTAGACACTTTTTCAAGATGATGACATCCTAGTTAGATCATGCTACAAATACAATAAATGGTTACCAATAATGACAAGAATAAAGTAGTCTATGCAGTATAACACATCCAATTACACAATTCTATGCGGTTCTTCTTCCCTAAATAATACAATTTATAAGATACTTCGTTCATCTGCAGTACACCCTATTTCGACGACGAGTTCTTAATGAGAGTTACAGTACTTAGACATGCTTCATATTAAACCTACTTGCATGATTGTTCGTTCGATTCAGGTAAAAGAAGTACTAACAAACTTACAAATCTCTCTTATTCATATCAATCTCAGTTTTTCGCTCCTCGGCTTTTTTAATAACCAACCTCAAAATGCTTAGGCATGTACTAAATTTTAATTTAAAATTAATAAATATTTCTGGCATGGCATTCCCAATAATCCCTTCGTGTGGGAATTTTGGAGAGCCAATAGTTTTACTTAGCTTGTGTGTTTGTAACACTGTTTAGGCACGGCAAGGGCTAAGATGTGAGAGGCCTAGATTAACGCCCTGCTATTTTGGGGTTCACTACGTGCCAAAGTACACCTGTGCTCTCTCTCTCTCTCTCTCTCTCTAAATGCTTGCAACTGCTGCAGCTGTGTGTGTATTCCCAAATATAAGAGGCTTAAAAGATAATTATGGCATCATTTATGATTGAAATATTTTAATATTTTGTTCACTTTTTTTTGGCAGTAATTTGACTTTATGTATGTATGTTGCATTTAAGAGATGTTAAACTGTTTAAAACAGTTGGTAGGTATTTTTTCTCCAAACGTCGTGATTCTTATTACCAAGACCTAAGCTTGGATTGCTTTCTAAAACTACACACTTTCATATTTTTTTATTTTTTTTAAAAAAATATTTATACTAAAATATGAAAGCAGATACGTTTGAGCAGCAGCACAATTTTGAACTACTAAACTACTGCAATTAATAGATGGAGCACTGACCGGCGCGCGAAGGGGAAGCCGAAGGACGGGGCGTAGCAGTCGAAGAGCCCCGACCTGGCGGCGCTGGCGACGGCCTCGGCGAAGAGCTCGCTCCCCTTCCGGAAGCACGGGAATGCCGAGGCGTCCCCGACGCCGAGCGACACGAGCGGCTTCGCCGCGCCGGCCCCCTTCAGCAGCTCCGCCACCGTCCCCCGGATCGACGTCTTCCGCTGATCCGACAGCACCGGATTGCACTTCACCGTCGACGTCGCCCTCATCGCGGGTGTCTTCGCATTCCGCGGCGCGCCGCTCTCGGCTTCCGAGATCGCCGGAGCCTGATAAATGAAGAAGATTCAATAGATACAAAGCATGTGAGAATTATAAGAAAATATAATAAGAGTGATAATTCGAGATTAACTAATTTGAAATTTGAGGTCGGGAACAATACCACTGTCGTTGTGGGCGCCATGAGAGGGGGAGAGAGAGAGAGCGTGTAGAACACTTGTGGAGTTCCGTCTTAGAGAGATGCAACGTGGGCTTTTATAACAGTTCTGGGGACCGTGACGTCCGGTAACCCCAGGTGAGATTACCTTCCTAGAAAAATTTTGGAATAATTTAATAAGAGGTGCTCTCTAAATTTATTATTAGAAGTTTAAGTTATCAAATTTATCTCTCTAAAAATTTTACTATCTGTAAAATTATCTATATTATTAGTCTCTAATAGAACGGTGCGAGACGAGAAGGCGAAGCTGCCTGTCGTTCCTCAAAGCGCTACGCTCCGCAAAGATTTCATCCCAATCATACCGTCGTACCGCATTTTAATAAAGATGCCAACAATGGAGGATTTGGTAGGGTTTAATAGAAAAAAAAAAATGACTGTCGAAATTTTTTTTAAAAGAATACATATTTGCACACTCTTAATCATTAAAATTTTTTGGAAGGACGTGGGAGGGTATATTTGTACGCCCTTTACTATTGGGGCATTGCGAAAGGATACATTTGCATGCTTTTAACCATTGGGATTTTATAAAGAAACTAATTTGAAACAACAAAAAGAGTTATTTCGCTCACTGTACGTTAAAAACTAATCGTAAAAAATCCGACGAACATATTTGTAAACGGCAGAAATTTTAGAAGGATAAATATGATAACTTAAATTTTATAAGGAAAATTTTCGGAGGGTGGGTTACCTTCTTACATAGGAGCAATATAAAATTATTCCTAAATTTTTTGGTAAAAATGTATGAAGATCCCTCACCTATAGGGCATTTTGAAAAAGCCCCCTATTGAGACCCCACCAATCTCTAATTTTTTTTATTTGAGTTTTAATACTCTTCTAAGTTAGAATTTTGTCAAATTTAATAACTCCGTCAGTTATAACTATTAATTGGCCTAATTTTATTCACTAAAAAACGATTGAATTTTTAAAATTATTAATAAATTTTATAAAATTCTTAATTTTTGACTAAAATTATTTTGTTATAAAAAAATTAGAAGTTGAAGGATCTCAACATAAAAACAGTTAAGAGGGCTATTTCAAAATGGCCTATATTTGAGGGGGTCTTATACATTTTTAGCTCTAGCCAAAGTTAGGCTAGTTTGGGATTGCGACTCAAAAACTACTCACTTTTATAGTTTGAAAGGTCTAAAATACTAAAACTTCCTTCCATCTCCTGCCCTTTAAAGCGGGTGTTTGGTTCGTCAGAAAAGTATGAAAAAAAAAATTTAAGAAAATTTTTTTTTTCAAAAATCTCTCTTTCAGCTTTCCGTCTATTTGGCTTCAAGAAAAAATTAGCTTTTTTGAAAATCTATCCAAATCTCATAGCAAATTAATGTTTTTGTTTTTCAATTTTTTTAAAAAAAATACGAAAATGCTATTTTTCCATAAAATTTGAAAAAAAAAAACTTTCCAAAAAGTTAATTTTTTTAAAAATCAAACAGATTTTTTTTTGTTTTAAATAAATCCATCTAAATTAGAATTATAAAGCAGAGTAAATTGAATCAACATAATTTGTTCCGTTCAGTTCAACTTATTTGGATTGAAGAGAAACTTTTGTTCGAATTAAAATAAAATTTAACAAGTTCGTAGACTCAATTGAATTCCTTGCGAAACCAAACCGAATCAAATAAAACGATTCGATTTAAATCGAATTGTTATACCGCTACCAAAATGAATTTCAAAAATACATTAAAAGTTTTAATGTTATACAATAGTGATAGAAATAGTTAGGGGCCGAACCCACCATAATTTTAGGAGGAATGTTAAATTTTTATAGTATTACAATCCTTAAGCCAAGGATTTTAATGCTGCCCTTAACAAGAGTGTGAAAAAAAACACTTCATTGGTCCCCGTAATAACAAAAAGTAAGTGACGAGACTAGACCTGACAATCTCAATCCGTATCTGCGAGTACCCACGGGTTATCCGCAAATTTACAGGTTTAATTTTTCTTATTCAAAAAGTTATGAATAAATAGATAGGTACCCGTTAAACTATGAACATTTTGGACAACCCGCGGATACCCATGAGTACCCGCATATATAATTTTTAAAAAAATTAAAAATAAAATAGTGAATACTCTCTTTATTTTATCAGTTCCAAGAATGCAAACACTAATTTCTTCTAATGTCATTTTTTATTATTATTATATATTGTATGTTACGATGTTTTAAACAATAAGTTAAATTTTAATTTTTTTAAAAAAATAATATATATGTTATTTGCGTTTGAAAAGTATAGATATTGAAAGGAGAAAAAAAGTTATGAGTACCCGCATATATAATTTTTTAAAAAAAAAGATTCCATGACTACCCGCATATATAATTTTAAAAAAAAATTAAAAATAAAATAGTGAATACTCTCTTTATTTTATCCATTTCAAGAATGCAAACACTAATTTCTCCTAATGTCATTTTTTTTTATATGTTGTATGTTACGATGTTTTAAACAATAAGTTAAATTTTAATTTTTTTTAAAATAATATATATGTTATTTGTGTTTGAAAAGTATAGATATTGAAAGGGGAAAAAAAGATTACGTCGTGGGTAATCCGTATACCGGCAGCCCACTCGCGAGCGGGTATGAGTAAGGATGATGGTTACACAAAAATTTATAAGTAAATTCTACCCGCCCCCGCATAACCCGCAGGTATAATGACCAGCCCGGGGGTTGCCCAACCATCCGTTTATTAGGTCTAGATAAGATTGGTAGAATGTAACGCCCCAATACTCACACCAATACTCACACATCAGATAGAAAAAAAAATTCTGATTAGAAATATATGAGGCCTCGCATCCTAATAATAGTAACCGAGTTTAAGCATTTTGGATCGATGGTTTGAGCTCAACAAATTATTGTTGTTAGTGGGTCGAATCGTTATAGTTGATATCATAATCGAATACCAGCCGAAAATATAATAACTAAGAGCTATACATAACAAAGTTCTACAACACGAATTTGGTGGGAGCCACCTACTTTTAGAATCTTACATCACCTGATAGTTCTGGTCTATATCTCTATAATCGGATTTGACTGGGCTTAAACATGTTGGACTGATGAATTGAGTGCAACAAGTTATTATTAGTAGTGAGCCGAATTGTTACATAGAGATATATGGGCTCGTCGATCATAGAGTAATAAAAGTACAACTAAAAAATGGTTATAGGACCAGTATTGCTTTTTAGTACTAGAAAAGAAAAAATTTTAAAGTCAAGAAAAATCTCGGATGGCATCATAACTTAAAAGCGAATACATTGAAACACAAAAATTCCTGTGCTAGGCATAAATCAGATCTGGTATTTCTCACGACTTTATAATTTTTTATACGTAAATAGTTTAAATATCATAAAACACATCCATTAAGATTACGATTTTAAGATCTCAAACTTGAAGCCAGTCTTAAGTTAGCTTGCTAAGGTAAGAACTTGATGATTAGAAAATGAGGTTCCGAATTCAAAGACTAGTTACTTTATATTTCTATCTAAATTTATTTCGACAAACAAATGAACGAAGCACATACCTTGCGCGCGCGCGCTCTCTCTCTCTCTCTCTCTCTCACTCTCAAAAAAAGAAAAAGAAAAAAGGTAGTATACACTTGAAACAGGGAATAATTTCTCCAAAGAGTTGGAAACTTTTCTTTTTCTTTGGGTTAAAAAAGAAAACAAAAGAGCTCGTAAGATACAAATCCTTTTATTAGCCGAGAATGGGGGAAAGTTCTAAGGATCTGAGAGGATGACCTTTCATTGGTCTGACCAATTCTCATGCTTTAATTTTTTGGGCCCCATGGACAACAGGAATTGATAGGTACTCACTAACTGACCATGTTTGTACTATTGCGACAATATTTTGTTTTTTTTTTCTTTCACTAAAAATACCTATATGTGTTGTCCCCTTTTTTTTCCCTGTTTTTAAGAGAGAGTTGTAAGAAAATTTTACTTAATTTAGTGCTGTACAGATGAATATTGTTGACGCTAAATTTCGCCCATTGGATTAAAAGAATAGGAGGCAATTTTAGCCATTCGAGGTTTGGCAAAAGATAAGTTCAAATCGGAAGCTGTTGAATAAAGATGGAATAATCACACCGGCTGTTTGGTATAAGAAAAATATTAATTATTCCGTTAATTTCGAGATTTGACGAAAATTTTCATGCACCGGGATCTGAAGAGTAGAGACTATAAATATGTATGAGGCGACAAGAGAAAAAACCTCATCCATAGCTGCAGTAAAATTATCATTACAGTGTACACTTGTTCTATGCAAAGAAAAACACTTCTTGCTTTTTGCCAACACAAGTAAACTTTTGATAAGCTTTCATGCATGTTACTAAATTATGAGACATAGCCTTCATCATCCAAATATTTGAGAGAAATTAGATTAAAAACGAAGATTCAATACATGCCGAATATCACGAAGACAAGCTTTATCATCATATTCGTCTTGATATAAATATCTCCCTTTCCCATGATATAAGAAGACTCATTATTATCCATATTCGTTAGTCCAAAGTTTTCGACTTTATAGGATGAGAAGAAGCACTAGTGAGGAGTTGCATGAAACGATGCATCCGTATCAATAAACTAATCAACATTTGAAGAAGAAGATATGATATTGGTACATTTATGGCCATATGTACCCATAATAGCAACATCAGTATTAAGATTATAACAGCTCCTTACATTCCTTCTTGGAATTTTGCTTTCTTCACTTTACCTTCTTTTGAATCTTTGTTATATATCCAACATGCCATTTTCATGTAGCCCTTTCTTTTGCAATGATAGTATGTAATATCTTTCTTTGATTTTGACTTACTTCTTGACTTGAATCTATCACCATGATAACGATCTTTTGACCTTCCCCTATTCTCCCAAATAAGAGCCGATGGTGTGGGTGCATCGAAGGCTTTTCGTTTGTTTCTTCATTCAGCAAACAACTTGTGACATAATTCACAGCGACAACCCCATCCGGTGTCGAGTTACTAACTGAAACTACCATATCTCCCATAAATCCAGTAGAAAGCTTAACAACAATAATACTTGAAGTTCATCATTGAGCACCATCTTCATCCAAATGAATTAGTTTACCATGCTTTGAGCCTCATTCAAGTGCTTCGATATTGGAGTTCCATCCTTGTACTTTCACCAATTTTCAAATAAAAAATACCTTCTTTCTAGTGACATTTTCTTTACATAGATCATAAAGTTTTTTTTTTCACAAATACTTGGCGGACGTCTCAATTGCCATCAAATAAAACACAACATTATCAAGCTATTAACGAATAGTGGCCACCGCTACTTGATCTAGTTTTCCCCACTCTTCCTTGGACAAATGCTACCACTCAATGCCCTCAAGTAGCGCATACATATCTTTATAAAAGAAAAAATCCTTCCCATTCTTAATTTCCAAATAGCACAAATATTTTTCCCATTGAATGACATCATTCTATTAAAGATACTCGGCTCTATCTCGATCTATGCACAAATCTAAATAATTTGGCTCTGATACTACCTGTTGGGAGGAGGGAAAAAAAAAAGACACAATTTCTCCCGCCATATTAAATCGAATGAAAAAGACTTAAAGTAGATGAATTCTAATAATACTACATTACAAAGAAATCAATAACAAACCAAATAAAAACCAACTACAAAAAAAATCAAGCACCAAATTTTACGTAAAAACCCTTGAAAAGAAAAACCCACGGGACTATCTCCAAACAACTTTACTATATAAAATAGAATAAGAACGATTTTTCTATAATCACTACTAGAGATATAGATTACAGTAATCAAAGTCTTGGCTCTAAATAAAGACAAGTATGAAAAGAGTTCAACACCCATGTTGTTTGCAAAACACCTCCCAAAAAACACTCCCATCCTAAATATATGCACGTTTGCACATAACTCCCTCATGAGAAGAGACATCACAACAGCAACTTAAAAGTGGCACCAACCAACAAAAGACTAAAACCAAATGCAGACGCTAAAACCCAAGATCATATCAAGATCCGGTCAAAAGCATAACCAGGCCAAT
Organism: Puya raimondii; assembly: GCA_016920855.1. NCBI lineage: Eukaryota > Viridiplantae > Streptophyta > Magnoliopsida > Poales > Bromeliaceae > Puya > Puya raimondii. The sequence continues at coordinate 223,758,526 of JABWPP010000050.1, forward strand.
CGACTAAACAAATTTAGAACTCAGCCTGAAGACTCCAAAGCCTATCCTTCTCTGTCCCGGGCCAAACCTGCAAGTGAGAATAAAATACTTTGCTTAAATAAAATATTAATATATAAGGTAAGCATAGGTTAGCAATCTTCAGTTGTTATAAATGATTTACAAAAACTTTATTTGGCATTATTACTATTTGTTAAAGACAATGTTCTCTCGTAGATTAAGATTTTCAAACATAAATAGTTATTCCATGTTATGTGACATGGTATTAAAACATGAGGTCTTGAGTTCAAATCCTATCATATTTCTTGTCTCATTTGACATCGTATCTGACATCACATTCTGAGCCTGTCAAAAAGTTTTGAGTCAAGAACTGATGGAGATAGCTGAACATAGTTTATAGGAAATATCGTTCTTCGATAATTTAAGCTTTTAGAGATAAACAATGATTGCACATTATTTCAATTGATGCGACATTATTTCACATAGTATCAAAGCTTAAGCTGTTTGGAGAGCAATAGCCGCTTCACATTGTCTAACATAATATCAAAACAAAAAATCCTAAATTTGTGTTCTACAAGATTCCTAACTTTATTTAATTTTCTCTTATTTAAATATTCCACGCTTTGAACCTATCAAAAAATTTCAAGCCTAGATGTGAAGAGTGTTGAATATAAAATATTAAAAACATCGTTTTCTAGTAACTTAAGATTTTAGAGGTAAACAGCTGTTTTACTTTATTTTACACTAGTTTTTATTATTATAAATAAAAACCTTATGATTAATAACCATCAGTAATAGCATTACCCAAGCACAATCGAATGGCTGAAGAATACCTTAGTGTTTAAAAGAAATGAAATCATAATGACTCCAATCAGCCTGCTGAAGTCACAATGGAGTGGCTGCAATGAAAATTTACATAAGCAACTTTCTAACAAATCTTGTATATTAATTAATTATCACTGGATCACCATGAGAATCAATTTGAGATTTCAAAAGCAGGATCTAGCATGATAATAGCTCACAGTTTCTCCTAAAATTGCTCATGCCTTTTAACAATGAAAGGTATGTTGTCAGTATCAGTTTCATTTCTTCCTTTACAAAGAAAGAAGAGCAAAAGAAGAAAAAAATGCACCACTTTGATTGACCACAGCAGGGCAAATCTGCAACAACTCTCAGATGATTACCTTCTTGAACTTGAAACAATCTAATGGAAAAAGTTAATTATCTGCTGTAATTTGAAAACTTCTGGTGCTAAACAGAAAGGAAACAATGCCTAAACGATTCATGCTGCATCTATATCTGAATGTGACAACATGATTTCGATGATCATTTTAGCTTTTAATACATAGACATGAAATTTTATGTTTCCCAGAGCTTACACACTATTGAATTTCGATGACAACTATCACTTGTACTTTAACAAGATAGTTCTACAAGTTAGAGAACCACCATATCACAGTTCTAAAATTATACTGGTCAAAAAGTTAAATATATGTGAAGTTTAAACAAGGGTTAATAAACTTGCTTCTTGCAAAACAAGTGCTGAACAACCTTAACCTTTGCCATATGTTGTAACCCTCAGTTCGGTTTTTACTTACCAACCGCACTACAATATTATCTCAAAGAAAAAAAAAAAAAAAAAAAAAAAAACTCACTACAATAATTTTTCACATTCTTACAAATCCAAATAAAATACCAATTAAACAGGCCTGGGTTTGCTAATGCTCAAGCTTCTTTCTACTTCGATTTTCTTTTAAATTAGCACAGATTGTTAGTCAGATTGTTTGCCGCTCTACATCCATAAGTTCCTTTTTTTAATCTAAACTCTACTGCTACAAGTTTTGTTTACACCTCATTTAGTTACATTTCTGGAGCTCAAGGAAGAAGGGTAGCAAAAGATCAGGATGGATTATTTGCAACATATATATCTGCAGTGATCATTTGGCTATGCTTCTATTATTTTGCTTTTAAATTCAAATTTTATGTGATTAAATGTGCCAATATTTGGTGTTCGTATTCTTGTTATTGTTGGTTAAGTTGCTATGCATTTCAGCCAGATGCAAAACAACATGTTCTTAAGAAAAAATATAGAAAGAGACAAACAAATAAATCACCATCTCTCAGCTCATAAAATAGCATAGCAGTTAAGGAAAAGCAAGAAAAGAGAACTGTAACCAAACAAGGCATAATAGTAACTTCCTTTCGCTTGCTTGCGTTTCTTCTTTCTTTTTTTGCAATCCATCTAACAAATAATAATAACAAAGAAGTCCATCCAAAGTCACACTCTATCAGATGGAATTTAAGATTAGAAAAATAAAACAATGGGTCCAAATAGATAAGGCCTTAGTTGTAACTTTTTTGGCCGCTATTCAAAGAAAGTAAAGGAAGAATTTGTCATAGCAATCAATGATAACAAGAATAGATAACATAAGCAAGTTAGGAATAATTTGTTGGATACTTGGTTAGGATACAAATTATATACTTGTTGCCCATCTGATTATTTTACAAGGAATTCATACAGACCTTAGTTTAAGGCCTACAAGATACCTAAATGGAAATAACTTGGGGTATCATGTCTCCGGAAAGGAGTCCAGTTCAAGAAAAATTTACACAGTATCAAGATCCTCTACAATCCCATTCAAATAACGCTCAAGTTTTCATGGTGTATTTCCGTAACTATCACGCATTTTATTAGCATTAAAAAAATAATCAAAATTGACCTTATAAACATCACCAGACATCAGCTGCACTTTCGCCAAGTACAAGGGTCAACTACAGTACAGCCGAAAATAAGATTCAGCAATGTGAATCCTAATACTCCATTAAACTCTATTTTAAGTAAGATTCTTTGCTAAACAAAATGCACAAAGTATTTCCACTCGCTACTTCCATATCAAGTCAGTTTCTGTCCCCTCCTCCCCTACAAAATTCACAAAACTTTGAAGTCCCATTCCGAAATTTAGATACAAGAGCTCAGCAATCCTCTTGCAATTAAAGATGCCTCTAGCAACCTATACTAGCCTTGTCAAAGAGAAATTGAAACCATTCGAAAGTCCATTGTTGTCTTAACTTATGTTCCCCACCCTCAGTACCAGCACAATCAGATTTCCATGTCTCCACAAGTAGCAAAACATGATATCAAGGAGTTGTTTTAATTTATGTTCTCCACCCTCAACACTACGACAATCAGAATTTGATGCCTCCCAAAGTGATGGCACGTAATATAAAAGGAGTCTATATCATGTGATATAGGAGATGGCAAATGTCCAACAAATCTCGAAAAGACCAATTTGTACTAACAAGATGCAGTTCAAATGAAAATCTTCAACATGCTTCCTCACTTATTTGGTTATTACCAGGCACAGTCAAAAGACAAATGAAAAGAAGAGATGTTCAAATTTACCAAATCTAAGCATATTAAACATGCAAATCAAATAAAAGCAGTACAAATAACTGAAAGAACTCGAAGAAATTTGTCTAAGAAGAAACAAGAAAGAAAGGGAAAAACAGCTCCTTACCAAATTCTTCAAAAATATTAACAGCCCTGAGTCCTGACGGAAATGGAAGGACCCTACAAACAGATCACTAAAATATGTTCAAAGATAATGCAATTTGAAGAAAAGGCCAAAGCAAAAGATTAATAGGAACAATCTAATTTGCACACTCTAGCATAACTCTTAAGGCAAAAGACATATCCAATTAGCAATAAGCAGCATAGTGGTATTGATGTGTGTCAAACCCAAAGATAACATCAGTTTCCAAACATGAACCAAAAGTTCAATTTCTTACTATTTAAATCATCCACCAGCCTAACATTAGTTACTGTGAAGTCGTCTCCTGAATCTTCTTGCATCTTGCACACGTTTCAATTTCTTACTAGGTCGTGGTGATGATTTGAAGTCAGGTTCAACTAATGCACTATGACTATTCACACCTACATCCCAATACTAGTAGGGATGCATCTAAGATACCAGGAACATAGGCCCAGCTTGGCTGGCTAAGTTTTCCTCATTTTGCTTTTTCTCAAGTACTATGAAATTGAATGTGCTGACTTCCAGAAACGTTTGCGAGATCCACACCTATGGGTTCCGTTTGAAAACACCAACAAAAATAATAACAATAATAATAATAATTAAAAAGGACTACATTATCTCTCTCTCTCTTTTTTCCTTTTTCAACTCAAATGGACTGCACCGGCAGATGGCAAATTGTTTGCAATCTATACAATGTATACATCTACCAGTTTTGTTTGACAACAAAAAACAAAACCTAAGGCCCCATTTTGTACTGTCGCCTTCTTTGTTTTTTTTTTTTATGTAAATTCTTTGCAATGGAGCATGCAGCCAAATTGCAGAATGTGTAGTCTACACATAAAAGAGTTTTGTTTGGCAACAAAACAAAAATTTGGCGGTGATTTTTTTTCGCTTTTTCACTTTTCTGAAGAAGTTGTTCTATAGCCAGCCATTTGCATGAAAAGCTAGCCAATGATGACAAGAATAGTGAAGTCCGCTTGCCGGTGAATCCAATCACATAATCTTCGGGTGTTAATAAAACATACAAACAGCAATTCTACCGAGCAACATCTAACTAGGTACTACATAAAAACGACAAGTTTGGTTTTCATTTCTTTTTATGCTTAAATCCTAGGTGACTGAATGCACCTGCGAATGGACCTTGATTTCCTTGTTTGGCTTCTTCCTAACGAACATAATGATAAATTTGCAAACTAAGTAACAGTAACAAGGACAACACATCTATTTACTAGCACATCCTATCATATAGAACTTGAAGAACAACAAAAACAGGAAAGATAATAACAGTAACCAACTAGGGGATGATTTGTTCAATATGTGTGACTAAGAAACCAATTATAATTTGTTGTTCATTTGATTTTTTTTACAAGAATACATTTAAATCTTAATCCAAAACCTATGAATGTTTAATTGGAATTTAGAAATGATTTTCAAGTATCATTATCACAGAAAAACAGTCCAGTTCAAAACAACTTAAAAAGGTTATCAAGATCCACAGACTTTCCCTTTCAATGATGCTAAAGTTTTCATTGTGTATCTCCATTTTCATTTTCATCCAACATGCTCCGGTTACATGCCAACACCACAAAAACAAAAATAGCCAAACTAAGCAGAAAAACGAATAACCAAAATCAACCAGATAAAACATTTAGTGCTCGGACAATGACCCGTTAGCCTCAACTATGGCAATGAATCCTAGTTGCCCATTCAAGTCAATTTTAAGCAAGAACTTTTTGACAAACTACGTGCAGAAAATATTTTCACTAGATACTTCCTATGAAGTTTTTTAATCTCTCCCCTTCAAAAATCTCCTAGTTGAAGTAAATCACCAAGTTTCAGTGCTGAGACTCGTGCCAAAATGTATTTAGACATAAAAGCTGAGCAAAATTATTGCAACTAAACAGGCCACTTTAGCAGTATGCTATTTCTACCAACGATATCATAGCCTACTAAGCACAGTCAAAGAAAAAGAAAGGAATGCAACAAACTTCAAATCCACCAAATCTAAGCATATAAAACATGCCAATCATACAAAAGCACAAATATTTGAAAATTCTCTAATTTATCCAAGGAAATAACAAGGAAGAAAGGTAATAAAGCTCCTTACCTCGTTCTTCCAAACCTACAGCTAACAACACCTACAATACAAAAAAGATCAACTGCCAGATCAACACCTGCAGTTCAAGGGAATTAACAGCCAATATCAGGGGAAAATTAACAGCCAATAGCAGAGAAGTAAAAGAAGTATGTTGCACATATCATGATTGTTAAACTTTCACATAACTGCAAGGCAAAACACATTATCCAATAAACAAAAAGTATAGTGGCAGTGCTGTATAATTATCATAAAAAGATCATTAATCTCCAAATGTGAACCACAACCATAATGAAAAGGTGCAGTTGGCAGCAAATTCACATTATCACCAGAGATGGAAAGACATAGAATACTAAAATAATTACCACTTACTCTTGGGACGGAAAGACATAGTGATACTAAGTTAACCAACTTTAATCCAAGGCTTAATCATCACATTACCAAACATCAAAGAGCTAAGAATTTATACACAAAAGACATAAGCTTTCTCAACACATGAAGAACTAAGTCCAACATGAAGAACAATCCAAATGACGACAACAACAGAAGAAGAAAAAAAATCTTGCTTAAAACAAATTACAGCATTGGCACCCAAATGACGACAAAAAAATACAAAAAAATGGAAGATAAACAACAATCGAGAACAAATATTCTGACACATAAATATATACTCCAGAGGGGAAGAACACAGATTTCTCTATTCTAAAAATCCATCTTTACCAACTTAGATTCATGACATATAACATTATATCTAACCTACCACCAAAAAAAGCATTGCATTGCCAGCCCACTCAGTACATAACAGTTTCCACCGTCACAACCCGAATACCACAGGGGAAAAAAAAAAAACCCTCCTTTAGTCCATCCATCAAGTTATTTAAACCTAAAGAACAATCTAAAACTCCTGCGACGCAGATCCAATCTCGCCCTTATCCTTCCCAGCCTTCTTGGGCAAAAGAGTCTGATGGATATTTGGCAAAACACCGCCATTTGCAATCGTCACAGTCCCCAAAAGCTTGCTCAGCTCCTCATCATTCCTCACCGCAAGCTGTATGTGCCTCGGCACAATCCTATTCTTCTTGTTGTCCCTCGCAGCATTCCCCGCCAACTCCAGAACCTAAAATAAATGCCAAATCAAAATAAGCTAAAATCAAAGGAGAGCAAGACGAAAAGGAACAATAAAAAACAACACTATCAAACCATAAGAAATGGTTAAAAAAAAAAGAAGAACAGAAACCCTAACCCTAACTTTAACATGGTGAAAGATCTAATCAATAACATGTAGGAACTCCACATTTAAATCGGTGCCACAGAATTTCTTTTGTTCTTGTACTGTTATTGGTACATCAAGTGGGCGTAATAAAAGAAAAAGTTTCTAAGAAGAACAGGAAACCCTAACCCTAACCGTAACCCTAGAGGGAGAAGAGGTACCGGACCTCGGCGGCGAGATACTCGAGGACGGCGGAGAGGTAGACGGGGGCGCCGGCGCCGACGCGCTCGGCGTACTTGCCGGCCTTGAGGAAGCGGGCGATCCGGCCGACGGGGAACTGCAGGCCGGCCTTCTGCGACCGCGACACGGACTTCGAGGACTTGGGCTTCCCGCGCCCGCCCTTGCTCGCGGCCGCCGTGGAGCTCATCCTGCAGCCGAAAAAAAAACTCTAACCCTAACCCTAACCCTAACCCTAGAAATCGGAGATTGGAGGTTTTGCGAGGTGCGGCTGCTGCTTCTTTCGCCGAGAGAATGGTCGGAGGGGACGAGGGAGGGGAAGAGCGGGTGGTTTGTATATATAGGAGCGGGGAGTGGGGCAGAGTTCGGATGGGGAGATGCGTTGTTATTGGTTGGAGTGGGCTTGCGGCGGATTGCCAGCGTGGAGGGAGTGGATGTTTCCAGGTGGTCGGGAGGCGGGAAAGGGCAAAAGATGTAGCGGGCTGGGTTTGGGTTGATTAATTAATTCCATTTTTGGTTTTTGAGGCTGTTTAATTCTCGCGCCCGTCCAAATCTAATTAGCAGCGGCCTAGCGTTTTTTTGTTTTTTTTTTCTTCTAAGGATAATTATCTATATACTTTTCAAAATTTTAAAATATCTTATATATTTTTTAGCTAAATTATAAAAAACTCTCCGGTAAATATTCATATTTTTACTTTTTTCTTCCTGACTTTTAAAAATTTATATTTTGTTCTTTAAATTTTTAAAAATATTTTCAGAAGGGTACGACGTTAATCGAGAGGGAGCAAAATGACCAAATTATCGTAATTCTTTTATAAGAAAAATTAATTTTTTAATATATTTCTGTCATTTTGAAGGATATTTTCAGTATAAATTATAAGAATGGACGGAATAGTGATGGAACTCTAATGGAGGGGTGCTACATGCAACAACTTGAAATGTTGAGGGGGAAAAATGTAAGTTTTTGAAAGTTAAGAAGAAAAGGTAAAAAAACAGATATTTATAAGAAGGTTTTCTGTAATTTAGCCTACTTTTTTTTCATTTTATATACATCCCTCATAAAATTTTCGTTATTCAAAAATGATTTTATTGTTAGCATCTGTTAAGTCATCTCAAATTAAATCCGGATTAAATTTCTACCAAAGTTAAAAATCAAAATACCTCTTTTGTCTCTAACTTCAGGACAAATAAGAGAGTTGATAATAGTAGAAGGGTATATATTTGAAAGAGCAAAAAATCAAAATACTACTTTCGTCCCTAAGTAAAGAAAAAAAAAAGATCGGTGACGATAAAAAGATACATTTGAAAGGATAAAAAAGTAATAAAAAAAATTTATTCCTAACTTAAGGACAAATAAGAAAATTTGGTGACGATAAAAAGATATAGGCCTTTTTGCATAAAAAATCCACTAGTTTTGGGCTTTTGCAAAATTGAGTCGCTATTTTTGATTATGCAGATTCGGTCCGAATTTTCAGTAAACTGACCAAAATACCCTTGTTACTCTTTCTCTCTCCTCTTTTTTTTTCTCTCGCTCTTTTTTTTCCTTTCGCCCGCGACCCCTGCGCCCGCGCCACCCGCGCCTCTGCGCCCGCGCCCCCTGCGCCCCTGCGCCCGCGCCAGCTTGGGCCGGCGTCGCTCGGGACGGCGGCGGCGAGCGGCGGGCCCCGCCGCTCGCCGCCGCCGTCGCCGTCCCGAGCCACGCGGGGCCTCTGCCGGCGTCGCTCGCCCCGCCACGGACCCCGTCCTCGTCCTCCTCCTCCTCCTCTAAGGCCTCCTCCTCGTCGTCGTCGTGCTCCTCCTCCCTGCCTCCCCCGATTTCGAGCGCTTCCTCGAGATCCGCCCCGCGCCGCGCGCTCCGAAGAGGGAGATGACCGTATACGAGTTTGGTTGGGGAGAAATGGTGCAACAAGAAGAAATAGTGCAACGAGAAGAAAATGGTGTAACGAGAAAGAAGAAAAGAAAAAGAAATAGTGTAATTTTCATCCAAAGAGTGCAATTTTGGTCTAAAAAGTGTAATTTTTTATCTCAAAGAGTGCAATTTGCACTGTTAAAATAATGTTACACTATTTGGATAAAAATTACACCATTTTTTTCTCTTCTTCTTCCTCGTTGCACCATTTCTCCTTGTTGCACCATTTCTCTCCAACCAAACTCGGATACGGTCACCTCCCTCTCCGGGGCGCGCGGCGCGGGGCGGATCTCGAGGAAGCGCTCGGAATCGGGGGAGGCAGGGAGGAGGAGCACGACAACGAGGAGGAGGAGCACGACGACGAGGAGGAGGAGGCCTCGGAGGAGAAGGACGAGGAGGACGAGGACGACGACGGGGTGCCTTCTTCGGAGAAAAAAAAAAGAGCGACCCGCGGGCCCCGCCGCCGCCTTCGCCGTCCCGAGCGACGCCGGCCCAAGCGGGCGCGGGCGCGGGCGCGGGCGCAGGGGGCGCGAGGACCGCGGGCGCGGGCACAGGGGCGCGGGGGGCGCGGGCGCCTTCTTCGGAGAAAAAAAAAGAGCGATAGAAAAAAAAAGAGGAGAGAGAAAGAGTAACAAGAGTATTTTGGTCAGTTTACTGAAAATTCGGACCGAATCTGCAAAATCGAAAATAGCGATCCAATTTTGCAAAAGCCCAAAACTAGTGGATTTTTTTTGCAAAAAGGCCAAAGATATATTTGAAAGGACAAAATAATAATTTTATAGAGATAACGACTATTCCATTTAACTCTTTAGGGTATATTTGAAAGAACATTGAACGTTAAAAATGCACTTTTTATATTAGCCTTTGAAGGAGAATAAATAAGAAATTCTAAAACTTTTCAAAGGTATATAAGTAATTGCCCCTTTTTTGGATAAACCTGCATTGATTTGAGTTGTTTTAAACAAAAAAAATAAATAAGTATATTTGAAAAAATATTTATTTTATGCTATCAATCAATGCAGTGATTATTATTTTTTTAGTTTTCTAATTTTATTTCTTTTTTCCTGGACTTTCTTAATTGCATTTTAAGTATCTATGCGCATATGTGCAAAAAAGATTATTTGAAAGGTTGAATAAGAAGTTGGAAAGTTGGTAAAATTATAAAATTCTAAATAAGTATAATAAACCATAATTATTGAGGATCAAAATGGCAACCTAAGAAGGGGGGTGAATTAGGTTTCTAAAATAAAATGTTAAATAATCAAGTAATTTAAAAACTCGAAACAAATAAAGTGAGAGAAAGTGAGGAGTTAGAGAAATGCAAACTCAAGAAGCACACAATCGATTTGTTTCGAGGTTCGGCACTTTGCCTACGTCCCCGCCAACTTCTTAACACAAGAGAACGTTGGATCTCCACTAAACGATGCTTTTGCGGGCAAACACCCAGCCTTCACACCAACACCTTCTTCTCTCAAGAAGGTTACACTTTCAAGCTTCAACTCTTTTCTTTTCTCTCTTTTACAAGATGATATCTCACTACCAATTACACTCAAGTTTAGAGAGAGAATTGAGGGCTAAGAGTATTAAAAATACTGAAGTATATAAGCTTAATTGGACTTGAAAATCCCTGCTGAGAAAGGCCTCAAGACCATCTATTTATAGCCTCAGCTGCTCCAGATCGTTGCACTTTTGGGCGCCCTAAACAGGACTTTCGGGCGCCCAGATGTTGAGCACGCGCACTTAGGGGTGGCAATCCGGCTCGCCGTTCGCGAGCCAGCTCGTGTTCGGCTCGAAATGAGCTCGAGATCGGCTCGCTCGTTTAGTAAACGAGCCGAGCACGAGCTGAGTTTTTCAGCTCGTTTAATAAACGAGCCGAACACGAGCTTGGGTCAGCTCGCTCGTGTTCGGCTCGATAACAGCTCGAATATATATTTTTTTTTTATATTTATATATATAGATAAATATTTATATATATAATATATATTTTTATTATTTAACTTTTAGCAAAAATTAAAATTAAAATATAAAATCAAATTTTAATTATAAAAAGACTTATTTATATACAAAATTTTTTAATCATTAGATTAAAGTTAATAATAGGCAAGATTTTATAAATTTATTTTTTATATATATCCAAACTATTTTTTAAAATTTATTATTCGTGAGTCAGCTCGTGAGCCAGCTCGTGTTCGGCTCGTTAATAAACGAGCCGAACACGAGCTGGATTTTTCGGCTCGATACTTTAATGAGCCAGCTCGTGTTCGGCTCGTTTATTAAACGAGCCGAACACGAGCCCGACCCCGGCTCGCTCGTGTTCGGCTCGTTGACACCCCTACGCGCACTGCACAACCAGCGGCCTGTCAGACCCGTGCGCCGCTTTTCTGGATCCGTACATTCGGGCCTCCAGAAATTGTGGGCGCCCAGATCACGTGCGACAGCTTTTCTGACCTAGCCAGACCACGCGCGCCGCTTTTCTGGATCCGTACATTCGGGGCTCCAGAAACTTGTGGGCGCCCAAAACATGTGCGTCGGTTTTTCTAACACTGTCAGACCACGCGCGCCGTTTTCTCTGAGCAGAATTTTTGGGCCTCCAGAAGTTTGTGGGCGCCCAGAACATGCGCGTCAACTTTTCTGACACTGTCAGATCACGCACGCCGAAGTTTCTGATCAGAAACTTTTGGGCCTCCAGAAGTCAACTTGTGCGCCCATTTTCTCAGGCACGCACGCTGCCTGCGCAGCGCCGCTGTCAGAACTTTCGGACCGTTGCGCCGTACTGTCCGGAACACGCAACCTGTCAAGTCAAACTTTCGGACGCCCTAAACATACAATTCGGGCGCCCAGATCATGTATAGACAATTCTGGACCACCCAAACAGCAAACCGTCAGGATCCAAAATCAACCAAGATTTGGATCCACTTTTAGGGCGCCCAGATCAGAGTCCAAAACACAAACTTGACAGAAAACAGTTTTTGAGAAGTTTTTGAATATTGTTTGAAGTCCCATGTGCTTTAGATGATAAAAAGAGAAAGTTAAAATATAGCTCGACATTTCTTACTTTAATCTTTAAAGCACAATGTTAAAAGGTGGAGTAGAGAGATATTTTATCTACTTGACAAGGTAGCTTCAAGTGGTGAAGCTTAGTGCTAGAGGATTGCCCATCTTGAGTCCATTTGAAGATAGAGAAGTCTAAACACAAAACTCCAGATAAAAGATTAGTTCAATTATTTGTTATCATCAAAATCTAAAGAATGATTAGGGCCACTAGGCCAACAAATTGTATATATGATAAGTATTTATAAATATCAAAGTATTTATTATCTTTATTATGATTTTGTATTATCATAAATAAAATCGTTCATCTTTTTTCAATTTTATATCTAATATATATAGAGGGAGAGAGTTCTGCAATGGTGCTTTTAAAAGCACCAAGTACTTGGTACTTGTAAGTTTCCCACCGTTAGATCTATCCATTTGACCAATTCCACCTCTTAGATTATGCTATCCCACCAACCACTCACTCAACCCTAGGGACCACTATCTATAATCTATAATTCTATATAAATTTTTAATACTAAATGATGATGTGGCAAGCTCTCCTTTTTTCGAATATTTTTTTTAACAATGATCCTCTCTATTCTCTCTCTTTCTCTCTCTCTCTCCCCACTTCCAACGCATCTTCACCCCACCCTCTCGAAAACCCCCATAACGTCTAATTAACTCATCCACCCACCTTAACTCTAATTAACGCATCCACTCACATTAACTCTAATTAATGCATTCACCCACCTTAACGCAAAAACCTCCTTCTCTTCTCCTCTGCTTCCTTTTCCTCCTCCATGGGCTCCGAAGCTGAGATCAAGCTCTCATTTTTTTCGAATATTTTTTTTAACAATGATCATCTCTATTCTCTCTCTCTCTTTCTCTCTCTCCCCAGTTCCAACGCACGTCCCCTCATCTTCACCCCACCCTCTCGAAACCCCCTATAACGTCTAATTAACGCATCCACCCACCTTAACTCTATATGAATTCTCAATACTAAATAATGATGTGGCAAGCTCTCCTTTTTTTTGAATATTTTTTTAACAATGATCATCTCTATTCTCTCTCTCTCTCTCTCTCTCTCTCTCTCTCTCTCTCTCTCTCTCTCCCCTCACTTCCAACGCACGTCCCCTCATCTTCACCCCACCCTCTCGAAACCCCCCATAACGTCTAATTAACGCATCCACCCACCTTAACTCTAATTAACGCATCCACCCACATTAACTCCAATTAATGCATCCACCCACCTTAACACAAAAACCTCCTTCTCTTCTCCTCTGCTTCCTCTTCCTCCTCCATGTGCTTCGAAGCTGAGATCAAGCTCTTCTTTTTTTTGAATATTTTTTTTAATAATGATCCTCTCTATTCTCTCTCTTTCTCTCTCTCCCCACTTCCTACGCACGTCCCCTCATCTTCACCCCATCCTCTCGAAATCCTCCATAACGTCTAATTAACGCATCCACCCACCTTAACTCTAATTAACGCATCCACCCACATTAACTCCAATTAATGCATCCACTCACCTTAACGCAAAAACCTTCTTCTCTTCTCCTCTGCTTCCTCTTCCTCCTCCATGGGCTCCGAAGCTGAGATCAAGTGCATGCTGTGGACGGAGGATGAGTTAGCACGCCGCGTTGCCGAGCTTGGCACTGCCATCTCCATCGAACCGAAACCTTTCTCCAAATTTCAGGGAAAGCCTTTTTTTTCTCTTTTCTTTTTTTCTTATTTGATGCTGGGTTTATGGATTTTAACCCAAACAAATATTTGTTGTATTAGGTTGTGTTAGATTGTATATCTTTTTGTCTCTAAAAAAATATTGTATATTCATTTTTCATATGCTTACATTTTTCTACCTTCATTACTCTTTTTGTTAATTAATGTAAGGATGTTTACAAAATTAGATTGATATGTGATCTAAAAAAGTCTTCCTTCTCTTGAAGGGATAAGTATCGTAGCTTATATAAAAAATGAAGGAATAAGTATATAGCTTATATTAGAAAAAATGTTACGCCTTTGGTTGCTTTGATTTGTGAAATATTATTTTTTATTGAATTTTTAATCTAAACTTCTCCCAAATAGTATATGTTTTGTCACCTTTTGGCTCTATGGATTAACATATTGTATTTTGTTACTAATCTGCTTCCGGGAGATTAGTATACTTAGACTTTTACAAGAAGCCAATATGTTTGGATTATTTTGGTCTCTAAAATAATAGAAATTTTTTGATACAGTAGTTAGATATCAAATTTACTTTAATAAATCTATCCGCCGCAACACGCGAGTTACTACACTAGTTATCCTAACCCTACAAATTTTCATCCAAAAGCCGAAAACCTATAAGCACCAATGACTTTGTGCTCTTAAAAACATAGAAGCTCAATTATATATATATATATATATATATAGTAGAGCTACTATGCTATCGGAAGCACGGAGCCCTCCGTACTTCCAACTCGTTTTCGATGTTGGGACTTTCGAATCGACGATCGACTCCGTTAGACTTGATCTAGAGTATTTGAAGTACCTAGAAAATAAATTTCGTGGGTTTTCGATATCATTTGCCTACCGATCAAAGGAGCTCAAAAATCAATAATTTTAGTGGTCATGGCGAGCCGTTTGTAAGTTTAACGGTGTAGAAATATCCAAATCACGTGAAAGTTTGATAGAAAATTATTTATACTATATAAAACAAGATCAATATCTTTGATCTAAAATTTTAGTGTCATGTCATCACATTTTTTAAGATTTTTATTTTCAGCCATTGATTTTGAGCCATTTCGATCACTAGGCAAATGATATCGGAAAACTACGAAATTTATTTTCTAGGTACTTCAAATACTCTAGATCAAGTCTAACGGAGCCGATCGTCGATTCGAAAGTCCCAACATCGAAAACGAGTTGGTAGCACAGAGGGCTCCGTGCTTCCGATAGCATAGTAGCTCTACTATATATATATATATGGCTACTGTACTATTGGGAGCACAACAGTCCTTGTGCTCCTAAGTTCCTAACCACCCATCAATTTTGATGGGTGGTTAGGATTAATCTCTCATTTTTCTCTTAATTTCTTCTATCTCTCTCAATTTATCTTCTCTCTCTTAGCCCACGCCCCCACCATCCCTGTCTGATATCTCTTCCGCACCATCTTTATCTACCATCTCCTCCACCATTATTTCTCTCCCCTCCGGGCCGCCGCCGTCGTCACCCTCTTCCCTCCACTATTATTCATCTCTACCATAAACCCTAACCACCCCTCCCCCCAAAAACCATCCTCTCTCTTCCCCGCGGGTCGCCGCTATCGTCGCCAGAGGCGGCGGAGACGGCAGCGGTGGGGGGTTGGGGAAGGTTGCATGTGTTACGGATTTTATATTGGCATATTTCGTGAAGTGAGTCGGAGTCTTGAAGGTTCAAAGAAGAAGAAACGAAGTTTGAAGACTCGAAGACTCAACATATGAATTCACGATGCTTGGTAAGTTTAAATAATCTTGATGATGATTTATGATCATTTACAAGTGTTTGGATGACATTAAAATAGATAAAAATTGATTTAAAATATAAAAATTGAGTTTTTCAATTTTCAGGATTCGGACCCTGAGGTGAGGTCCGGAACCCGTACGCCTCCCTGGCTGTCACGCAGGGAGGGTCCGGACCCTGAGGGCTGAGTCCGGATTATGAAACGCTAGAGAGTTTCAGAGTCCGGACCCTGCATCCAAGGTCCGGAACCCGACCCGTCGCGATTTTTCGAAAATATATTTTTTTAATCATACTCTGATTCTAATGTCTCCCAAACCTATAAATAAGATGTGGGGGTGTCTCTAAAACGTGGTTAATCATAGAATACCTTTTAGAAACCCTAGAAACTTGTTGGTAGCCGTTTTCCTCATCTTCTACATCAAGCTTCTCTCAAATTGATTCATGGTGCCCTAGATCTTTAATATTATTCTAGAATCAATTTGAGAATTGCTTAGAGATTATTCTCACAGATCTTCAATGATATTCTAAGCAATAAATCATCATCGACTTTATTGTTCTTGCTCCAGACGGAGTGCGCTCGTGGATTCGAGTAGGCGTCGTGGATTCGACGTGATAAAGGCTTCGTGGATTCGAAGTTGAGCGTTTCGTGGATTCGGGACGTGGCATTCGTGGATTCGAACGTGGGGCGTGGACAACCCGGTGGTGTGCGCGAAATCCAAAGAGGATAAAAGAGAGGTTTGAGTCCGTGGAGTCGGTAATCACCTTGTAATCTTTATCGCGTGTTGGTCCCGTGGATTTTTTACTCCTAGTTGGAGTTTTCCCACGTAAATCTCGGTGTGCTATTTTTATTTCTGCACTTATTTTATTGCATCGAGATTTGTGGTTTGGCCGTTATACCTATTCACCCCCCTCTAGGTATTGATAGTATCTAGATAGATCCTTAGGGCTCCCCCATAACTAACAATTGGTATCAGAGCGGGATCTAGGCTTTATCTTTCATAATGGGTGAAGGAGGTAATATAAATAGGCCACCGTTATTTGATGGAACCAATTACGCCTATTGGAAAGTCCGGATGAGAGCCTTCCTCATCGCAATTGATGAGCGAGTATGGCAAGCCGTGAAATTCGGGTGGAAACATCCAACCGAAGTGGTTAATAACACGACTGTACCTAAGCCACGGAATAAGTGGTCGAAGGATGATAATGAAGCTTCATCTTTTAATGGAAAATAAATTAATGCATTATTTAATGCTCTTTCCCCTACTGAGTTCACACGTGTTTCCGCGTGTGATACGGCTAAAGAGATTTGGGATACTCTACAAGTTACACACGAGAGTACAAGTCTAGTAAAAATTCAAAAGCTCCAAATGCTTACTAGTCAATTTGACTCGATTCGCATGGAAGAGCATGAATCCTTTATTGATTATTATACTAGACTTCAAGATATCATTAACACGTGTGCGAATTTGGGAGAGAAGATCCCGGAATCTAAGGTCGTTAGAAAAATCCTTCGAACACTTCCAGAGCGTTTTAGGGCTAAAGTAGCGGCTATTGAAACGGTTAATCATCCGGATGATATGAAAGTAGAAGAACTAGTAGGTGCTCTTCAAACCTATGAAATGACTTTTCCTACTAATCAATCTTCTTCCAAGTCTTTTTCTAAAAGTACAGGTGTTGCACTAAAATCGACAAAAGAGGAAGACGAGGACACAGAATCCGACGATGAAGTTTCACTTGCAAATTTCGAACATCAAATGGCACTTCTTACTAAGAAGTTTCGTCGGAAGTTTAGAAAAAACCAAAGCATTCAAGCTTCATCCTCCAACCGAAAGCCTTCTTCTAACGGATCTTCACGTTCTAAATCCTCTAAAGAGAAGAAGCTTGCAAAGTCTTCTAAAGAAAAGAATGAATTTGAGGGGAAAATCCAGTGTTACAAGTGTCGAGGCTACGGCCATATCTCCACGGATTGTCCCACTAAAAAGTCCTATAAAAAGAAGGCTTTACAAGTTAGAACTTGGGATGACTCTACTTTTAATGAATCGAGTTCTAGTGAAGAAGAAAATAATGATGCAATTGCTTTATGTTCACACACTTCTTCTTCTTCTGCTTTTTGTTTATCATCTATTATTGCTGACCCTTTTACTTCTTCCTCTTTGCATGGTACATCGAGCGACAATGGCACAAGTGAGGGAGAGTCGGATGATGAAAGTTAGCCGAGTCATACAATCAACTACTTATTGAATCGAAGAAGATGGCTAAGCACAACAAGAAGTTGAGGAAAGCAACTTTTGGAATTTGAGGATGACAAGAAGATTTTGAGTACATCAAATAAAGCTCTTGAGGAGGAAAGGGGGTCGATATTGAACAACAACAAAATCCTACAAGAGAAGCTAGACCCATCGGAAATCACAATCAAATCCTATATAGAGAAGACTAATTTTCTGGAGCAACAATTCAAGGAAGTTCACATATCCAACCAAGTTTTGACTAAGCGAGTCCATCAACTCAAATCCGACATACAACAATTCTCCTCCGGTTCGAAGAAACTTGATAATATGCTCGGATTGGGTCAAACGGATAAACTTGGAGTTGGATATGAGAGGACATTTGTTGAGAAAGTTCAAAATTCAGCATCCAAAGCATCAATCAAACAAAAGTAAAGACATGCCATAGATGCGGAAAGAAAGGACACATTAAGAAGACATGCCCTAAGAAAAATAAAAAGACTCAACCGGCATTGTCTGAACATCTACCGGCATCATCCAATACTCGACAACCCTTACGGTTTCAAAAGCAACATCAAAATGGTCAAGTATCCAAGATCAACCGGAAGTCGAAGCCACAACAAATAGTGCACACAAAGCTGAATGCAACGTGGCGACCAACGGATGATCTGAAGTCAAAATAATCGGTGCTCAACCGCAACGAACCAAGACAACCAACAATTCGACAAGTTTGGGTTCGGAAAGGTGATATCTTTCCATGTCTTAAGTCTTAAGTTGTTTTGACTTAGTATGATGCATTGATTGGTTCTTATTGCATATCTCTTGATCATTGCATTACACGTTTTGGTACTTTCATTGTTACGATTTTTGAAAATTCATTGAATGATTGCTATATCAAATAGTGCTTTGAATATCAATAAGTTTACTTTCATTCACTCCTAATTAATCTCATATTAATTATCGGTTTTACTTTATTTTCATTATATTTGAAGATAATTTATTATGAGAATTCTTAATACTTATATTCATCAAATTTAGATAATCATGTGTAATCTCTAGGAGCTTAACCTATCTCGATTGTGTGTGTTGAATTTGATGAATAGTCATTCTCTTATGGACTAAAATTCATCACATGTTCTTTCAACTAAGAGATTGCTTAAGTGTGGGGGAGTCATTATTATATTAAAAAAAGAATGCTCATATGCTTTGAAAGATGTGGAAAGAGTTACATCCTTAAAGGAGTGTGAAAACTACCACTACATGGAGGAAAGAGCTACCACCCCGGTCATCCGGTTAGTGTGTGCAGCTACCACATGAGAATTGAATTGCATATCCGAAAAAAAAAATATATAAGTGCAAAAGCATGCAAAAGAAAAAATATCACAAAATTTATTTTTCTGAGTTATAAGGTGGTCCACATACATGAAAGATGCTCAAAGAGCCACCCCATGTGCGATATTTGTTTTATCTCAAATTTGAACGTTTATGCGATAAATTTTTGTCTCTTTGATGAATCCCTTAAGTCATCTTCATAATCCGTTTACATCTTGATAGCTTTTGAGCCTTTAGATTATTTTTGATGACTTGATTTTGAAGTTTATATGAATTAAAAAATCGTGTAATATTTTATCTACATCATGGTGATTGTGTAGTAAAATTCTTAATTTTTATGAAATTAATAGGGATTGAAAGAAGTCTATGTGAATGCATCACGTTCATGCACTAACATTATTTTCAATGCAATTATTATGTTTTTCTCATTATCTCACAAGTGGTTTCAAAGTTGAACAAAATCTTAAACTTGTGTTTCTTGTGCTTCGATTTGATTTCTCTTTAAACTCTCTTTATTTTTTGTGTTTTTTTTTGGCAATTTTTGACAAAAAGAGGGAGAGAGGTGATGATGATATTGAAAGTTTTATAAAAGAAAAGAGGAAAATGATAAGTTAATTTTTTGAATTTAGACGCATGAACAAAGGGAAGAGAGTTTGATATTTTTTTTCTACTAACTTTGTTCGTGGAGAATGAAAATTTTTTGCAGGTCTTTGAAGACTTCAAGACTCCATGTGTGTCTAAGTCATAGAGTTTGTTTTAGAAGTTACAAAATTATAATTTCGATTTTATTTGGATCTTTCACGCGAGAAGTTCATTATTTTGGTGATGGTAATAAATTTCAAAGTTTCTGGAGAGATGAGCATCGTGAGTGTTTTATGTAATTTTAGATTTTGTCATGAAATTGCTAAAGGAGGAGATTGTTACGGATTTTATATTGGCATATTTTTTGAAGTGAGTCGGAGTCTTGAAGGTTCAAAGAAGAAGAGATGAAGTTTGAAGACTTGAAGACTCAACATATGAATTCACGATGCTTGGTAAGTTTAAATAATCTTGATGATGATTTATGATCATTTACAAGTGTTTGGATGACATTAAAATAGATAAAAATTGATTTAAAATATAAAAATTGAGTTTTTCAATTTTCAGGATCCGGACCCTGAGGTGAGGTGCTCATCTTCTACATCAAGCTTGTAGGTAGCCGTTTTCCTCATCTTCTACATCAAGCTTCTCTCAAATTGATTCATGGTGCCCTAGATCTTTAATATTATTCTAGAATCAATTTGAGAATTGCTTAGAGATTATTCCCATAAATCTTCAATGATATTCTAAGCAATAAATCATCATCGACTTTATTGTTCTTGCTCCAGACGGAGTGCGCTCGTGGATTCGAGTGGGCGTCGTGGATTCGGCGTGATAAAGGTTCGTGGATTCGAAGTTGAGCATTTCGTGGATTCGGGACGTGGCGTTCGTGGATTCGAACGTGGGGCGTGGACAACCCGGTGGTGTGCGCGAGATCCAAAGAAGATAAAAGAGAGGTTTGAGTCCGTGGAGTCGGTAATCACCTTGTAATCTTTTATTTCTTAGTGGATTGTTATCGCGTGTTGGTCCCGTGGGTTTTTTACTCCTAGTTGGAGTTTTCCCACGTAAATCTCGGTGTGCTATTTTTATTTCCGCACTTATTTTATTGCATCGAGATTTGTGGTTTGGCCGTTATACCTATTCAACCCCCTCTAGGTATTGATAGTATCTAGATAGATCCTTAGGGCTCCCCCATAACTAACAGCATGGCGGCGGCGATGATGGCATATGGGGTTGGAGGGAGTGTTGATAATGGGAGGTGGGTTCGGTTGGAGATAATTGTGATGAAAAATATGAGAAAGAGAAGAGAAATTGGGGGAAAGTTGAAAGAGATGAAAAACTGAGAGAAATAGTGAAACAAAAGAAAAAAAAATTTAGCCATCCATCAATTTTGATGGATGGCTAGGAACATAGTTTCAGATTTGGATATCAAAAATAAAAACCTGAAGAATTTGGATTCGGTTATGAATTTTGATTGTACCCGACTTGAACCCGAATTGATTTTACGTTATATATATATAGAGTCCAGCTACTATACTATCGATAGTACCAACTATTTGTTGCTATCGAGTTTTTCGCCATTAGATTTAACCCTTTGACCATTTCCACCCGTTAGATCATACTATTCAACCAACCACCACTCAATTCTAGGAGACCACTATCATCCTAACTGGGGACCACTATCATCTTAACCGCACATCCCTTCATCCAAGGGCCAAAAACCTAATAGCACCAAGCATTTCGTGCTATTAATAGTACATCCTAATCGCACATCCGTTTATCCAAGGGCCGAAAACCTAATAATCCCAAATGCTTGGTGTTATTAATAGTATAGTAACCTAGTTATATATAGAGAGAGAGAATTGAGCTCCTATGTTTTTAAAAGTACCAAGTCATTATAGTTGTAAGTTTTGGGTCCTTGGATTAAGAAATGTGCGGTTAGGATGATGGTGGTCCCCTAGGATTGAGTAGGTTGGTTGAATAGTATAATCTAACGGGTGAAAATAGTCAAAGGGATAGATTTAACGGCAAAAAAATTTACAAGCACTAAGCGCTTTGTGCTTTTAAAGCACCATACCTGGACTCTCTCTCCATATATATATGTACAGAGCAGGGCTACTATGCTTTTAAGAGCACAGAGGCTTCCATGCTCCTAAGCCGTTTTCGATGATAAAATTTTCGAATCGACGATCGACTCAGTTAGACTTGATCTACT
Source organism: Puya raimondii (assembly GCA_016920855.1). Taxonomy (NCBI): domain Eukaryota; kingdom Viridiplantae; phylum Streptophyta; class Magnoliopsida; order Poales; family Bromeliaceae; genus Puya; species Puya raimondii. The sequence goes on from JABWPP010000050.1 coordinate 223,780,371, forward strand.
GTATTTAAAGTATCTAGAAAATATATTTTGCAATTTTTTGATATCATTTACCTAGTAATCGAAAGGGTTCAAAATCAATGGTTGAAAATAAAAATCTCATAAAAAGTGTTGCTATTGCACTAAAATTTTCGATCAGAAATATTGATTTTGTTGTAGATAGTATAAAAAATTTTCTATCAAAATTTTATCAGATCTGGATATCTCTACACCGTTAAACTTGGAAATAATAGATATTAACCATAAAAAATTATTAATTTTAAATCCTTGCGATCGCTAGGTAAATAATATTGAAAATTTGAAAATTTTATTTTTTAGATACTTCCAAGTACGCTAGATCAATTCTAACAGAGCCGATCATTAATTCAAAAATTCCATAATCGAAAATGGCTTGAGAACACGGAGGCCTACGTGCTCCTAAGAGCACAGCAGCCCTACTCTATATATAACACTATATATAAAAGCGTATAGAAAATCTTACAATGACGTACGGAATCAAAAATAAATAAGAGAATATTCCTTTGGTATTTAATCCTGATATTTAATTAAAAAAATATCAATTTAAGGATAAGATTAAATAACAGTGTTTTACATAAAGTAACCTAATTGCTTAACAAATTGGTATTTAATCTCGGTATTTAATAAAAAAGTATAATTTAAGGATAAGATTGATTAAATAAAATTAGTCTTATGTAACTTAAAATTTTATTTCGTCTTAAATTTAAAGTTGAAATTTAATTATAAAATTTAAATTTAAATTTATAAATTATTATCTTAAAATTAAAATTTGAGTTTAAATCATGAATTAAATTTAATTTTTGATATCAAATTTGAATTAATAATTAAATTTTTTTAATTACAGTGGATCAAAATTAAATCTTAAATTTTAAAGTAAATGTGAATTAAATTTTGATGCTTTCAGTTTAAAATGCATAATTAAATTTTAGATTCATCACAATTCGAAAAAATATATAAAAATATTCAATGTATATAAAAAAAGAACAATATAATATATTGTAGATATTTTCTAATACAATATAATCATATGAATTTATATAATACAATTTTTATTGTAAAGTTTTAGATAAATATGATTACAAATCTATATTAATTTGAAGTAAATTAAAATAATTATTACATGTACTCAGCTAGAGTGTATATATATATATATATATATATATATATATATATATATATAGAGCTAGACTCCTATACTTTCGAAAGTACGGAGGTCTTCATACTTGTAAGTTATTTTCAATGATGGAACATCCGATTCGGCGATCGGTTCCATTAAACATGATCTATGCTATTGAAACTATCTAGAAACCAAATTTTATAATTTTTTGACTTCAATTGCCTAGTGAACGTGTAGCCTAAAAATGAACGGCTGAAAATAAAAATCTCATAAAAAATAGTGATATAAGACTCAAATGTCAAATCAGAAGTATTGATCTTGCTATTGATGTTAAGTAAAATTTTCTATTAAAGTTTCATGTAATTTGGATTATTCTACACCATTGAACTTAAAAACGTGCCACATCGACCGTTAAAATAGTCATTTTTGAGACCTTTCGATCATGTGGTAAATGATGTCGAAAAATTATAAAATTTGGTTTCTAGATAGTTCAAATAGTGTAGATTATACCTAACTGAGCCGATTGTCAAATCAGATGTCCTATCATCGAAAATAACTTAAAAATACAGAGGCCTCCGTACTTTCGAAAGCATAGGAGACGTACTCTCTCTCTCTATATTTATATGTTATATAATTTTGGAAGCATGGTTTCTCAATTTGGTTACTATATTAATTTGAATAATTTAATGATTCATAATAATTAAATACATACAACCTTCAAAAATATTATTATAAATTAATATAAAACTTGATATTCAAATTCTTTCCTATTAATTAATGAGATTGGTTTTTAGTTTTAAAGTCAAAATAGAAAAGGGATTTTAGTATTATGTAAACAACATATAACGTTAAAATATATTTATCATGTTTACAACTTAAAAACAAAGTAAAATTTTATTAATATTCATAAAAATTATATTATATATGAATTACAATATTAAAAATGAATGATATTAATTTAAAAGTACATTAAAAATATTATTATAACTCTGTTCATTGCTCGGTTAATTACTAGTTGAATAATATCTTCATGCGAAACTACATCTCTCTTCCCTGTTCCATGCTCTCTATATTCAAAGGCATTGATTGGTTGGATTATAAAGAGGAGAATAAGCACTTATTCCCTCATTTATATCTAAACATTTTTTTGGAAGAGGATGAACAACAGTTCTTATTTTTGGAGAATAAGCTGGTATTAGTCTGGAACCGTTGTTCCACTCCTTTTCTTGGAACAAGCTTACTCACAAGTGGGAACATGCTTTAATTAAAGTCTAAATTTAATTTTAATTATGATATTAAATCATTAATTAATCTAATTAATGTATTTAAGTCACTATGTATTACTTAAATATTAAAGTAATTAATTAATTTATTTTTATATTAATTAGCTATTAAAAATTAATAATTTAATTGTTTATCCAATAACTAAAATTTATATTGATCAACCATTAATATTTTGACTAACCTAATTAATTTCTTAACTAATTATCTAACTGAAATAATTTACTAACTAACCAAAAAATTAAATTTATTTTTGTAGTAAATTAATTAATATATTTTTCATTATCTTATATAATATTCATAACTAATAAATTTATTAATTTATTAAATTATTTTTAATTAATATTTTGATGTTAACTAATCAGATAAAATATTTTTAATTTAAAAATATAATTACTCTTATTTTCGCTATTCCAATCTAATCATCTGAATACTATTGATTTTTTTTTTTTACAGAAATAATTCAATTTTCATCCAAATAATAAATTAATTTTATTTTTTTTATTTTTAAAAATATACGTTTTATTTTAAAAATAAATAATTTTTTATTTATTTCTGAACCAAATGATGTTCTAGGGCTGAAGCCGAACGCCGCCCGACCCCCTCACCCCGACCAACCCGCCGAAACCCTAAAACCACGCTTTCCTTCTCCGAACCGCGCTCGGCCCACTCTCGCGAGGAGGAGGACGACAAGATTTCGGAGGAGGTGGTGGGCGATTTCTAGGTTTGGCTCTTCTTTTGGGCACCAGAGCTCTAGTTTCTCATCCAGTTGTTCTTCTCGTGGTAAGCCTCCCCCCTTGTTGAGTTACTTGAGTAACAAGCTGTAAATTAGAAGTTTCTAATGTGCCACTTTGAGTAGTAGTTGCACTGCATAACTGCTGATCAAATATTTGTGTGGAAAAGTTGCTGTTAAAAGGCTTTAGGGAACAATTCCTATTTGCTTTCTACTTGTTAAAAGGGGATGTATATGAAATGGTCACTTTGGTTTATTTATGACATAAGTTTGATTAATAGTGATTTATGTGTTTTGTTTGGTTATTATCTCGTAAATCATATTCAGAACTAGATCGGTTATGTTGCTATTATAGGATCGTTGACGCTAACCATTAATTTCAAAATCTCGAGCTGTTAAAAGGATACGATCAATGCACTTAAAGCGTACAGACATAGCGTTCATGGGTTTCGATTGTGACTCAGCTCAATCCGGCCTCGCACCATTGTAAACATGACCCGGCCCAACTTGGCCTTCTGCCGTTTGGAACGTGATTCCGCCCAACCCGACTTTCTGCCATTTCGAACGTGATTTGACTCAACACGACTTCCCGCCACGAGGTAGGATGCTGGCCTCTTTAAATCAACAACCATTGCAGCTCAAAACTGGTTGGATGGTTTGTAACACTCAGAATCAAATCTCGCTTTGAGAGTAAAAAGTGGCTGCATAGTGGCCTCTAGTTATCTTAAAAAAAATATATATATTTCCTACTTGGAGGCCGCGGCCCGGAAAAGGCCCATTAAGAGCCCAACTTATGTTTGTTTGAGGCTCAATTTAAAAGCCTTCGTAAATTTAAATTCCAACAATTGAAATAGACCCACAACATAGCAATGAGAGTAGCAGTACCCCCATTGCTACTACTTTGCTTCCACGTACCATATAAAACTCTTTTTCCCCACGTTCCATTGCTTCGTCCATCAATGCACAAGCTCTACTAAATTCAACCATCTTCGTCTCCCCAACACTTCTACAATCAATAATTCTAAGAACGACTTTGATGCGTATTGCACGCTCCTCGAAGCTTGCATTCGATCGAAGTCACTTGTAAAGGGTAAGAAGATCCATCAAGAGATATTGAGAAACAATACCCATATTGCAAATTCAGTTTTGTTAGAGAAGATCGCTAATATACTCTTATATTAATCCCGGATAATACAGCTGACATGACGTATTATCCTTTTTTAGAGAGTTTTTTTTTTTTTTATTTTACTTTATTTGATTGTGGATCCATTTCTCTCTCTCTCTCTCTCTCTCTCTCTCTCTCTCTCTCTCTCTCTCTCTTTTACGGTGGATTCTCGCTCTCTCACCCCTCTTCATCTCCCAAAACCGCCCCCCCTCCCCCGGCCTCTCTCTCGAGAGACCCCTCCTCTCCCAAAAACGCTCCCCCAGTCTCCCAACCCCCCCCCCCCCCCCCCCCCCCCCCCCCCCCCCCCCCCCCAAAAAAAAAGCCCAAAACCGCCCGCCCTCCCTCCCCCGAAACTCCCTGCGGCGCTCTCCAAACCCCTCCGCGTCCCCCCATCCCCCTCCCCTTTCTCTTTCTTCCCCGGCAAAGTGCCGCGGCGACTCCGGCGGAGGTTCCTCGAGGCGAGGAGTGGCTCCTCTTCGAGCGTCAAAAGAGATCGAGGCCAAGCTCAGGGAAGCAGATCTTCGGAGACAGGTACAATTTAGCCCTAATTTGTCCTCAATTTTGTAATTTTTTTTACTTTTTAGACTTTAAATTGAGGTTATCTGGTTCTTGGAATCCGGTTCCGTTTTGGTTCTTCAAGTTATTTGGCTTCAATTTGAATTTTTGGAGCTTTGATTTGTACAGATTTAGGCGCTTGGTTCGAAATGTTCTATGTGGTTTGAGTATGTAGGCTTATGGAGTTCCCTTCATATGTAATCAATCTATGGAGTAATGCATTAGGATTAAGTTACACATCTTTTATCCGAGTGTGAAATTCAACTGTAATTGCCATCAAATCAAAATCAAGTAGGGTGTAATCCACAACATCTAAAATGCTTATATACAAAAAAGGGAAAAAAAAATCATATAATCATAAGTATAGCAATTATATAAAAAGGACCAAAAGAAATTTTGCATCAGAAACCAATAACATCTATGCAGGATACTTAAGTGTTGTGATTATCCTCAAGTTTTCTTTTAGGAACTTTTTAATATTGTAATCTTATGAAAATTATGAGAGTAATATTGAGAAGCTGGGTTTCCAACGTTAAAAACTGAGCTCTCTGAATTGCTGCTTCTTTTTTTGTTGCTTAAAATCAGCCTATTTTCAGTAGCTTCATGATGAATTTGAGTAATCTGCGGACTCCACTCATTGAACACTTTAATTGCTATAGTTGTAGCTAATATATCTGATACTTTATTTTTGTGTTACGTTGTAAAGAATACTGCAATATTCTGCTAATCTTTGGATTGGCCATATGAATAAGAAGTCATGTACATTATATTTTCTGCTGCTCAATGGATGTCTCAGCTCTTCGCAGACCTTAGCTGCCAGGTTCCTCTCCAAATATAGACCAACACACAGTTTTGAAATTTCTTAAGTTTTCGGTTAATTCATTACTTGAAGTTATGTATTTTGAAAGTCCATTTTAGAGAACCATTTTTATCGACTTCTTTTTTGTTCTACTTTTTCGTGTTTGACAAGTATCCTGTTGTGTTGTCTTCACAATAGTTTAGGACTGCTAAGGACTCGAAACTTTTATGTGGCATTTTTTTTCTGGTTACCAATGGTTTTTCCCTTGCAATTCATATAATTCTTTTTTTTTTTCTGGCTTTGAACCTTTACTTTTGCAGATAGTTTTGTTCCTCTTTTCCTATGTTGTTTTTCTTTTCCCATGTTGTTTCGAGGTGGATTATGGTCAAAAAGTTAGTTCGGCAGTGGATTTTTTTATATATATTTTTCTTTTACCGGTTTATGTGCTCTTTTTCATGCTTTTGTTTGCCAGTTGGTTTATTTTTTTTCTCCTTTTTAATACTCATCCAAATTTGTGCTTATCTTGGCTTTGTTTGTCATCAAAGTAATATATGTCATGGAAATTGGACTTTGTATAAACTTATTATATAAACTTATTACCCTTAGTAATAGATTTGTGCTTATCTTGGCTTACCTTGCCCCTTTTTTTGTCAATTTAGTGTTCTTTTAAGTGTATTAATTTTCTAACAAACTTATGAGAGGAGTGATTCCTATTTTGATCTTAGTTGTGGGTAGAGGCTACAACTTCTAAGAATATTATTTCTTAAATTCTTTTTCTTTGTTGTACACTATCGTTCATAAATAAGTTATTTGAGTTACACAAAAACTGACAGAGTAAAATTATCAAGAAAACTGATTAAATTGGCATATTGTATTAATAAACTAAACATAGAATACAGGTTGTTGGCTCAGAGATGTATGAAAATTGGGCCTTTACAATTTAGCAGTAGTTTAAAACCAACTATTATTACTTTATAATTTATTTGTATGACTGTCATACATTCCTTCATATTTTTTCTTCAGTTTCTTTGCATTCCGTATTAATTCTCTGATGGCATGGTAATTTTGATGTCCATAAGCAAATGCAATAATAATTTGAGCTTCTTTAGTTTTTCTTTTATTATTGGTTATCTTTACAATATTTCAAATATTTCTTCTGTTTCTTTTAATGTTTTTATTTATTTGTTAAATCTGTAGATTTTTAATGAAGCATTCCTACCCGCCGCATCGCGCGGGTCCTTACACTAGTGTTATATAATTTTGGAAGCATGGTTTCCAAATGAACCGCAAGCCACCACGTGGCAAGCTTCTAATTTTTGTTAATAGCCATAATTTAATATCTTTTAGTTAATTAAGTCATGCATTGATTTAAACTTTTTTTTATTTTTCTATAAATATTAAAACTTGAAACTCATGTCCTTTTATTTTGTATTCTAATTAAAATTAAAGAACAAAATTGATAGCCATTGACAATTAGATATAAGAGAAAAAAAAATTATTTAAACTTTAAAGGCTTTTCGCTTTCTCAATTTGGTTACTATATTAATTTGAATAATTTAATGATTCATAATAATTAAATACATACAACCTTCAAAAAAATTATTATAAATTAATATAAAACTTGATATTCAAATTCTTTTCTATTAATTAATGAGATTGGTTTTTAGTTTTAAAGTCAAAATAGAAAAGAGATTTTAGTATTATGTAAACAACATATAACGTTAAAATATTTTTATCATGTTTACAACTTAAAAACAAAGTAAAATTTTATTAATATTCATAAAAATTATATTATATATGAATTACAATATTAAAAATGAATGATATTAATTTAAAAGTATATTAAAAATATTATTATAACTCTGTTCATTGCTCGGTTAATTACTAGTTGAATAATATCTTCATGCGAAACTACATCTCTCTTAGTTGTTCCATGCTCTTTATATTCAAAGGCATTGATTGGTTGGGGTATAAAGAGGAGAATAAGCCCTTATTCCCTCCTTTATACCTAAACATTATTTTGGAAGAGGGTGAACAACAGTTCTCATTTTTGGAGAATAAGCTGGTATTAGTCTGGAATCGCTGTTCCACTCCTTTTCTTGGAACAAGCTTATTCACAAGTGGGAACATGCTTTAATTAAAGTCTAAATTTAATTTTAATTATGATATTAAATCATTAATTTATCTAATTAATGTATTTAAGTCACTATGTATTACTTAAATATTAAAGTAATTAATTAATTTATTTTTTTATACTAATTAGCTATTAAAAAATTAATAATTTAATTGTTTATCCAATAACTAAAATTTATATTGATCAACCATTAATATTTTGACTAACCTAATTAATTTCTTAACTAATTATCTAACTAAAATAATTTACTAACTAATTAGAAAATTAAATTAAATTTTATAGTTAATTAATTAATTAATATATTTTTCATTATCTTAAACAATATTTATAACTAATAAATTTATTAATTTACTAAATTATTTTTAATTAATATTTTGATGTTAATTAATCAGATAAAATATTTTAAATTTAAATAATTACTCTTACTTTCGCTATTCCAATCTAATCATGAATACTAATTATCTTTTTTTACAGAAATAATCCAATTTTCATCCAAATAATAAATTAATTTTATTTTTTTTATTTTTAAAAATATATGTTTATTTTAAAAATAAATAATTTTTATTTATTTCTGAACCAAATGATGTTCTAGGGCTGAAGCCGAACGCCGCCCGACACCCTCACCCCGACCAACCCGCTGAAACCCTAAAACCACGCTTTCCTTCTCCGAACCGCGCTCGGCCCACTCTCGTGAGGAGGAGGACGACAAGATTTCGGAGGAGGTGGTGGGCGTATCTAGGTTTGGCTCTTCTTTTGGGCACCAGAGCTCTAGTTTCTCATCCAGTTGTTCTTCTCGTGGTAAGCCTCCCCCCTTGTTGAGTTACTTGAGTAACAAGCTATAAATTAGAAGTTTCTAATGTGCCACTTTGAGTAATAGTTGCACTGCATAACTGCTGATCAAATATTTGTGTGGAAAAGTTGCTGTTAAAAGGCTTTAGGGAACAATTCCTATTTGCTTTCTACTTGTTAAAAGGGGATGCATATGAAATGGTCACTTTGGTTTATTTATGACATAAGTTTGATTAATAGTGATTTATGTGTTTTGTTTGGTTATTATCTCGTAAATCATATTCAGAACTAGATCGGTTATGTTGCTATTGTAGGATCGTTGACGCTAACCATTAATTTCAAAATCTCGAGCTGTTAAAAGGATACGATCAATGCACTTAAAGCGTACAGACATAGCGTTCATGGGTTTCGATTGTGACTCAGCTCAATCCGGCCTCGCACCATTGTAAACATGACCCGGCCCAACTTGGCCTTCTGCCGTTTGGAACGTGATTCCGCCCAACCCGACTTTCTGCCATTTCGAACGTGATTTGACTCAACACGACTTCCTGCCACGAGGTAGGATGCTGGCCTCTTTAAATCAACAACCATTGCAGCTCAAAACTGGTTGGATGGTTTGTAACACTCAGAATCAAATCTCGCTTTGAGAGTAAAAAGTGGCTGCATAGTGGCCTCTAGTTATCTTAAAAAATATATATATTTCCTACTTGGAGGCCGCGGCCCGGAAAAGGCCCATTAAGAGCCCAACTTGTGTTTGTTTGAGGCCCAATTTAAAAGCCTTCGTAAATTTAAATTCCAACAATTGAAATAGACCCACAACATAGCAATGAGAGTAGCAGTAACCCCATTGCTACTACTTCGCTTCCACGTACCATATAAAACTCTTTTCCCCACGTTCCATTGCTTCGTCCATCAATGCACAAGCTCTACTAAACTCAACCATCTTCGTCTCCCCAACACTTCTACAATCAATAATTCTAAGAACGACTTTGATGCGTATTGCACGCTCCTCGAAGCTTGCATTCGATCGAAGTCACTTGTAAAGGGTAAGAAGATCCATCAAGAGATATTGAGAAACAATACCCATATCGCAAATTCAGTTTTGTTAGAGAAGATCGCTTGTATGTACATATCGTGCGGTGAAATTGGGCTCGCCCGCAATGTGTTTGATAAAGTTCCCCAACCATGTGTGTTTCTTTGGAATGCCTTGATCAGAGCTTATTCTTGGAATGGCCCTTTCGATAAGGCGATTGAGTTATACTATCAGATGGTCGATTTACGAGTTGAGCCGAACAAGTTCACATTCCCTTTCGTTCTCAAAGCGTGCTCGAGTATGCTTGCTTTGGAGGAGGGAGTGGACATACATAACCATGCGAGAAGAGTCGGGTTGGACTCCGACCTCTTTGTGTCTACTGCTTTGATAGACTTGTACATGAAATGTGGGTGTTTAGATGATTCTTACCGAGTGTTCGATAAAATGCCTAAAAGAGATGTCGTCGCTTGGAATGCCATGGTTGCTGGCTATGCCCTTCATGGTTTTCATGATGAAATAGTTAATTTTGTTCTAGAGATGCAAAGAGAAGGCATGGCCCCCAACTCTTCCACTCTGGTGGCAATTCTTCCGGTGGTGGGACAAGCGAAGGCTCTTAGACAGGGAAAAGGCATTCATGGGTATTGCATGAGGAGGCGTTTTGATGAGAAAGATGTTTTGGTGGGTACCGCTGTGTTGGATATGTATGCGAAATGTGAGCGATTGGATCATGCTTGCAAAATATTTAATCGAATGACGGTGAGAAATGAGGTAACTTGGAGTGCAATTATTGGTGGGTATGTTTTGTGTGATAGGATGGCGGAAGTGTTGGGCTTGTTCAATGACATGATGCTTGCGGGTTCTTCCTTTTTGTCGCCAACCTCTCTTGCAGGTGTTCTTAGAGCATGCGCTAAATTGGCTGATCTAGAAAAGGGCAAACAATTACACTCCTTTTTAATAAAATCTGGGTATTTTTTAGATTTAACTGTAGGGAACTCGCTTCTTTCAATGTATGCACAAGCCGGAAATACCGATGATGCATTGGCCCTTTTGGACGAAATGCCTGTGAGGGATACTGTTTCTTATAGTGCACTTATATCAGGGTTTATACAAAATGGTAATGCAGAGGAAGCATTTCTTATATTCAGAAAGATGCAATTATCCAATATAGAGCCAGATGATGCAACCATGGTCGGAATTATCCCAGCTTGCGCCTATTTGGCTGCTCTGCAGCACGGGAAATGCAGCCACAGCTATGTTATAGTTCGTGGATTCACATCTGATAACTCAATATGCAATGCCCTAATTGACATGTATGCGAAGTGTGGAAGGATCGACCTTTCGAGAAAGGTGTTCGATAAAATGCCGGCTCGGGATATTGTATCTTGGAATACACTAATCGCGGGATATGGAATTCACGGTCTCGGTCATGAAGCCATTTCTTTATTCATTGCAATGGAGAGCGAGCGGCTAAAGCCGGATGATATTACATTTATATCCCTAATCTCTGCTTGTAGTCATTCGGGACTTGTTACCGAAGGAAAGTATTGGTTTAACGCAATGACGAAGATCTACAACATAATCCCAAGAATGGAACATTATATTTGCACTGTGGATCTTTTGGGTCGTGGAGGATTTCTCTATGAAGCCTATGATTTTATCCAAATGATGCCATTCAAGCCTGATGTTCGTGTGTGGGGTGCTTTACTTGGAGCTTGTCGAGTTCATAAGAATATTGAATTAGGAGAAAAGGTATCGAGAGTGATCGAAATGCTAGGATACGAGGGTACTGGGAATTTTGTTTTACTATCAAATATATATAGTGCTGTAGGGAAATTTGAGGAGGCGGCACAAATTAGAATTATGCAGAGGGAGAAGGGCTTTACGAAGAGCCCGGGATGCAGCTGGATTGAGATTAAAGGCTCTCTTCACGCTTTTATTGGTGGGGATCGATCGCATCCACAATCATCTATTATATATCAGGAGTTGGAGAGATTGTTAGTGGATATTAGGAAATTTGGTTACCGACCCGATGTAACTTTTGCGTTGCATGATGTGGAAGAAGAGGAGAAGGAACATACCCTTCTTTATCACAGCGAGAAGCTTGCAATAGCGTTTGGGATTCTTATCCTGAGGAATGATCAGACTATCTTTATCACGAAAAATTTGCGTGTATGCGGAGATTGTCACATGGCGATAAAATACATCACATTGGTTACGAGAAGGGTCATCGTGGTGCGAGATGTTAACAGGTTCCATCATTTCAAGGACGGGTGTTGCAGTTGCGGCGATTTTTGGTGATGCCACCGACACTTAGAAAACATTGATAGTTGCAGCTTCTACTGCTTCATTACACAAGAAGCAAGGTACTTCTCCTATTGCATGATAATGCTTAAAAATGAAGATAACTACAACTTGTATAACTTCAAGTTGTGAATATAGAACATCATATATACACAATTTAAGATTTTCATGAATTATTCTGTTGTTATCGAGGATATCAAATATTTAAGGTTAAATCACATTTTTAGTCCTCAAATTATAAGGTAGGTGAGACACCAGTCCTCAAAATTTACTTTGTTGCAATTTCTGAAACGTTATGAATTATTACAATTAAATCTCATAATAATACAATCTAGTTAACTCAATTTAGTTGGCTGAATAGTGATGTGTCGTTTGTATGACAGTGATATCATAGTGTTGTGCATAATTGATGACGTGGTGATAACTAGGATATCACGTCTTTGCGACGTCAGCAGTATATTATTATTTAGTCAAATAAATTGCAACAAATTAAAGTGTGGGAGCCAACATGGCACCGTTGCATAATTTGAGTACCAAGAGTGTAATTTAAGCCAATACTTAATTATAGGCTAAATTATAAAAAAAAAAAACGTCCTTGTACTTTAGCGCTTGTCTCAATTACCTCCATACATAAAAAATTACATCAATTACCTCACTACACTTTGTTATCATCTCAAATAGATCCAACTGTTTAGGATAATTGTTGAATTTAGCTATAAAACTTTGTAAAAAGTAAATTTTCAAATAAGTTTATTTATAAGTAATGCAATGGAATCATAAAAATTGAATAAATTGCTCAATAAACTATCCATTTTGATAGTACTAGCATAATGCACATGCAATGCACATCTCACATTATAAAAATAAATATCTATAAAAAAAATTAATTTGGTCATTTCTTTCGGATTGATAAATTTTAATTTTTTTTCAAGTATTTATTCTTATTTAAAAAATTAATTTGGTCATTTTTTTTTTTCGGATTGATAAAATATTTTTTTTTTCAAATATTTGTTCTTATTTTGTTTAAAAAATGCTGAGTCACCTTATCTTTCAGATGTGTCATTAAATAATAAGAATTTTTAATTTTTAAATGTGCATACTAAATTTCATATAAATTGATAGGATTTTCATTCACAACTATTAATTTCAAATCTCATCCATCCATACTTTACATGATTGTCCACATCCATGCTAGTTTTGAGTACAAAATGTTGTGATGCTGAGTGTGAAAAGAGAAAAATAGCAGTTATGTATAGAAATCTCTCACCGACTGGGCTTTTTTAAATTGGTTTCTCAACTTTAATTGTTCTATTAATACTTATTTATTTAATTTTTTATTTAAACTTTAGTTAGGGGCTGTTTGGTTCCATGTAAAACTGCGAAAAAAAATTTCGGTGAAAAAAGATTTTCGGAGGAAAATAAATTTTACGCTCTTTAGCGTTTTGTTTGTAGGAAAAAAAATAGTTTTCCGTTACGGTTGTTTGGTTGAAAGGAAAAGAAAAAAAAGTTATAAATAAAAAACTATTATATGTATTTTTTCTTATTTTATATATTATATATTATTAATATATAATAATTATCATATTAATATTATAGTTTATATTTGTAAATAAAATATATTTAAAATATATTATACAATAAGTATGTAATATGATATATATAATAGTATATATATATTTAATACTATAAAATTAATTACTACATATTTAATAAATAATATTTACAAATAAAATATTATATAATGGTATATATATTTATTTGTATGTATATATAAAAGAGGGGGGGAGAGAGAGGTCCACCACGCGGTCCATGAGGTGGAGCGGACCTCGTGGACCGCGTCCTTTTCTTCCCCCGCGCGGCGTGCTCAACGCCGCGCATTTTCGTTTTCTGCTCGAATCGAGCGGAAAACGAAAACCCCCAGCTTTCTCACAATTTGTAAAAAAGTTTTTCCGGGAAAATTTTTTTACGAGCAATCAAACGCCGGAATCTCACTTTTCAACCGAAAAAAAAATTTCGGGGTGATTTTACAAGGAACCAAACACGCCGCTAGCTAAATTAATTTTTAGTTGCTAATTATTTTATTAAAAATAAATTAAAATTATTAATTATTAATTCTAATAAAATTACTCATCAATTTGATAAAATTCTCAATTTAATTAATAAAAAATACTTAATTGCTAAAGAAGTAAAAAATTTGAGGACATATGCATCAAAAAATAATTTGAGAGAATCATTTTTAAAAAGATCTATAAGTCAGGGGTCTTAATACATTAAAATTATATAATTACGAAAGAAGTAGAAATTAGACAATCTTGATTAAAAAAATAAGTTAAAAGGATCAGTTTTAGAAAGGACTATAGGTGAGGAATTTTAATACATTACATGATGAAAAATTTGTGGTAGATCGTACACAATAAAAAAAAAAGTAATTGTGTACCGGAAAAAAAAAAGTTTTGCTTGTAACCAATTATCCAAACAATCCATTAAATATATGGAATAATGTGTAGCTGGATATCATACTTTGGAAAGATAGAAATTTGAGATTATGTAAGATTTTTGAAAGAGTATTAATAAGAGAGATAAGAGAAAATATGGAAAAACGTATGATTGGAAATTACACTTTAGAAAGATGGGATTTTGTGATTACTTGAGATTTTTGGGGAAAGTATTAATAAGGAAAGAGATTTTGAAAAGGTGTAAGGGCAATTTAGATAAAAATTATGACAGATACTTTGATTATCGTTCGTTGGATTAGATCCAACGGATTAGATTAGTGCACTATATTAAAAGAAAAGGTCAAATCTTTATTCAAACGGTTCTTTTGTAAATACCAAACAAATGAACGGATGATATAGTCAAGAAATAAGGACATTAAAATTTGAAAGAGTGGGCATTGTTGGGAAAAAAGTGTTTCGGAAACTCCCTCTTTTGTAAGTAATATAGATAATGGATATGTAGTTCTACATCTTTTATAAATGATTGGTATTTCTTAAGTTATAAGAGTATTTTACCTTTTCTTTGATTTGATAAACAAAAGTTCTAGATTGCTTGATTACTAATATGTGTGGGGAGAGAGGGGAGGGCTTAATTTTTTTTTTGGGGGCGATAAGAGCGGTTATTGCTATTTGTGGAGAGATTCGGGCGGTTTGATTGCTTTTTGTGGGGAATTAAGGGAGATGTTAATATATACTGTGAGGAAATATGCTGATTTATTCGTTTATTTTATTATGAATTTCATGTTAAAATTATATTTATGTTTGTGAAATTTTAGATTTTTTTCAATAAAATATAGGCATATAAAAATTTGGATGAGTGTGAACTTTAGTTGCATTGTTGCTAATTCTAGTTCATATTTATATGTGCATGTTAATATATATTATTATCTGAACAATATCCAAATACTAATCCTATCCATATTCGAATATGAAGAAATTTCGGATTCGTATCTGAATTCGTTTTAAGCGTATATGGTTACGAAAACTTAGCATTCGACACATCCTTTTCCGAATTTGTATCCCAAAAAAATATGGATGCGAATATACTTTCGTCAAACATCTGACTGTGTCCGATCTGTTTTCACCCTTTTATATAAACAAAGTATAAATCCTAATCTATTTGCAAATCTAAAACCTAATAGCAATCAAATAATTAAAATTTGACGGAGTAACAGCGAAAGCATATGGAGAGATGCTTCTCCCTTTTTCATTGGACTGCAGAAAATGTATGATAACCAACTCATTATTTTTCTTGTCGCACTTTTTCACCGCACGTAATGCATTCTCTTCGCAGTCCTAAATGGAGACTTCCTTATCATTGTTATCAACAAGAATGCCATGGTAAGCAGACCCTAATCTCTTGCCTATTCCGCGTGAAGCTCTGAGAAAGGGCATGTCACTCCCTCTCTTCCACCTTGCCCCTGATCTCACTGTCTCCAAGCTCTGCTTCGGTACTCTCTTTACCCTGCTCCTCTCTCTACCTCTTTTGATTAATCTTCTCTTATACTTACCATTCCTCCCCCATCTTCTTTTATAGGGACGATGACGTTTGGAGAGCAGAACACCCTGTCACAGTCTTTCCGCCTCCTCGACGAGGGTTACTTTGTAGCTGGCGTCAACTTCTTGGACACTGCTGAGATGTAAATTTTTTTTTTTTTAATCCTGCTCCTTACTACTGAGCTGATTTGCAAAGATGATGAAAATTTAGTCGTCTAATTTTTGCCTGTTACTTTCTTTTGTGGGAAGGTACCCGGTGCCGCAGCGTCGGACAACGCAAGGGCGGAGCGAGGAGTACATAAGCCGTTGGATGAGAGCCCGAAAGGTTCCCCGTGACCGCATTATCTTGGCCACTAAGGTGTAGTATTAGCTTAATTACGCTTTAGTATACTATACTTTATGACTCTGTCATTTGCTGCACTGTACGATTTTTTTTTTTTTCTTTTTCAAAAACACTAGTGAACTATCATTTTTCATTAATTTCTACATTTTTGACAATAGACCTACTGTTTTAGACTTCCCTAAAAAATGTTGGTTAGAAGTAGCAGAAAGTGTATTTTCCCATTTTATCGGCGGAAAAATGGTTTAGAACAACTTGAGCGAAGTTTTCAACGGATCATTATTATTATTATTTTTTCTGTTCTGCCAAAATGAACCAACTGTATGCTCTTTGTCATCCCGAACCAATGACTCTTAACAAAGCTGTTAGTTTCTGTCTAAAACAGTAAGCCTGTTGATAGTAGCATAGAGATTGGCAAGAAAAGAAAATTTGTGATGCCTTTGAAAAAAAATTAGTAGTTGAATGGAATTAATGAATTTAACCCTAAGGTACAGTTTAAAAATTGGTGGGAAAATGGTAGTTTAGTGCTGTCTTTGGAAATAAAAGTAGTGTAGTGTAGCAAATGAAAATAACTCTAAAGAACACTATAGTAAGGTGTAATTGGGTCTTTTTCTTGGGTAAAACTGTATAGGGGTTAGCCCGTTAGCAGAACTATGGATCATTCATTTGTAGGGGAATGGTTTTTAAATTCTTATTTCAGTACCTTGCTGTTGTCCCAAACAGCTTCCAGAATTGTTGCTTGGGTGGCAGTAGATTTGTGCATTTGTGCACCACTGTGCCATCCACCTTCCATTTTTATTTACTCTAATCTCAACCACCTACATCATTGCGACATTTTTCTATTTAAAATGTGGATAGCTATGTTAGAGGTATGAGGTTAAATGGAGAGAAAATGACAATGTGGTGCATTGTTGTACAGATAAACCAAGTGCCAAGTACTCATTTCTGTAGTCTTTTGGGAAGAGTTGATACTGAAATTAGAATTTCAGAAATATTGGGTGGTCGAGTGTTGACACATTGAAAGGATTCTTTTTGAGCTTGTATTCTTCTCCCTATTAAATGGGTTTTAGGATTATATCCGTTACTCGAAAAGAGGAATTTCAGGTACCAAAATGCATTTATAATTCAGATTTCTATTTACAAATGGCCAAAAACATGAGTAACCTCCGTATAATATTACCCTTTTTTAGGTTAAATTATTAAAAAACCTTTGGCACTTTAGCCTGTGCATAAATTAGCCCCTGCATAGAAAATGCATCAATTTCAACCTTGAACTTTACCACCATCTCAAATGGAACTCCAAAATTTTGGATGATTTTTTAATTCGGCTATAAAACTTCACTTGAATGAGTGGTGTGATGTTGCTCAAGGTACCTAATAAGCTTCACATCTCCACCTACAGGTTACTGGGCCATCTGGCCAGATGACGTGGATTCGTGGGGGCCCTAAATCTTTGGGTGCATGTAACATCTTAGAGGCTATAGATAACAGGTGAAACTGAAAGAGAAAAGGATATCTCATTGAGAACCTGCGGTTTTTCATCTATATGGATACAGATGTAATATAATAGTTTTTTTGGTTCACAACCAGCGTAAGGAAATGGAATGAGTAATTACCATTTCACCTTAGAATAAGATTCAGCTTCGGTCAATAAGCTGGACAATTCCCATTCCACCTAGGAATGGGAGGTTGCAATGTTTTTGTATCTCCAACCAAACGGTCGTGCCGGGTTCCAAGCCTAAAACTTTTCCAACACGTGCCATTTATCTGGTTGTGTAGATATTTGTTACCTCAGTGCATTTTAC
Source organism: Puya raimondii (assembly GCA_016920855.1). Taxonomy (NCBI): domain Eukaryota; kingdom Viridiplantae; phylum Streptophyta; class Magnoliopsida; order Poales; family Bromeliaceae; genus Puya; species Puya raimondii. The sequence goes on from JABWPP010000050.1 coordinate 223,798,430, forward strand.
AGTTATCGGTTAGTAGAGACGACTTTATGGTGTCAACAAAATGGTATGTTAATTCACCATGATGCAATACATTAGATCCATGACATAGCTTTTTCGCGGTGCATCGATTTTTTTGCCAAATGTGATTGCTTTATCTTCACATATTATCACAAAAAGATCTTTGAAAAGGTATCTGTTTCTTGATGCGTGATTCTCTGTTAGGTATTGAAAGTCTAATCCAATATAGTATTCTGTTCACTTGCTGCAGTTTGCTTAGATTGTGCACGGATTACATTGATCTTTACCAGATTCATTGGCCTGATCGGTTTGTATCCATATCATTCATTATATTCTAGGCACCTTCTTATCAAATAATTTTTTTTATTCAGATAAAGCAGATGTATGAGAAGAACCTAGCTTCATTTCCCTATCGTTTTTTGAGAACTTTATTGTACTTGTAGATATGTACCAATGTTTGGAGAAACTGAATATGACCCTACTCGACAGTACACATCTGTAGATATAGAGGAACAACTTGATGCCCTTGGAAAAGCTATAGACGCTGGCAAGGTGTGCAATAGCGTCCTGTGTTAAATATTTTTACATTTATTCTAAATAATTGTTGTGATTCACATGGCCAAATATTGTGCTACTAGATCAGATATGTCGGTTTGAGCAATGAAACACCATATGGAGTGATGAAGTTCCTTCAACTTGCTGGGAAATTGGGGCTCAGATCTAAGATAATTGCAGTGCAGGTAGTCGATCATTTTTTATTGCAGTTGTGGAAGGTATTTTTCCCCTTTTCTGTAATAATCAGATTTTGAATTGTAACAGAACTCATATAACTTACTTTGTCGAAATTTTGACTCTGGATTAGCTGAATGCTGCCATCATGAGAGGTACTTGGGTCACTTTCCTTTCCCTATATACATTTTATAGCTGTTGATTTTTTATATATTCTATAGAAAGACATTATCCAAGATAGAGCTAAACGGACCAAAACGTCTTGCAGCCAACCTTAGAAGTTAGGTATAAACATAAAATTCCTAACAATTCCTAAAGGTTGCCATATTTTGGGAACAACAATGGAAGTTATCGCACTCATATTGCTAAATACCCAAGGAGTAGGGGAGAGCTGTTCTTGCCAAACTGGTATTATTCTAGGATTATCTGGGAAAGAGAATTCTAGCCAATATTTCTCACTTTTTCCTAGTTATCCCTGTAATATAGCAATCTATGTAATATAATAGCCGTGTAATAGTAAATCCATGCGATTTAAAACCACACAGAAATTAGTTTTTGTTGTCAGTTTCCTGGGATAGTGGTTAACCTTGGTTGCAAAAGCTACCCATGCTGAACTTATTTACAAACCTGATTTCAGCTATGCATAGTGCAAAAGGATATGTTTTGGTTGCTACTTTGTTTTACTCAAAACCCTAATTGTTTTGTCAAAGTAAATAAATATGATTACGATGTAAGTAAAACAATAGCATGTCTCTAAGCTAAGTCATTGCAGTTTTTCCCCTTCAAGTCACTAAGGGCATGTTTGGTTCGCGATTGGAATTGGATTGCTTTGGAATGAGAAATGGAATGACGAATCATCCAAAGATGTTTGGTTTATTATTGGAATGGATAATGGAATGAAAATCTAGAATTTTGAATAGAGTGTTTTGATTAAGAGAGAGAAAAGTGATGATGGGAGAGGAGGGGAGGTGTTGGTAAAAGAAACTTTTGAGTAATTTACTTTGGAATGGGCCAATTCGGTATTCAAGGCCGGATTGGGCCATCTATGGATTTAGCCATTCCCATTCCATAGTGGAATGGGAGTCGGAATCCGATTCCTTTAAAACAAACAACAACTATTGGAATCAATGAATCCCATTCCGATTCTATGGTCTAAAATAGGTGAACCAAACATGCCCTAAATGTAGAAATTCAATCTAGTTAACTAGGCAAGTGAAACAAATCTAATGTTCTGCATCTAAATTAGGCAATAAGTAAATTTTACTACCAAACCATTGAAACATGTATGCCAATTTATGTCTTCCTAGTATCGATTTGTATAGTTAAATTATAGATGACCAAACTAATAAGAAAAGTATCAATATGTATCTGTTCTTATTCAATATGTACTTGGTGGTGTCCCCATGGTAAGTCATGTAATATGAAATGTTTATGTACTTAACCTTCACTTTTAGCATTTAATTTTGGTCTTTTTTAGTTTTTATGAAGATTTCTTCATCTTGTATTTCTTATCACATCAGTTGGAGGCTTGGAGCCTATTGCCATTGATAAGAAGTTTTTGATACCTATTTCTCTCTTTAAAGATGTATTTGCTATCTTACTTAACCTCTATGTGGAGGGCTAGGTCATAGGAATTGAGAAAATCATGCAACTGCTAGGTGGGTTAAGTAGATAAAGAGTACAGGATGAGGGTTGCAAGAGGTTTGAAGATATTGAAGTTGCAAACATTCAAAAGATGTGCGGCCACACATAATGCCTAAACTTTCTTATAGTGAAGATATTCATAGGTAGAATATCATACTTAAAATATGTGACGGAAAACCAGTTGAAGCAAGACTTTTGTACTTTTTCATTTGAGAATTCTTTATTTAGCTTCTTTGTCATTTTTCCTATTGGCTTCATTAAAATAATTATCTATCTTAACATACCAAATATCACCAATTTATGCATCATGAGCTGGGCTTTACTGCTCAATTGAAGTGTGGAAATTTCAGGATCAGTTTGTTGGCTTACAGTCCAATGGCAATGGGAATACTTTCAGGGAAGTATTTTTCACCTGATGGTGGCCCACCAGATGCGCGGATGAACCTTTTTAAGGGTCGGTAGTATGATCAATACTTGTTCGGTAGCATAGAATTTGTATTAGTTCCTGCACTTAATATTGTTTTTGTTGTCAATTACTCTAGGAAAATATTCTGAAGGGGAATCTAGATACAAACTTTCCAGTTCCACGGTTAGAGCAGCTGTTGGGGTAAGTTGATCAATTCAAGAGCTTAGTCTATAATCTTTTACGACTAAGTGTGGAAAGGAAAGGGGAAAAGAAACTCTTCAATATGGCTATTAAATTCATTTGATAATAAATAGTCTTTGATCCTTTTGCCTCACAAGTTCTACATGTTGAACAAATAGAAGTTGGTGTTGACTTACATGAGTTAATTGTCTATCACTGATGCTATCTTGTAAGTTTGAACAGTCCCTGCCATCATCAGATTTTACAAAAGTAGTCGGCTCATATATTATTCTAGTTGTTGCTGTTATAACAAAAATTGTGGAGCCCTTCATTGTTTGGTTATTTTTGCAGGATATTTCTAGAATGCCATTCTCTTTTTAGTTTCTTTTTCCAGGGGGAAAAAAAACACCATTATCTTAATGCAGCCATTACCCCTTTGCCTCGGACCAATGTGCTGATCAAGGATTCAAGTGCCGGGCCGGCACGTACCGTGCCCCCAGAAGGGGGCACGGTACAGGGGGGGTCTCGGAAACCCCAAGTGCCGCGGCACGGGGCGCCGTGCCGCACGAGACAGAGCGGCACGGCGCAGTGTGCCGTGGCACAGTGCAGTGTGCCGGCACAGTGCCGTGCCGTCTGTGTTGGTGTTTTTTTTTTTTTTTGCTTTTTTTTTTGCGTTTTGCTTTTTTTTCTCCTTTGTTTTGTTCTCTGGGATACCCGAAGTATTCTGGGTAGCCCACACCCCCTCAAAGATATTGCAAATCGAAGATCTACTTGTTAGGCAAGTCAAAAAAATTATAATTTAATTTTTTTTGTTTATCAATATACGGACAAATTGTTAATTTATATATCCTATCGGCCCGAGCCCTCCGCTTCCACTACAGACATCTATTTTCCTTCACAAATATTTTTTTCAAAATTTGTCGCACCGCAAAACTTTTGGCGAATTGGGGAACAAAATCGAACTCAGTAAACAAATTTTGAGGCACATCAAACATAAAATTTTATTTTTGCGCTACAAGATTGAAAATGCTGATAAAATTAAAAGCTAAATTAAATCAATTGATACTTAAATTTATTTAATTTATTTGTCATACAATTTATTGCTTAATTTTTTTGATAGATCTACTAATTTTTTGAAAAAATTAATTAAAAAATATTTTTTTCAAATACTTCTAAAAAAAAAATTTTAAAATAATTTTTTTGTATTTTATAAAAGAAAGACTATAATATGGTCAAAAGAAAGAAAGAAAGATGTCTTTTATTTTAAAAATTCTAACCTGTAAAAATTTCTATTCTGCATTAGGTATAGTTGTACTTTACATACAAAAAAGCTTACAAGTATGTTAATTGATGAGTATAGTAAGCTATATATAGTAAATATTCATAATTATTTGATTAAATCTTTCAAAATAACATTATAAGAGCTTATTGGAATAAAAAAAACTGAAATAAGTCCGTGCCAAAGCGTGCCAGTAGTAGGTCATGCGTATCCATCGGCACGCAAGCGTACCACGTGTCGGCACGGAAGCGTGCCGGTGCCGTACCGTGCCAGGCAGATAGCGGCACGCTCCCGTGCCACGACACTTTAAACCTTGGTGCTGATCATAGAAAGTTTATATTATTTTATTGCAGGCTTGTGCTAACACAATCAAGTTATGTTGTATAATGACTTTTTGAAAAAAAAAATGTGAATAGGAAAATCTTTAAAAAGCTAAAGCCCTTCTCTGCAAAAGGCAGACGAATATACATATAATTTTTGGGCAAATTTTCCTACAGAAGAGTGATTTTATTTGCCAATTGTAGAGTGACTGTAAAGGCCATTATAGGCAGAGAGTATTTCAATATATATGAGAGGAAATAATTAAATTATAGTTATGGTTATTAAGACAAGATTCAACATTAAAGTATAGAAATGGATACTAACACTAGATTCAACACGATGAGAGTGAATGCACTGGCTCGAGTATGAGTTTCACTTGGTATATTAAATGGATGAATTTTCTTAAGCTTCTATTCTTATATGCTTGATAAACAATATCTGGGAATCTTCTGATTTGGTGGACAAGATTTTATTTTTGTTTTAATATTTCTGTTTGACTTATTCTTCTATTTCCAGTTTAAGAGCTCTGACAATTATGTTGGTCCTAAGGGCTCTCTATATTTGTATTCCTCTAGGCTGAACTTGTTCCTTGAGTCATGCCAAGTATGGATCTTTTTTAGAAGACTTCGTCAATTAAGGCACTAGTTACAAAAATAACACGTACGTGTAAATGTGCGGAGACCCCCTCAATAATAGGACATTTCGAAGTAGACCACTTAACTGTTTTTTCTTTTTTAGCTAGATTACAAAAAAACCCTTGCACTTTATCCCTTGTCTCAATTATCCCCTTGCGTTAAAAATTGCATCAATTACCCCCCTTCATTTTGTCATTGTTTCAAATAGGTCCAAAAATTTGGAATAATTTTTGAATTTAGCTGAAAAGCTTTGTAGAGACAAATTGACAAATGAAGTTAGTAATAGTTAATGCAGTAGAATCATATAAATTGAATAAAGTTGTACAATAGACTATCAATTTCGAAAGTATTAGTAAAATAGGAATCTAATTTTTATCTATTTTTTGAGTTGCAAATTAGTAGATGTTGAGATGTAAAACAATGTGATATACCATTTGTTTAGTGAAGTTTAACAATTTAATTCGCCGATTATCCCAAAATTTTGAATCTATTTGAGATAGTGGCAAAGTGCAAGGGTGTAATTGATGCAAGTTTTAATGAAAGGGGTTTAATGGAGACGGGCTGAAGTGCAAGGGAGACTTTTGTAATTAAACTTTTTTTTAAAAAAAATTTCATCCCTTAACTGTCGGTCATTTTGGTTTAAGTTTTAACAATCTCTATGGAATTTTCATCCCTTAACTGTCGGTCATCCCTTAACTGTCGGTCATTTTGGTTTAAGTTTTAACAATCTCTGACAATGGTGTTTTTTCCAGGGGGGAAAAAACACCATTGTCTTAATGCAGCTCTTCCCCCTTTGCTTCAGACCAATGTGCTGATCATAGAAAGTTTATATTATTTTATTGCAGGCTTGTGTTAACACAATCAAGTTATGTTGTATAATGACTTTTGGTTAAAGAAAATGTCAATAGGAAAATCCTTAAAAAGCTAAAGACCTTCTCTGCAAAAGGCAGATGTATATATATAATTTTTGGGCAAAATTTCCTACCGAGTGATTTTATTTGCCAATTGTAGAGTGACTATAAAGGTCATTATAGGCAGAGAGTATTTCAATATATATGAGAGGAAATAATTAAATTATAGTTATGGTGATTAAAGCAAGATTTTCAACATTATAGTAGTGGATGTTAACACCAGATTCAACATGATGAGAGTGAATGCACTGGCTCGAGTATGAGTTTCATTTGGTATATTAAATGGATGAATTTTCTTAAGCTTCTACTCTTATATGCTTGGTAAACAATATCTGGGAATCTTCTGATTTGGTGGACGAGATTTTTTTTTGTTTTTGTTTTTGTTTTTGTTTCTGTTTGAGTTATACTTCTATTTCCAGTTTAAGAGCTCTGACAATTATGTTGGTCCCAAGGGCTCTCTATATTTGTGTTCCTTTAGACTGAACTTGTTCCTTGAGTCATGCCAATTATGGATCGAAGACTTCATAAATAATATGTACGTGTAAATGTGCAGAGACCCCCTCAATTATAGGACAGTTCGAAGTAGACCCCTCAACTTTTTTTTTTTTTTTTGTTGCTAAATTACAAAATCTTGCACTTTATCCCTTGTCTCAATTACCCCCTTGCATTAAAAATTGCATCAATTACCTCCCTTCATTTTGTCATTGTTTCAAATGGGTCCAAAAATTTGGGCTAATTTTTGAATTTAGCTGAAAAGCTTCGTAGAAACAAATTGGCAAATGAAGTTGGGAATAGTTAATGCAGTAGAATCATATAAATTTAATAAAGTTGTACAATAGATTATCTATTTCGAAAGTATTAGTAAAATAGGAATCTAATTTTTATCTATTTTTTGAGTTGCAAATTAGTATATGTTGAGATGTAGAACAATGTGATATACCAATTTGTTTAGTGAAGTTTTACATCTAATTCGCCGATTATCCCATAATTTTGAACCTATTTGAGATTGGCAAAGTGCAAGGGTGTAATTGATGCAATTTTTAATGAAGAGGTTTAATGGAGACGGGCTGAAGTGAAAGGGAGACTTTTGTAACTAAACCTTTTTTTTTGACTGACATACCTAAACTGTCGGTCATTTGGTTTGAGTTTTAACAATTTATATAGGATTCAAGTTGCTAGTAATTAAAGCACATGTTAGGAGTGCCATTTTGTACATTAAATGGATGGACCAAATTTTTATGACAAAAATTTTTATACATCATTCCGTTCGAGAAAAAATTGGCTGATTAACTAAACAAATTTATTAGGGGATGTTTAAAGCAAGTAGCTTATGCCTCGTCCTCTAATTTACTGTGTCCTTTGGAATATGCAGGAGTATGTTCGTATTGCCGTAAAGTATGGTTCCTGCATCTCTTGCAATTGGTATGTATGGATAGCTCTTTTCAGTTTGATGTTAGAGGATAGTTAAGTTGCATTAGTTTTACACTTCTTATTATTATTATCATTTTGTTAAGGCTAAAATGCAGATAACCCCTCTCAATATATCACATGTTGCACTTTACCTCCTAGATATAAAAGATATACACTTAACCTCCCTCAAAATATTTTATCAGATTGTAATATTAAAAAAAATAGTGAAATGACTAAATATGCTCCATTTTTCACTTTTGTTTTTTTTCCCTCCTCGAGAGGGTGAAGTGCTTTTTTTTTTTAAATTTTAAATCTAAGAGGTTAAGTGCTGCCAATGTAAGTTTCCAGAAAAGCAAAGTGCATAATTTTTTTATCCAAGGGGTCAAGTGCAACACGTAGTATATTGAAAGGGGTTAAGTGCATTTTAGCCTTTTGTTAACTCAGTTTCCATTCTACATAAGCAGTTAAGTTCAGCATTATACTATATGGTGAACGTGAACTTTTTTTAAAAATGAATCTGATTCTTTGTGTCATATTGGACTAGTTTACCATTTTTTTAACTCTTTGTGTGTAGCTTCTCTAAGCAAAACTACTCTAGATTTAGGGCCTGCTCATCCCTAGATGAGGATACATATGTGGACCTTGGTCTGAATTGCCTGGTTCCTGGTATTGGGTTGTGGCTAGAAACCCTCCCAGTTTGACTTCTATCTGTATTGGCCAAAAGTTTGAGTTTGTCAGACTGCATGTGATTCTATAGATGTGGATTTCATGAAGAGCTTGCAGCAGTTGCAAAGAGACGGAGAAGCCCTTAACTAACAACCACCTGATTTTGCGACTGCTGTTTGATAGTGTTTCTTAACAACTTTTGAGTACCTCAAGGGTAAGACATATTACGAGGACATTAAAGCTTGTGGCCTCGGTTAGGGATGGATCGTTTCTGCTTTCTGTTAGCATCTAGTTCGTCATGGGGCTCTAAGATCTTTGTCAGGCTCTTTGAGAGGACAAAACTTCAAAAGAAGTAAAGGAATTTACAACAAATTCATTTTGTTTCTTTTTTCCAGTCCGTAGTGCAGTTATGTAACATACGGACCCAAACCCAAGTGTTTTACAACAGATTGATAGCAGGAAGTAGGAAGCAGACATAAGAAATTTAATAGATCTGAAAAATCCTCTAATGGCCTCAGATTTAGTATTGGTTACTTAAATTAACCAATCACCTGCATCCATCCACTCAGTGCTATACTTTTTATGAGATGAGAGAAATGCTGTGTCCTCCCCTGCAGTCGTAAGCACCTTTCCAATGACTAGAGAAGTAGACCTCTTTGATTCTACTATCAAGATAGTGTTGAGCTATGCATTATGACGAGTTTCGAGTAGTCCACATTATACTAGTTCTTGTGTCGTTTGTATTTGTTTTGATTGCTTTCGAAGCTAATTGAGCTTACTTTCTCCTTTGTAACCTACTCGACAGCTTTTGTGTTGAGACACCCTCTTGTAGCAAGTGCTGTTTTCGGCGCAACTAAAGTTTGGCAGATTAAGGAGGTTCTTGAAGCTACTAAGATCGACCTTTCTGCCGATATAACTGCGGAGATCAATGAAGTTCATGCAAGATATCCAAATCCTTGCCCTTAAGTCGCATTCTTTGGTTATTTCTATCTTTTCCCTTTTGGAAGCTGTTCATCTCGCGCTTTTGATGTTTTTGCCTCTGTTGTCCGGGTAGAGTCTCTCTCTCTCTCTCTCTCTCTCTCTCTCTCTCTCTCTCTCTCTCTCTCCAGTATTTGGAATACAAATTTCAATCCTGCTGGTTCGTATTCCGAATGTAACCGATGGTAGGTTCAGAGAACATTAACGGCTGCGTATTGCTGGTTTCACAAACAAAATTGGCATATGCCTCAGCTTGTGTTGAAAATTTTCACTGGTCACTACTATGTAACATCTGGGAATTCAAGTCATTTTTAAAATTCAGAATCAAGTGCAAAAAATTGTTTATATTTGCTTCAGAAAGTCCTTTTTTTTTTGTTTATTCTTTTCGACCCCCTGTTGTAGCTTTGCTTACTGGAAAAGGAATGAACAAAACATGGTATTGCATCAAATACATTAGCATCTTTTCAAATCAGTGCCCCTGTTGTGACGTGTATCTCGTGACATTCCCTACTAAAACTTCACCCTTTTTACTACAAACCTCCCAAATAACGTGCATGGCTAAGATTTAAAAAAAAAAAAAAAAAAAAAAAAAAAAAAAAAACCAAGTGCATATACTCTTGTGTAAGATATGTAGTGTACAGTTCCTCGTCGAAGAATGCCTCCCCCCCTCAAGCAACTGTCGCCTCTGGCTTTTTTAAAATACAAATTTAAACATAACATCAAATGTTTATATAGATATAATGTATAATATAAAATAAATTCGGGTTCGGGTTCGAGTCGGGTACAATTAAAATTCATATTCGAATCCATATTCGTCGAGTTTTTGTTTTTGATATTCATATCCGAAATCATATCCGTTTAGTATCGAATAAATTCGCTCTATTCGGGTTCGGATTCGGATAAAATTTTGGGTATCCGTACCAATTGACATCTCTAAGGGGAGGAATGAGAGTAGGGTGAGAGAGGTTATGGAAAGAGAATGTAGAAAAGTTGGTAAAGATAAGTGCAAGCCAAGGTTGGTTCATCTTCACAACATGAGCTTTTGTGATCAAGTGAGTTGCGTTTCTTTAACTTATGACAATTCCCTAATGAAGATTCTATAGGGATTAAGCTCTTTTTCAAAAGATTATATGGGGGAGTGATTGGATATATATTCCCTTGCGTATTCATTAAGAATGCCTTTAATTTAATTATAAAATCAATTTAAAGAATACTTTTTAAATAAAAAAGAATGTTCCATTCACAAGGCGGTAGGGTTTCTTGAGTCAAAGACGCATGGTTGCCAACACTTGTTGTTTTCCAATGCCAACATTTGTTTATATGCTATCAACTAAATTATTGTTTATTTACAATTCATTAGCTATATTTTTAGAATGAGAAATACTATTTGTATCCTTAAAATTAGGTATAAATTTTACATTCATCCATTCAAGAGTTTAGACATCATTTTTAAAATTTTAAAATTATAAAAGAATTGATAATACTGCTGTAAAAGTATTGTCTTTTGAATAAATAAAGTATAAGGCTTACAAATTACATCCACTTGTTTGAGTGCACAGGTAGTGTTGCTTTTTTGAGTTTTTAATATATAAAAAAAAGATGTGATAAGATTAGTATGAAAGGTGTAAGATTTATATCTATTTTTGAGTGTACAATTTTTGAGTGTACAAATAACATTACAATAGTGGTGTTTGGTTCCAACTTCGCCAGCCGAGCGGGCTGTCAAGGAGGTCCAAAACCAGCAGCCATTGTGGGAGACAAAGGGTCATGTAACTGCTGGACTTAATGACTCCAAAATCGCCAGCGGAAACCCAAGGGTCATGGGCAACCCTTGTGATCACCTTGCATTCAGGAGGCATTCATGAGGGCTTTTTACTATATGATAGTGGGTGAGTTAATGTATACTTAGTGGTGAGTTATTGTGAGCTAGATTCAATGTATCTTAGGCCTATAAATTGTGGGGATGACTAAGGCCAAACAAAAGATGAGTTGTGTATTGTAGTCCTATTTTTCTAAGTAGTGGACTACTTAATTTTGTTTTTTTTTTTGGAAACCTCTGTCTTTCTCTTTTTTCTCCTTTTTGCATACTTAGTCGTAGGACGCGGAGGTCCAGGCTAGCAATAGGGAGTTAGGCTTGCCCATCTTCGAGCAGGAAGACGGGCGCCGCACGGGCTTTGCAAGCAAAAAATTCTATTTTTCTAAGTAGTGAAGTACTTAGGTTTTTTTGGGAACCTCTGCCTCTCTCTCTTTTCTCCTTTTTGTATGCTTAGTCGTAGGACGCGGAGGTCCAGGTTAGCAATAGGGAGCTAGGCTTTTCCATCTTCGAGCAAGAAGGCGGACGCCGCACAGGCTTTGCAAGCAAAAACACTAAGACCGTGACTATATATATAAATAGTTTTGGTTGAAGGTGGGCCCCATCTAGCCCAAAATAAAGAGAGGCCTCCACATCAGCATTAGGAATTGAGCTTTCATATATAGATATAGATTTTTGAGTGTACAAGTAACATTTATATAATACAATTTTTATTGTAAAGTTTTAGATAAATATGATTACAAATTTATATTAATTTGAAGTAAATTAAAATAATTATTACGTGTATTTGTACGTGTACTCAGCCAGAGTGTATATATATATATATAGAGCTAGGCTCCTATACTTTCGAAAGTACGAAGGTCTCCATGCTTGTAAGTTATTTTCAATGATGGAACATCCGATTCGGCGATCGGTTCCATTAAACATGATCTATGCTATTGGAACTATCGAGAAACTAAATTTTATAATTTTTTGACTTCAATTGCCTAGTGAACGTGTAGCCTAAAAAATGAACGGCTGAAAATAAAAATCTCATAAAAAATAGTGATACAAGACTCAAATGTCAAATCAGAAGTATTGAACTTGCTATTGATGTTAAGTAAAATTTTCTATTAAAGTTTCATGTAATTTGGATTGTTCTACACCGTTGAACTTAAAAACGTGCCACATCGACCGTTAAAATAGTCATTTTTGAGATCTTTCGATCACGTGGTAAATGATGTCGAAAAATTATAAAATTTGGTTTCTAGATAGTTCAAATAGTGTAGATTATACTTAACTGAGCCGATTGTCAAATCAGATGTCCTATCATCGAAAATAACTTAAAAATATAGAGGTCTCCGTCCTTTCGAAAGCATAGGAGACGTACTCTCTCTCTTTATATTTATATGTTATATAATTTTGGAAGCATTGTTTCCAAATGAACCGCAAGCCACCACGTGGCAAGCTTCTAATTTTTGTTAATAGCCATAATTTAATATCTTTTAGTTAATTAAGTCATGCATTGATTTAAACTTTTTTTTATTTTTCTATAAATATTAAAACTTGAAACTCATGTCCTTTTATTTTGTATTCTAATTAAAATTAAAGAACAAAATTGATAGCCATTGACAATCTATAAACCTATATGAAGCCTCGATAACTTTTGCCACGTGTCAACATATCCTTCATTCTCATAGCCTCTTTTTAAGCCAAACCTCTTCATTCTTAGCCATATAGTATATGTTCCATTAACGTTTCATTCACTATCAACTAATGCTAATTAATCATAATTAATCTATATTAACGTTTCATCAACTATCAACTAATGGTAATTAATCATAATTAATGGTAATCTATATTAACGTTTATTTTTCTTCTTTCTCCTATTCTCAACGTCCAACCCTTCATATCTCCAGTTTTTTAAAATTATGAAGAAAATATATGATAGATTACCCTAAGTGACCGTTTTTAAATTAATTAATCCATGCAACATTTAATTAAATGCACCACATTCCACCGATAAGTGTGGGCTTTGTAGCTCCAATTCACTCCCCTCCTCAATTAATTCTCTCTCTCTTTATGACCTTTTATTTTTCATCATCTAATCTCCCACCCCACACTCATCTTTCTCTTTCTCATTGTGTTAACGAAGATGATGAGGATGAAGAAGAAGAAGAAGAAGAAGAGCATACGAAGAACGTTGTCTCCTTCGAGAAGTATCATCCCGCGAAGTCGAGCCGCAGCCGGTATAAGCACCCGAGGTCACGTTTGAACGATAAGCTACAATGGGCCGGTCCGCGCCAGAGCCCCCGCTCGGGCATGAACAGCTGCCGCCTCAGCCGCCTCCTCGCCCGGCTCGCGCGCGCTCGCAACTGGGCCAAGGCGAGCGGCATCATGGCCCCCGCCGCCAATTTCTTCGCCCTCGACGTCTCCGCCACCGCCACCCCGATCCGCGACAAGATCCCTCCATCTCTGCGCTGGCGAGCTCGCGGGCTCCGGAGCCCTCTCTGGCGGCGGCAGCGGCATCGGAGCGCGCTTGGTTCCGCGCCGGGTGCTGGTTCAAGAGCCCCATGCTATGAGCTCCACAAAGATAATGCTAGAGAGAGTGGGTGATTTGGAAAGTGTTTAAATATTTCTTATATTTCTTTTTAACATTTTTATTTGATTTTTAGATATGTAGTCTATTAATTTTCACTAAAGTATTTTTATCCGCCGCATCGCGCGGGTTTCTACACTAGTTAGATATAAGAGAAAAAAAAAATTATTTAAACTTTAAAGGCTTTTCGCTTTCTCAATTTGGTTACTATATTAATTTGAATAATTTAATGATTCATAATAATTAAATACATACAACCTTCAAAAAAATTATTATAAATTAATATAAAACTTGATATTCAAATTCTTTTCTATTAATTAATGAGATTGGTTTTTAGTTTTAAAGTCAAAATAGAAAATAGATTTTAGTATTATGTAAACAATATATAACGTTAAAATATTTTTATCATGTTTACAACTTAAAAACAAAGTAAAATTTTATTAATATTCATAAAAATTATATTATATATGAATTACAATATTAAAAATGAATGATATTAATTTAAAAGTATATTAAAAATATTATTATAACTCTGTTCATTGCTCGGTTAATTACTAGTTGAAAAATATCTTCATGCGAAACTACATCTCTCTTAGTTGTTCCATGCTCTCTATATTCAAAGGCATTGATTGGTTGTGGTATAAAGAGGAGAATAAGCCCTTATTCCCTCCTTTATACCTAAACATTTTTTTGGAAGAGGGTGAACAACAGTTCTCATTTTTGGAGAATAAGCTGGTATTAGTCTAGAACCGCTGTTCCACTCTTTTTCTTGGAACAAACTTATTTACAAGTGGGAACATGCTTTAATTAAAGTCTAAATTTAATTTTAATTATGATATTAAATCATTAATTAATCTAATTAATGTATTTAAGTCACTATGTATTACTTAAATATTAAAGTAATTAATTAATTTATTTTTATATTAATTAATTTATTTTTATATTAATTAGCTATTAAAAAATTAATAATTTAATTGTTTATCCAAAAACTAAAATTTATATTGATCAACCATTAATATTTTAACTAACCTAATTAATTTCTTAACTAATTATCTAACTGAAATAATTTACTAACTAACCAAAAAATTAAATTTATTTTTGTAGTAAATTAATTAATATATTTTTCATTATCTTATATAATATTCATAACTAATAAATTTATTAATTTATTAAATTATTTTTAATTAATATTTTGATGTTAACTAATCAGATAAAATATTTTTAATTTAAAAATATAATTACTCTTATTTTCGCTATTCCAATCTAATCATCTGAATACTATTGATTTTTTTTTTACAGAAATAATTCAATTTTCATCCAAATAATAAATTAATTTTATTTTTTTTATTTTTAAAAATATACGTTTATTTTAAAAATAAATAATTTTTATTTATTTCTGAACCAAATGATGTTCTAGGGCTGAAGCCGAACGCCGCCCGACCCCCTCACCCCGACCAACCCGCCGAAACCCTAAAACCACGCTTTCCTTCTCCGAACCGCGCTCGGCCCACTCTCGCGAGGAGGAGGACGACAAGATTTCGGAGGAGGTGGTGGGTGATTTCTAGGTTTGGCTCTTCTTTTGGGCACCAGAGCTCTAGTTTCTCATCCAGTTGTTCTTCTCGTGGTAAGCCTCCCCCCTTGTTGAGTTACTTGAGTAACAAGCTGTAAATTAGAAGTTTCTAATGTGCCACTTTGAGTAGTAGTTGCACTGCATAACTGCTGATCAAATATTTGTGTGGAAAAGTTGCTGTTAAAAGGCTTTAGGGAACAATTCCTATTTGCTTTCTACTTGTTAAAAGGGGATGTATATGAAATGGTCACTTTGGTTTATTTATGACATAAGTTTGATTAATAGTGATTTATGTGTTTTGTTTGGTTATTATCTCGTAAATCATATTCAGAACTAGATCGGTTGTGTTGCTATTATAGGATCGTTGACGCTAACCATTAATTTCAAAATCTCGAGCTGTTAAAAGGATACGATCAATGCACTTAAAGCGTACAGACATAGCGTTCATGGGTTTCGATTGTGACTCAGCTCAATCCGGCCTCGCACCATTGTAAACATGACCCGGCCCAACTTGGCCTTCTGCCGTTTGGAACGTGATTCCGCCCAACCCGACTTTCTGCCATTTCGAACGTGATTTGACTCAACACGACTTCCCGCCACGAGGTAGGATGCTGGCCTCTTTAAATCAACAACCATTGCAGCTCAAAACTGGTTGGATGGTTTGTAACACTCAGAATCAAATCTCGCTTTGAGAGTAAAAAGTGGCTGCATAGTGGCCTCTAGTTATCTTAAAAAATATATATATTTCCTACTTGGAGGCCGCGGCCCGGAAAAGGCCCATTAAGAGCCCAACTTATGTTTGTTTGAGGCTCAATTTAAAAGCCTTCGTAAATTTAAATTCCAACAATTGAAATAGACCCACAACATAGCAATGAGAGTAGCAGTACCCCCATTGCTACTACTTTGCTTCCACGTACCATATAAAACTCTTTTCCCCACGTTCCATTGCTTCGTCCATCAATGCACAAGCTCTACTAAATTCAACCATCTTCGTCTCCCCAACACTTCTACAATCAATAATTCTAAGAACGACTTTGATGCGTATTGCACGCTCCTCGAAGCTTGCATTCGATCGAAGTCACTTGTAAAGGGTAAGAAGATCCATCAAGAGATATTGAGAAACAATACCCATATTGCAAATTCAGTTTTGTTAGAGAAGATCGCTAATATACTCTTATATTAATCCCGGATAATACAGCTGACATGACGTATTATCCTTTTTTAGAGTTTTTTATTTTACTTTATTTGATTGTGGATCCATTCTCTCTCTCTCTCTCTCTCTCTCTCTCTCTCTCTCTCTCTCTCTCTCTTTTACGGTGGATTCTCGCTCTCTCACCCCTCTTCATCTCCCAAAACCGCCCCCCCTCCCCCGGCCTCTCTCTCGAGAGACCCCTCCTCTCCCAAAAACGCTCCCCCAGTCTCCCAACCCCCCCCCCCCCCCCCCCCCCCCCCCCCCCCCCCCCCAAAAAAAAGCCCAAAACCGCCCGCCCTCCCTCCCCCGAAACTCCCTGCGGCGCTCTCCAAACCCCTCCGCGTCCCCCCATCCCCCTCCCCTTTCTCTTTCTTCCCCGGCAAAGTGCCGCGGCGACTCCGGCGGAGGTTCCTCGAGGCGAGGAGTGGCTCCTCTTCGAGCGTCAAAGAGATCGAGGCCAAGCTCAGGGAAGCAGATCTTCGGAGACAGGTACAATTTAGCCCTAATTTGTCCTCAATTTTGTAATTTTTTTTACTTTTTAGACTTTAAATTGAGGTTATCTGGTTCTTGGAATCCGGTTCCGTTTTGGTTCTTCAAGTTATTTGGCTTCAATTTGAATTTTTGGAGCTTTGATTTGTACAGATTTAGGCGCTTGGTTCGAAATGTTCTATGTGGTTTGAGTATGTAGGCTTATGGAGTTCCCTTCATATGTAATCAATCTATGGAGTAATGCATTAGGATTAAGTTACACATCTTTTATCCGAGTGTGAAATTCAACTGTAATTGCCATCAAATCAAAATCAAGTAGGGTGTAATCCACAACATCTAAAATGCTTATATACAAAAAAGGGAAAAAAAAATCATATAATCATAAGTATAGCAATTATATAAAAAGGACCAAAAGAAATTTTGCATCAGAAACCAATAACATCTATGCAGGATACTTAAGTGTTGTGATTATCCTCAAGTTTTCTTTTAGGAACTTTTTAATATTGTAATCTTATGAAAATTATGAGAGTAATATTGAGAAGCTGGGTTTCCAACGTTAAAAACTGAGCTCTCTGAATTGCTGCTTCTTTTTTTGTTGCTTAAAATCAGCCTATTTTCAGTAGCTTCATGATGAATTTGAGTAATCTGCGGACTCCACTCATTGAACACTTTAATTGCTATAGTTGTAGCTAATATATCTGATACTTTATTTTTGTGTTACGTTGTAAAGAATACTGCAATATTCTGCTAATCTTTGGATTGGCCATATGAATAAGAAGTCATGTACATTATATTTTCTGCTGCTCAATGGATGTCTCAGCTCTTCGCAGACCTTAGCTGCCAGGTTCCTCTCCAAATATAGACCAACACACAGTTTTGAAATTTCTTAAGTTTTCGGTTAATTCATTACTTGAAGTTATGTATTTTGAAAGTCCATTTTAGAGAACCATTTTTATCGACTTCTTTTTTGTTCTACTTTTTCGTGTTTGACAAGTATCCTGTTGTGTTGTCTTCACAATAGTTTAGGACTGCTAAGGACTCGAAACTTTTATGTGGCATTTTTTTTCTGGTTACCAATGGTTTTTCCCTTGCAATTCATATAATTCTTTTTTTTTTTTCTGGCTTTGAACCTTTACTTTTGCAGATAGTTTTGTTCCTCTTTTCCTATGTTGTTTTTCTTTTCCCATGTTGTTTCGAGGTGGATTATGGTCAAAAAGTTAGTTCGGCAGTGGATTTTTTTATATATATTTTTCTTTTACCGGTTTATGTGCTCTTTTTCATGCTTTTGTTTGCCAGTTGGTTTATTTTTTTTCTCCTTTTTAATACTCATCCAAATTTGTGCTTATCTTGGCTTTGTTTGTCATCAAAGTAATATATGTCATGGAAATTGGACTTTGTATAAACTTATTATATAAACTTATTACCCTTAGTAATAGATTTGTGCTTATCTTGGCTTACCTTGCCCTTTTTTTTTTGTCAATTTAGTGTTCTTTTAAGTGTATTAATTTTCTAACAAACTTATGAGAGGAGTGATTCCTATTTTGATCTTAGTTGTGGGTAGAGGCTACAACTTCTAAGAATATTATTTCTTAAATTCTTTTTTTTCTTTGTTGTACACTATCGTTCATAAATAAGTTATTTGAGTTACACAAAAACTGACAGAGTAAAATTATCAAGAAAACTGATTAAATTGGCATATTGTATTAATAAACTAAACATAGAATACAGGTTGTTGGCTCAGAGATGTATGAAAATTGGGCCTTTACAATTTAGCAGTAGTTTAAAACCAACTATTATTACTTTATAATTTATTTGTATGACTGTCATACATTCCTTCATATTTTTCCTTCAGTTTCTTTGCATTCCGTATTAATTCTCTGATGGCATGGTAATTTTGATGTCCATAAGCAAATGCAATAATAATTTGAGCTTCTTTAGTTTTTCTTTTATTATTGGTTATCTTTACAATATTTCAAATATTTCTTCTGTTTCTTTTAATGTTTTTATTTATTTGTTAAATCTGTAGATTTTTAATGAAGCATTCCTACCCGCCGCATCGCGCGGGTCCTTACACTAGTGTTATATAATTTTGGAAGCATGGTTTCCAAATGAACCGCAAGCCACCACGTGGCAAGCTTCTAATTTTTGTTAATAGCCATAATTTAATATCTTTTAGTTAATTAAGTCATGCATTGATTTAAACTTTTTTTTATTTTTCTATAAATATTAAAACTTGAAACTCATGTCCTTTTATTTTGTATTCTAATTAAAATTAAAGAACAAAATTGATAGCCATTGACAATTAGATATAAGAGAAAAAAAAATTATTTAAACTTTAAAGGCTTTTCGCTTTCTCAATTTGGTTACTATATTAATTTGAATAATTTAATGATTCATAATAATTAAATACATACAACCTTCAAAAAAATTATTATAAATTAATATAAAACTTGATATTCAAATTCTTTCCTATTAATTAATGAGATTGGTTTTTAGTTTTAAAGTCAAAATAGAAAAGAGATTTTAGTATTATGTAAACAACATATAACGTTAAAATATTTTTATCATGTTTACAACTTAAAAACAAAGTAAAATTTTATTAATATTCATAAAAATTATATTATATATGAATTACAATATTAAAAATGAATGATATTAATTTAAAAGTATATTAAAAATATTATTATAACTCTGTTCATTGCTCGGTTAATTACTAGTTGAATAATATCTTCATGCGAAACTACATCTCTCTTAGTTGTTCCATGCTCTTTATATTCAAAGGCATTGATTGGTTGGGGTATAAAGAGGAGAATAAGCCCTTATTCCCTCCTTTATACCTAAACATTATTTTGGAAGAGGGTGAACAACAGTTCTCATTTTTGGAGAATAAGCTGGTATTAGTCTGGAATCGCTGTTCCACTCCTTTTCTTGGAACAAGCTTATTCACAAGTGGGAACATGCTTTAATTAAAGTCTAAATTTAATTTTAATTATGATATTAAATCATTAATTTATCTAATTAATGTATTTAAGTCACTATGTATTACTTAAATATTAAAGTAATTAATTAATTTATTTTTATACTAATTAGCTATTAAAAAATTAATAATTTAATTGTTTATCCAATAACTAAAATTTATATTGATCAACCATTAATATTTTGACTAACCTAATTAATTTCTTAACTAATTATCTAACTAAAATATTTACTAACTAATTAGAAAATTAAATTAAATTTTATAGTTAATTAATTAATTAATATATTTTTCATTATCTTAAACAATATATTTATAACTAATAAATTTATTAATTTACTAAATTATTTTTAATTAATATTTTGATGTTAATTAATCAGATAAAATATTTTAAATTTAAATAATTACTCTTACTTTCGCTATTCCAATCTAATCATGAATACTAATTATCTTTTTTTACAGAAATAATCCAATTTTCATCCAAATAATAAATTAATTTTATTTTTTTTATTTTTAAAAATATACGTTTATTTTAAAAATAAATAATTTTTATTTATTTCTGAACCAAATGATGTTCTAGGGCTGAAGCCGAACGCCGCCCGACACCCTCACCCCGACCAACCCGCTGAAACCCTAAAACCACGCTTTCCTTCTCCGAACCGCGCTCGGCCCACTCTCGTGAGGAGGAGGACGACAAGATTTCGGAGGAGGTGGTGGGCGTATCTAGGTTTGGCTCTTCTTTTGGGCACCAGAGCTCTAGTTTCTCATCCAGTTGTTCTTCTCGTGGTAAGCCTCCCCCCTTGTTGAGTTACTTGAGTAACAAGCTATAAATTAGAAGTTTCTAATGTGCCACTTTGAGTAGTAGTTGCACTGCATAACTGCTGATCAAATATTTGTGTGGAAAAGTTGCTGTTAAAAGGCTTTAGGGAACAATTCCTATTTGCTTTCTACTTGTTAAAAGGGGATGCATATGAAATGGTCACTTTGGTTTATTTATGACATAAGTTTGATTAATAGTGATTTATGTGTTTTGTTTGGTTATTATCTCGTAAATCATATTCAGAACTAGATCGGTTATGTTGCTATTGTAGGATCGTTGACGCTAACCATTAATTTCAAAATCTCGAGCTGTTAAAAGGATACGATCAATGCACTTAAAGCGTACAGACATAGCGTTCATGGGTTTCGATTGTGACTCAGCTCAATCCGGCCTCGCACCATTGTAAACATGACCCGGCCCAACTTGGCCTTCTGCCGTTTGGAACGTGATTCCGCCCAACCCGACTTTCTGCCATTTCGAACGTGATTTGACTCAACACGACTTCCCGCCACGAGGTAGGATGCTGGCCTCTTTAAATCAACAACCATTGCAGCTCAAAACTGGTTGGATGGTTTGTAACACTCAGAATCAAATCTCGCTTTGAGAGTAAAAAGTGGCTGCATAGTGGCCTCTAGTTATCTTAAAAAATATATATATTTCCTACTTGGAGGCCGCGGCCCGGAAAAGGCCCATTAAGAGCCCAACTTGTGTTTGTTTGAGGCCCAATTTAAAAGCCTTCGTAAATTTAAATTCCAACAATTGAAATAGACCCACAACATAGCAATGAGAGTAGCAGTAACCCCATTGCTACTACTTCGCTTCCACGTACCATATAAAACTCTTTTCCCCACGTTCCATTGCTTCGTCCATCAATGCACAAGCTCTACTAAACTCAACCATCTTCGTCTCCCCAACACTTCTACAATCAATAATTCTAAGAACGACTTTGATGCGTATTGCACGCTCCTCGAAGCTTGCATTCGATCGAAGTCACTTGTAAAGGGTAAGAAGATCCATCAAGAGATATTGAGAAACAATACCCATATCGCAAATTCAGTTTTTTTGTTAGAGAAGATCGCTTGTATGTACATATCGTGCGGTGAAATTGGGCTCGCCCGCAATGTGTTTGATAAAGTTCCCCAACCATGTGTGTTTCTTTGGAATGCCTTGATCAGAGCTTATTCTTGGAATGGCCCTTTCGATAAGGCGATTGAGTTATACTATCAGATGGTCGATTTACGAGTTGAGCCGAACAAGTTCACATTCCCTTTCGTTCTCAAAGCGTGCTCGAGTATGCTTGCTTTGGAGGAGGGAGTGGACATACATAACCATGCGAGAAGAGTCGGGTTGGACTCCGACCTCTTTGTGTCTACTGCTTTGATAGACTTGTACATGAAATGTGGGTGTTTAGATGATTCTTACCGAGTGTTCGATAAAATGCCTAAAAGAGATGTCGTCGCTTGGAATGCCATGGTTGCTGGCTATGCCCTTCATGGTTTTCATGATGAAATAGTTAATTTTGTTCTAGAGATGCAAAGAGAAGGCATGGCCCCCAACTCTTCCACTCTGGTGGCAATTCTTCCGGTGGTGGGACAAGCGAAGGCTCTTAGACAGGGAAAAGGCATTCATGGGTATTGCATGAGGAGGCGTTTTGATGAGAAAGATGTTTTGGTGGGTACCGCTGTGTTGGATATGTATGCGAAATGTGAGCGATTGGATCATGCTTGCAAAATATTTAATCGAATGACGGTGAGAAATGAGGTAACTTGGAGTGCAATTATTGGTGGGTATGTTTTGTGTGATAGGATGGCGGAAGTGTTGGGCTTGTTCAATGACATGATGCTTGCGGGTTCTTCCTTTTTGTCGCCAACCTCTCTTGCAGGTGTTCTTAGAGCATGCGCTAAATTGGCTGATCTAGAAAAGGGCAAACAATTACACTCCTTTTTAATAAAATCTGGGTATTTTTTAGATTTAACTGTAGGGAACTCGCTTCTTTCAATGTATGCACAAGCCGGAAATACCGATGATGCATTGGCCCTTTTGGACGAAATGCCTGTGAGGGATACTGTTTCTTATAGTGCACTTATATCAGGGTTTATACAAAATGGTAATGCAGAGGAAGCATTTCTTATATTCAGAAAGATGCAATTATCCAATATAGAGCCAGATGATGCAACCATGGTCGGAATTATCCCAGCTTGCGCCTATTTGGCTGCTCTGCAGCACGGGAAATGCAGCCACAGCTATGTTATAGTTCGTGGATTCACATCTGATAACTCAATATGCAATGCCCTAATTGACATGTATGCGAAGTGTGGAAGGATCGACCTTTCGAGAAAGGTGTTCGATAAAATGCCGGCTCGGGATATTGTATCTTGGAATACACTAATCGCGGGATATGGAATTCACGGTCTCGGTCATGAAGCCATTTCTTTATTCATTGCAATGGAGAGCGAGCGGCTAAAGCCGGATGATATTACATTTATATCCCTAATCTCTGCTTGTAGTCATTCGGGACTTGTTACCGAAGGAAAGTATTGGTTTTTAACGCAATGACGAAGATCTACAACATAATCCCAAGAATGGAACATTATATTTGCACTGTGGATCTTTTGGGTCGTGGAGGATTTCTCTATGAAGCCTATGATTTTATCCAAATGATGCCATTCAAGCCTGATGTTCGTGTGTGGGGTGCTTTACTTGGAGCTTGTCGAGTTCATAAGAATATTGAATTAGGAGAAAAGGTATCGAGAGTGATCGAAATGCTAGGATACGAGGGTACTGGGAATTTTGTTTTACTATCAAATATATATAGTGCTGTAGGGAAATTTGAGGAGGCGGCACAAATTAGAATTATGCAGAGGGAGAAGGGCTTTACGAAGAGCCCGGGATGCAGCTGGATTGAGAATTAAAGGCTCTCTTCACGCTTTTATTGGTGGGGATCGATCGCATCCACAATCATCTATTATATATCAGGAGTTGGAGAGATTGTTAGTGGATATTAGGAAATTTGGTTACCGACCCGATGTAACTTTTGCGTTGCATGATGTGGAAGAAGAGGAGAAGGAACATACCCTTCTTTATCACAGCGAGAAGCTTGCAATAGCGTTTGGGATTCTTATCCTGAGGAATGATCAGACTATCTTTATCACGAAAAATTTGCGTGTATGCGGAGATTGTCACATGGCGATAAAATACATCACATTGGTTACGAGAAGGGTCATCGTGGTGCGAGATGTTAACAGGTTCCATCATTTCAAGGACGGGTGTTGCAGTTGCGGCGATTTTTGGTGATGCCACCGACACTTAGAAAACATTGATAGTTGCAGCTTCTACTGCTTCATTACACAAGAAGCAAGGTACTTCTCCTATTGCATGATAATGCTTAAAAATGAAGATAACTACAACTTGTATAACTTCAAGTTGTGAATATAGAACATCATATATACACAATTTAAGATTTTCATGAATTATTCTGTTGTTATCGAGGATATCAAATATTTAAGGTTAAATCACATTTTTAGTCCTCAAATTATAAGGTAGGTGAGACACCAGTCCTCAAAATTTACTTTGTTGCAATTTCTGAAACGTTATGAATTATTACAATTAAATCTCATAATAATACAATCTAGTTAACTCAATTTAGTTGGCTGAATAGTGATGTGTCGTTTGTATGACAGTGATATCATAGTGTTGTGCATAATTGATGACGTGGTGATAACTAGGATATCACGTCTTTGCGACGTCAGCAGTATATTATTATTTAGTCAAATAAATTGCAACAAATTAAAGTGTGGGAGCCAACATGGCACCGTTGCATAATTTGAGTACCAAGAGTGTAATTTAAGCCAATACTTAATTATAGGCTAAATTATAAAAAAACGTCCTTGTACTTTAGCGCTTGTCTCAATTACCTCCATACATAAAAAATTACATCAATTACCTCACTACACTTTGTTATCATCTCAAATAGATCCAACTGTTTAGGATAATTGTTGAATTTAGCTATAAAACTTTGTAAAAAGTAAATTTTCAAATAAGTTTATTTATAAGTAATGCAATGGAATCATAAAAATTGAATAAATTGCTCAATAAACTATCCATTTTGATAGTACTAGCATAATGCACATGCAATGCACATCTCACATTATAAAAATAAATATCTATAAAAAAAATTAATTTGGTCATTTCTTTCGGATTGATAAATTTTAATTTTTTTTCAAGTATTTATTCTTATTTAAAAAATTAATTTGGTCATTTTTTTTCGGATTGATAAAATATTTTTTTTTTCAAATATTTGTTCTTATTTTGTTTAAAAAATGCTGAGTCACCTTATCTTTCAGATGTGTCATTAAATAATAAGAATTTTTAATTTTTAAATGTGCATACTAAATTTCATATAAATTGATAGGATTTTCATTCACAACTATTAATTTCAAATCTCATCCATCCATACTTTACATGATTGTCCACATCCATGCTAGTTTTGAGTACAAAATGTTGTGATGCTGAGTGTGAAAAGAGAAAAATAGCAGTTATGTATAGAAATCTCTCACCGACTGGGCTTTTTTAAATTGGTTTCTCAACTTTAATTGTTCTATTAATACTTATTTATTTAATTTTTTATTTAAACTTTAGTTAGGGGCTGTTTGGTTCCATGTAAAACTGCGAAAAAAAATTTCGGTGAAAAAAGATTTTCGGAGAAAATAAATTTTACGCTCTTTAGCGTTTTGTTTGTAGGAAAAAAAATAGTTTTCCGTTACGGTTGTTTGGTTGAAAGGAAAAGAAAAAAAAGTTATAAATAAAAAACTATTATATGTATTTTTTCTTATTTTATATATTATATATTATTAATATATAATAATTATCATATTAATATTATAGTTTATATTTGTAAATAAAATATATTTAAAATATATTATACAATAAGTATGTAATATGATATATAATAGTATATATATATTTAATACTATAAAATTAATTACTACATATTTAATAAATAATATTTACAAATAAAATATTATATAATGGTATATATATTTATTTGTATGTATATATAAAAGAGGGGGGGAGAGAGAGGTCCACCACGCGGTCCACGAGGTGGAGCGGACCTCGTGGACCGCGTCCTTTTCTTCCCCCGCGCGGCGTGCTCAACGCCGCGCATTTTCGTTTTCTGCTCGAATCGAGCGGAAAACGAAAACCCCCAGCTTTCTCACAATTTGTAAAAAAGTTTTTCCGGGAAAATTTTTTTACGAGCAATCAAACGCCGGAATCTCACTTTTCAACCGAAAAAAAAATTTCGGGGTGATTTTACAAGGAACCAAACACGCCGCTAGCTAAATTAATTTTTAGTTGCTAATTATTTTATTAAAAATAAATTAAAATTATTAATTATTAATTCTAATAAAATTACTCATCAATTTGATAAAATTCTCAATTTAATTAATAAAAAATACTTAATTGCTAAAGAAGTAAAAAATTTGAGGACATATGCATCAAAAAATAATTTGAGAGAATCATTTTTAAAAAGATCTATAAGTCAGGGGTCTTAATACATTAAAATTATATAATTACGAAAGAAGTAGAAATTAGACAATCTTGATTAAAAAAATAAGTTAAAAGGATCAGTTTTAGAAAGGACTATAGGTGAGGAATTTTAATACATTACATGATGAAAAATTTGTGGTAGATCGTACACAATAAAAAAAAAAGTAATTGTGTACCGGAAAAAAGTTTTGCTTGTAACCAATTATCCAAACAATCCATTAAATATATGGAATAATGTGTAGCTGGATATCATACTTTGGAAAGATAGAAATTTGAGATTATGTAAGATTTTTGAAAGAGTATTAATAAGAGAGATAAGAGAAAATATGGAAAAACGTATGATTGGAAATTACACTTTAGAAAGATGGGATTTTGTGATTACTTGAGATTTTTGGGGAAAGTATTAATAAGGAAAGAGATTTTGAAAAGGTGTAAGGGCAATTTAGATAAAAATTATGACAGATACTTTGATTATCGTTCGTTGGATTAGATCCAACGGATTAGATTAGTGCACTATATTAAAAGAAAAGGTCAAATCTTTATTCAAACGGTTCTTTTGTAAATACCAAACAAATGAACGGATGATATAGTCAAGAAATAAGGACATTAAAATTTGAAAGAGTGGGCATTGTTGGGAAAAAAGTGTTTCGGAAACTCCCTCTTTTGTAAGTAATATAGATAATGGATATGTAGTTCTACATCTTTTATAAATGATTGGTATTTCTTAAGTTATAAGAGTATTTTACCTTTTCTTTGATTTGATAAACAAAAGTTCTAGATTGCTTGATTACTAATATGTGTGGGGAGAGAGGGGAGGGCTTAATTTTTTTTTTGGGGGCGATAAGAGCGGTTATTGCTATTTGTGGAGAGATTCGGGCGGTTTGATTGCTTTTTGTGGGGAATTAAGGGAGATGTTAATATATACTGTGAGGAAATATGCTGATTTATTCGTTTATTTTATTATGAATTTCATGTTAAAATTATATTTATGTTTGTGAAATTTTAGATTTTTTTCAATAAAATATAGGCATATAAAAATTTGGATGAGTGTGAACTTTAGTTGCATTGTTGCTAATTCTAGTTCATATTTATATGTGCATGTTAATATATATTATTATCTGAACAATATCCAAATACTAATCCTATCCATATTCGAATATGAAGAAATTTCGGATTCGTATCTGAATTCGTTTTAAGCGTATATGGTTACGAAAACTTAGCATTCGACACATCCTTTTCCGAATTTGTATCCCAAAAAAATATGGATGCGAATATACTTTCGTCAAACATCTGACTGTGTCCGATCTGT
The DNA here is from genome assembly GCA_016920855.1 of Puya raimondii. Taxonomy (NCBI): domain Eukaryota; kingdom Viridiplantae; phylum Streptophyta; class Magnoliopsida; order Poales; family Bromeliaceae; genus Puya; species Puya raimondii. Next base: position 223,825,878 of record JABWPP010000050.1, read on the forward strand.
TTTCACCCTTTTATATAAACAAAGTATAAATCCTAATCTATTTGCAAATCTAAAACCTAATAGCAATCAAATAATTAAAATTTGACGGAGTAACAGCGAAAGCATATGGAGAGATGCTTCTCCCTTTTTCATTGGACTGCAGAAAATGTATGATAACCAACTCATTATTTTTCTTGTCGCACTTTTTCACCGCACGTAATGCATTCTCTTCGCAGTCCTAAATGGAGACTTCCTTATCATTGTTATCAACAAGAATGCCATGGTAAGCAGACCCTAATCTCTTGCCTATTCCGCGTGAAGCTCTGAGAAAGGGCATGTCACTCCCTCTCTTCCACCTTGCCCCTGATCTCACTGTCTCCAAGCTCTGCTTCGGTACTCTCTTTACCCTGCTCCTCTCTCTACCTCTTTTGATTAATCTTCTCTTATACTTACCATTCCTCCCCCATCTTCTTTTATAGGGACGATGACGTTTGGAGAGCAGAACACCCTGTCACAGTCTTTCCGCCTCCTCGACGAGGGTTACTTTGTAGCTGGCGTCAACTTCTTGGACACTGCTGAGATGTAAATTTTTTTTTTTTTAATCCTGCTCCTTACTACTGAGCTGATTTGCAAAGATGATGAAAATTTAGTCGTCTAATTTTTGCCTGTTACTTTCTTTTGTGGGAAGGTACCCGGTGCCGCAGCGTCGGACAACGCAAGGGCGGAGCGAGGAGTACATAAGCCGTTGGATGAGAGCCCGAAAGGTTCCCCGTGACCGCATTATCTTGGCCACTAAGGTGTAGTATTAGCTTAATTACGCTTTAGTATACTATACTTTATGACTCTGTCATTTGCTGCACTGTACGATTTTTTTTTTTTTCTTTTTCAAAAACACTAGTGAACTATCATTTTTCATTAATTTCTACATTTTTGACAATAGACCTACTGTTTTAGACTTCCCTAAAAAATGTTGGTTAGAAGTAGCAGAAAGTGTATTTTCCCATTTTATCGGCGGAAAAATGGTTTAGAACAACTTGAGCGAAGTTTTCAACGGATCATTATTATTATTATTTTTTCTGTTCTGCCAAAATGAACCAACTGTATGCTCTTTGTCATCCCGAACCAATGACTCTTAACAAAGCTGTTAGTTTCTGTCTAAAACAGTAAGCCTGTTGATAGTAGCATAGAGATTGGCAAGAAAAGAAAATTTGTGATGCCTTTGAAAAAAAATTAGTAGTTGAATGGAATTAATGAATTTAACCCTAAGGTACAGTTTAAAAATTGGTGGGAAAATGGTAGTTTAGTGCTGTCTTTGGAAATAAAAGTAGTGTAGTGTAGCAAATGAAAATAACTCTAAAGAACACTATAGTAAGGTGTAATTGGGTCTTTTTCTTGGGTAAAACTGTATAGGGGTTAGCCCGTTAGCAGAACTATGGATCATTCATTTGTAGGGGAATGGTTTTTAAATTCTTATTTCAGTACCTTGCTGTTGTCCCAAACAGCTTCCAGAATTGTTGCTTGGGTGGCAGTAGATTTGTGCATTTGTGCACCACTGTGCCATCCACCTTCCATTTTTATTTACTCTAATCTCAACCACCTACATCATTGCGACATTTTTCTATTTAAAATGTGGATAGCTATGTTAGAGGTATGAGGTTAAATGGAGAGAAAATGACAATGTGGTGCATTGTTGTACAGATAAACCAAGTGCCAAGTACTCATTTCTGTAGTCTTTTGGGAAGAGTTGATACTGAAATTAGAATTTCAGAAATATTGGGTGGTCGAGTGTTGACACATTGAAAGGATTCTTTTTGAGCTTGTATTCTTCTCCCTATTAAATGGGTTTTAGGATTATATCCGTTACTCGAAAAGAGGAATTTCAGGTACCAAAATGCATTTATAATTCAGATTTCTATTTACAAATGGCCAAAAACATGAGTAACCTCCGTATAATATTACCCTTTTTTAGGTTAAATTATTAAAAAACCTTTGGCACTTTAGCCTGTGCATAAATTAGCCCCTGCATAGAAAATGCATCAATTTCAACCTTGAACTTTACCACCATCTCAAATGGAACTCCAAAATTTTGGATGATTTTTTAATTCGGCTATAAAACTTCACTTGAATGAGTGGTGTGATGTTGCTCAAGGTACCTAATAAGCTTCACATCTCCACCTACAGGTTACTGGGCCATCTGGCCAGATGACGTGGATTCGTGGGGGCCCTAAATCTTTGGGTGCATGTAACATCTTAGAGGCTATAGATAACAGGTGAAACTGAAAGAGAAAAGGATATCTCATTGAGAACCTGCGGTTTTTCATCTATATGGATACAGATGTAATATAATAGTTTTTTTGGTTCACAACCAGCGTAAGGAAATGGAATGAGTAATTACCATTTCACCTTAGAATAAGATTCAGCTTCGGTCAATAAGCTGGACAATTCCCATTCCACCTAGGAATGGGAGGTTGCAATGTTTTTGTATCTCCAACCAAACGGTCGTGCCGGGTTCCAAGCCTAAAACTTTTCCAACACGTGCCATTTATCTGGTTGTGTAGATATTTGTTACCTCAGTGCATTTTACAGTTATCGGTTAGTAGAGACGACTTTATGGTGTCAACAAAATGGTATGTTAATTCACCATGATGCAATACATTAGATCCATGACATAGCTTTTTCGCGGTGCATCGATTTTTTTGCCAAATGTGATTGCTTTATCTTCACATATTATCACAAAAAGATCTTTGAAAAGGTATCTGTTTCTTGATGCGTGATTCTCTGTTAGGTATTGAAAGTCTAATCCAATATAGTATTCTGTTCACTTGCTGCAGTTTGCTTAGATTGTGCACGGATTACATTGATCTTTACCAGATTCATTGGCCTGATCGGTTTGTATCCATATCATTCATTATATTCTAGGCACCTTCTTATCAAATAATTTTTTTTATTCAAACAAAGCAGATGTATGAGAAGAACCTAGCTTCATTTCCCTACCGTTTTTGAGAACTTTATTGTACTTGTAGATATGTACCAATGTTTGGAGAAACTGAATATGACCCTACTCGACAGTACACATCTGTAGATATAGAGGAACAACTTGATGCCCTTGGAAAAGCTATAGACGCTGGCAAGGTGTGCAATAGCGTCCTGTGTTAAATATTTTTACATTTATTCTAAATAATTGTTGTGATTCACATGGCCAAATATTGTGCTACTAGATCAGATATGTCGGTTTGAGCAATGAAACACCATATGGAGTGATGAAGTTCCTTCAACTTGCTGGGAAATTGGGGCTCAGATCTAAGATAATTGCAGTGCAGGTAGTCGATCATTTTTTATTGCAGTTGTGGAAGGTATTTTTCCCCTTTTCTGTAATAATCAGATTTTGAATTGTAACAGAACTCATATAACTTACTTTGTCGAAATTTTGACTCTGGATTAGCTGAATGCTGCCATCATGAGAGGTACTTGGGTCACTTTCCTTTCCCTATATACATTTTATAGCTGTTGATTTTTTATATATTCTATAGAAAGACATTATCCAAGATAGAGCTAAACGGACCAAAACGTCTTGCAGCCAACCTTAGAAGTTAGGTATAAACATAAAATTCCTAACAATTCCTAAAGGTTGCCATATTTTGGGAACAACAATGGAAGTTATCGCACTCATATTGCTAAATACCCAAGGAGTAGGGGAGAGCTGTTCTTGCCAAACTGGTATTATTCTAGGATTATCTGGGAAAGAGAATTCTAGCCAATATTTCTCACTTTTTCCTAGTTATCCCTGTAATATAGCAATCTATGTAATATAATAGCCGTGTAATAGTAAATCCATGCGATTTAAAACCACACAGAAATTAGTTTTTGTTGTCAGTTTCCTGGGAGAGTGATTAGTGGGTTAACCTTGGTTGCAAAAGCTACCCATGCTGAACTTATTTACAAACCTGATTTCAGCTATGCGTAGTGCAAAAGGATATGTTTTGGTTGCTACTTTGTTTTACTCAAAACCCAAATTGTTTTGTCAAAGTAAATAAATATGATTACGATGTAAATAAAACAATAGCATGTCTCTAAGCTAAGTCATTGCAGTTTTTCCCCTTCAAGTCACTAAATGTAGAAATTCAATCTAGTTAACTAGGCAAGTGAAACAAATCTAATGTTCTGCATCTAAATTAGGCAATAAGTAAATTTTACTACCAAACCATTGAAACATGTAGGCCAATTTATGTTTTCCTAGTATCGATTTGTATAGTTAAATTATAGACGACCAAACTAATAAGAAAAGTATCAATATGTATCTGTTCTTATTCAATATGTACTTGGTGGTGTCCCCATGGTAAGTCATGTAATATGAAATGTTTATGTACTTAAGTTTCATGTCATACCTTCACTTTTAGCATTTAATTTAGGTCTTTTTTAGTTTTTATTAAGATTTCTTCATCTTGTATTTCTTATCACATCAGTTGGAGGCTTGGAGCCTATTGCCATTGATAAGAAGTTTCTGATACCTATTTCTCTCTATAAAGATGTATTTGCTATCTTACTTAACCTCTATGTGGAGGGCTAGGTCATAGGAATTGAGAAAATCATGCAACTGCTAGGTGGGTTAAGTAGATAAAGAGTACAGGATGAGGGTTGCAAGAGGTTTGAAGATATTGAAGTTGCAAACATTCAAAAGATGTGCGCCCACACATAATGCCTAGACTTTCTTATAGTGAAGATATTCATCGGTAGAATATCATACTTAAAATATGTGACGGAAAACCAGTTGAAGCAAGACTTTTGTACTTTTTCATTTGAGAATTCTTTATTTAGCTTCTTTGTCATTTTTTCTATTGGCTTCATTAAAATAATTATCTATCTTAACATACCAAATATCACCAATTTATGCATCATGAGCTGGGCTTTACTGCTCAATTGAAGTGTGGAAATTTCAGGATCAGTTTGTTGGCTTACAGTCCAATGGCAATGGGAATACTTTCAGGGAAGTATTTTTCACCTGATGGTGGCCCACCAGATGCGCGGATGAACCTTTTTAAGGGTCGGTAGTATGATCAATACTTGTTCGGTAGCATAAAATTTGTATTAGTTCCTGCACTTAATTTTGTTTTTGTTGTCAATTACTCTAGGAAAATATTCTGAAGGGGAATCTAGATACAAACTTTCCAGTTCCACGGTTAGAGCAGCTGTTGGGGTAAGTTGATCAATTCAAGAGCTTAGTCTATAATCTTTTACGACTAAGTGTGGAAAGGAAAGGGGAAAAGAAACTCTTCAATATGGCTATTAAATTCATTTGATAATAAATAGTCTTTGATCCTTTTGCCTCACAAGTTCTACATGTTGAACAAATAGAAGTTGGTGTTGACTTACATGAGTTAATTGTCTATCACTGATGCTATCTTGTAAGTTTGAATAGTCCCTGCCATCATCAGATTTTACAAAAGTAGTCGGCTCATATATTATTCTAGTTGTTGCTGTTATAACAAAAATTGTGGAGCCCTTCATTGTTTGGTTATTTTTGCAGGATATTTCTAGAATGCCATTCTCTTTTTAGTTTCTTTTTCCAGGGAAAAAAAAAACACCATTATCTTAATGCAGCCATTACCCCTTTGCCTCCGACCAATGTGCTGATCAAGGATTCAAGTGCCGGCCCGTGCCGTATGGCACTGGCCGGCACGTACCGTGCCCCAAGAAGGGGGCACGGTACAGGGGGGGCTCGGACCCCCCCAAGTGCCGTGCCGGCACTGTGCTGGTTTTTTTTTTTTTTTTTTTTTTTTTTTTTTTTTTTTTTTTTTTTTTTTTTTTTTTTTTTTGCGTTTTGCTTTTTTTTCTCCTTTATTTTGTTCTTTGGGATACCCGAAGTATTCTGGGTAGCCCGCACCCCCTCAAAGATATTGCAAATCGAAGATCTACTTGTTAGGCAAGTCAAAAAAATTATAATTTACTTTTTTTTGTTTATCAATATACAGACAAATTATTAATTTATATATCCTATCGGCCCGAGCCCTCCGCTTCCACCACAGACATCTATTTTTCCTTCACAAATTATTTTTTCAAAATTTGTCGCACCGCAAAACTTTTGGCGAATTAGGGGAACAAAATCGAACTCAGTAAACAAATTTTGAGGCACATCAAACATAAAATTTTATTTTTGCGCTACAAGATTGAAAATGCTGATAAAATTAAAAGCTAAATTAAATCAATTATACTTAAATTTATTTAATTTATTTGTCATACAATTTATTGCTTAATTTTTTTGATAGATCTACTAAATTTTTGAAAAAATTAATTAAAAAATAATTTTTTCAAATACTTCTAAATTTTTTTTTTTAATAATTTTTTGTATTTTATAAAAGAAAGACTGTAATATGGTCAAAAGAAAGAAAGATGCCTTTGCATTTTAAAAATTCTAACCTGTAAAAAATTCTATTCTGCATCAGGTATAGTTGTACTTTACATATAAAAAAGCTTACAAGTATATTAATTGATGAGTATAGTAAGCTATACATAGCAAGTATTCATAATTATTTGATTAAATCTTTCAAAATAACATTATAAGAGCTTATTGGAACCAAAAAGACTGAAATAAGTCCGTGCCAAAGCGTGCCAGTAGGAGGTCATGCGTATCCATCGGCACGCAAGCGTACCACGTGTCGGCACGGAAGCGTGCCGGTGTCGTACCGTGCCAGGCAGATAGCGGCACGCCCCCGTGCCACGACACTTTAAACCTTGGTGCTGATCATAGAAAGTTTATATTATTTTATTGCAGGCTTGTGCTAACACAATCAAGTTATGTTGTATAATGACTTTTTGAAAAAAAAAATGTGAATAGGAAAATCTTTAAAAAGCTAAAGCCCTTCTCTGCAAAAGGCAGACGTATATATATATAATTTTTGGGCAAATTTTCCTACTGAAGAGTGATTTTATTTGCCAATTGTAGAGTGACTGTAAAGGCCATTATAGGCAGAGAGTATTTCAATATATATGAGAGGAAATAATTAAATTAGTTATGGTTATTAAAACAAGATTCAACATTAAAGTATAGAAATGGATATTAACACTAGATTCAACACGATGAGAGTGAATGCACTGGCTCGAGTATGAGTTTCACTTGGTATATTAAATGGATGAATTTTCTTAAGCTTCTATTCTTATATGCTTGATAAACAATATCTGGGAATCTTCTGATTTGGTGGACAAGATTTTTTTTTTTTTTTAATATTTCTGTTTGACTTATTCTTTTATTTCCAGTTTAAGAGCTCTGACAATTATGTTGGTCCTAAGGGCTCTCTATATTTGTATTCCTCTAGGCTGAACTTGTTCCTTGAGTCATGCCAAGTATGGATCTTTTTTAGAAGACTTCGTCAATGAAGGCACTAGTTACAAAAATAACACGTACGTGTAAATGTGCGGAGACCCCCTCAATCATAGGACATTTCGAAGTAGACCACTTAACTGTTTTTTCTTTTTTAGCTAGATTACAAAAAAACCCTTGCACTTTATCCCTTGTCTCAATTATCCCCTCGCGTTAAAAATTGCATCAATTACCCCCCTTCATTTTGTCGTTGTTTCAAATAGGTCCAAAAATTTGGAATAATTTTTGAATTTAGCTGAAAAGCTTTGTAGAGACAAATTGACAAATGAAGTTAGTAATAGTTAATGCAGTAGAATCATATAAGTTGAATAAAGTTGTACAATAGATTATCTATTTCGAAAGTATTAGTAAAATAGGAATCTAATTTTTATCTATTTTTTGAGTTGCAAATTAGTAGATGTTGAGATGTAAAACAATGTGATATACCAATTTGTTTAGTGAAGTTTAACAATTTAATTCGCCGATTATCCCAAAATTTTGAATCTATTTGAGATAGTGGCAAAGTGCAAGGGTGTAATTGATGCAAGTTTTAATGAAGGGGTGTAATGGAGACGGGCTGAAGTGCAAGGGAGACTTTTGTAATTAAACTTTTTTTTAAATTTTTTTTCATCCCTTAACTGTCGGTCATTTTGGTTTAAGTTTTAACAATCTCTATGGAATTCAACTTGCTAGTAATTAAAGCACATGTTAGGAGTGCCATTTTGTGCATTAAATGGATGGACCAAATTCTTATGACAAATATTTCTATACATGATTCCGTTCGAGAAAAAATTGGCTGATGAACTAAACAAATTTATTTGGGGATGTTTAAAGCAAGTAGCTTATGCCTTGTCCTCTAATTTACTGTGTCCTTTGGAATATGCAGGAGTATGTTCGTATTGCCGTAAAGTATGGTGTTTCGCCTGCATCTCTTGCAATTGGTATGTATGGATAGCTCTTTTCAGTTTGATGTTAGAGGATAGTTAAGTTGCATTAGTTTTACACTTCTTATTATTATTATCATTTTGTTAAGGCTAAAATGCAGATAACCCCTCTCAATATATCACATGTTGCACTTTACCTCCTAGATATAAAAGATATACACTTAACCTCCCTCAAAATATTTTATCAGATTGTAATATTAAAAAAAATAGTGAAATGACTAAATATGCTCCATTTTTCACTTTTGTTTTTTTTCCCTCCTCGAGAGGGTGAAGTGCTTTTTTTTTTTAAATTTTAAATCTAAGAGGTTAAGTGCTGCCAATGTAAGTTTCCAGAAAAGCAAAGTGCATAATTTTTTTATCCAAGGGGTCAAGTGCAACACGTAGTATATTGAAAGGGGTTAAGTGCATTTTAGCCTTTTGTTAACTCAGTTTCCATTCTACATAAGCAGTTAAGTTCAGCATTATACTATATGGTGAACGTGAACTTTTTTTAAAAATGAATCTGATTCTTTGTGTCATATTGGACTAGTTTACCATTTTTTTAACTCTTTGTGTGTAGCTTCTCTAAGCAAAACTACTCTAGATTTAGGGCCTGCTCATCCCTAGATGAGGATACATATGTGGACCTTGGTCTGAATTGCCTGGTTCCTGGTATTGGGTTGTGGCTAGAAACCCTCCCAGTTTGACTTCTATCTGTATTGGCCAAAAGTTTGAGTTTGTCAGAGACTGCATGTGATTCTATAGATGTGGATTTCATGAAGAGCTTGCAGCAGTTGCAAAGAGACGGAGAAGCCCTTAACTAACAACCACCTGATTTTGCGACTGCTGTTTGATAGTGTTTCTTAACAACTTTTGAGTACCTCAAGGGTAAGACATATTACGAGGACATTAAAGCTTGTGGCCTCGGTTAGGGATGGATCGTTTCTGCTTTCTGTTAGCATCTAGTTCGTCATGGGGCTCTAAGATCTTTGTCAGGCTCTTTGAGAGGACAAAACTTCAAAAGAAGTAAAGGAATTTACAACAAATTCATTTTGTTTCTTTTTTCCAGTCCGTAGTGCAGTTATGTAACATACGGACCCAAACCCAAGTGTTTTACAACAGATTGATAGCAGGAAGTAGGAAGCAGACATAAGAAATTTAATAGATCTGAAAAATCCTCTAATGGCCTCAGATTTAGTATTGGTTACTTAAATTAACCAATCACCTGCATCCATCCACTCAGTGCTATACTTTTTATGAGATGAGAGAAATGCTGTGTCCTCCCCTGCAGTCGTAAGCACCTTTCCAATGACTAGAGAAGTAGACCTCTTTGATTCTACTATCAAGATAGTGTTGAGCTATGCATTATGACGAGTTTCGAGTAGTCCACATTATACTAGTTCTTGTGTCGTTTGTATTTGTTTTGATTGCTTTCGAAGCTAATTGAGCTTACTTTCTCCTTTGTAACCTACTCGACAGCTTTTGTGTTGAGACACCCTCTTGTAGCAAGTGCTGTTTTCGGCGCAACTAAAGTTTGGCAGATTAAGGAGGTTCTTGAAGCTACTAAGATCGACCTTTCTGCCGATATAACTGCGGAGATCAATGAAGTTCATGCAAGATATCCAAATCCTTGCCCTTAAGTCGCATTCTTTGGTTATTTCTATCTTTTCCCTTTTGGAAGCTGTTCATCTCGCGCTTTTGATGTTTTTGCCTCTGTTGTCCGGGTAGAGTCTCTCTCTCTCTCTCTCTCTCTCTCTCTCTCTCTCTCTCTCTCTCTCTCTCCAGTATTTGGAATACAAATTTCAATCCTGCTGGTTCGTATTCCGAATGTAACCGATGGTAGGTTCAGAGAACATTAACGGCTGCGTATTGCTGGTTTCACAAACAAAATTGGCATATGCCTCAGCTTGTGTTGAAAATTTTCACTGGTCACTACTATGTAACATCTGGGAATTCAAGTCATTTTTAAAATTCAGAATCAAGTGCAAAAAATTGTTTATATTTGCTTCAGAAAGTCCTTTTTTTTTTGTTTATTCTTTTCGACCCCCTGTTGTAGCTTTGCTTACTGGAAAAGGAATGAACAAAACATGGTATTGCATCAAATACATTAGCATCTTTTCAAATCAGTGCCCCTGTTGTGACGTGTATCTCGTGACATTCCCTACTAAAACTTCACCCTTTTTACTACAAACCTCCCAAATAACGTGCATGGCTAAGATTTAAAAAAAAAAAAAAAAAAAAAAAAAAAAACAAGTGCATATACTCTTGTGTAAGATATGTAGTGTACAGTTCCTCGTCGAAGAATGCCTCCCCCCCTCAAGCAACTGTCGCCTCTGGCTTTTTTAAAATACAAATTTAAACATAACATCAAATGTTTATATAGATATAATGTATAATATAAAATAAATTCGGGTTCGGGTTCGAGTCGGGTACAATTAAAATTCATATTCGAATCCATATTCGTCGAGTTTTTGTTTTTGATATTCATATCCGAAATCATATCCGTTTAGTATCGAATAAATTCGCTCTATTCGGGTTCGGATTCGGATAAAATTTTGGGTATCCGTACCAATTGACATCTCTAAGGGGAGGAATGAGAGTAGGGTGAGAGAGGTTATGGAAAGAGAATGTAGAAAAGTTGGTAAAGATAAGTGCAAGCCAAGGTTGGTTCATCTTCACAACATGAGCTTTTGTGATCAAGTGAGTTGCGTTTCTTTAACTTATGACAATTCCCTAATGAAGATTCTATAGGGATTAAGCTCTTTTTCAAAAGATTATATGGGGGAGTGATTGGATATATATTCCCTTGCGTATTCATTAAGAATGCCTTTAATTTAATTATAAAATCAATTTAAAGAATACTTTTTAAATAAAAAAGAATGTTCCATTCACAAGGCGGTAGGGTTTCTTGAGTCAAAGACGCATGGTTGCCAACACTTGTTGTTTTCCAATGCCAACATTTGTTTATATGCTATCAACTAAATTATTGTTTATTTACAATTCATTAGCTATATTTTTAGAATGAGAAATACTATTTGTATCCTTAAAATTAGGTATAAATTTTACATTCATCCATTCAAGAGTTTAGACATCATTTTTAAAATTTTAAAATTATAAAAGAATTGATAATACTGCTGTAAAAGTATTGTCTTTTGAATAAATAAAGTATAAGGCTTACAAATTACATCCACTTGTTTGAGTGCACAGGTAGTGTTGCTTTTTTGAGTTTTTAATATATAAAAAAAAGATGTGATAAGATTAGTATGAAAGGTGTAAGATTTATATCTATTTTTGAGTGTACAATTTTTGAGTGTACAAATAACATTACAATAGTGGTGTTTGGTTCCAACTTCGCCAGCCGAGCGGGCTGTCAAGGAGGTCCAAAACCAGCAGCCATTGTGGGAGACAAAGGGTCATGTAACTGCTGGACTTAATGACTCCAAAATCGCCAGCGAAAATCCAAGGGTCATGGGCAACCCTTGTGATCACCTTGCATTCAGGAGGCATTCATGAGGGCTTTTTACTATATGATAGTGGGTGAGTTAATGTATACTTAGTGGTGAGTTATTGTGGGCTAGATTCAATGTATCTTAGGCCTATAAATTGTGGGGATGACTAAGGCCAAACAAAAGAGGAGTTGTGTATTGTAGTCCTAGTTTTCTAAGTAGTGGACTACTTATTTTTTTTTTTTTTTGGAAACCTCTGTCTTTCTCTTTTTTCTCCTTTTTGCATACTTAGTCGTAGGACGCGGAGGTCCAGGCTAGCAATAGGGAGCTAGGCTTGCCCATCTTCGAGCAGGAAGACGGGCGCCGCACGGGCTTTGCAAGCAAAAAGTTCTATTTTTCTAAGTAGTGGAGTACTTAGGTTTTTTTGAGAACCTCTGCCTCTCTCTCTTTTCTCCTTTTTGCATGCTTAGTCGTAGGACGCGGAGGTCCATGTTAGCAATAGGGAGCTAGGCTTTTCCATCTTCGAGCAGGAAGGCGGACGCCGCACAGGCTTTGCAAGCAAAAACACTAAGACCGTGACTATATATATATAAATAGTTTTGGTTGAAGGTGGGCCCCATCTAGCCCAAAATAAAGAGAGGCCTCCACATCAGCATTAGAAATTGAGCTTTCATATATAGATATAGATTTTTGAGTGTACAAGTAACATTACAATAGTGGTGTCTGGTTGAAAAACAGAGGGCTAAGGGTCCTTCCAAATATTAGATCTTCTTGTTCCTCTCTTAACTGGTATTTTGGTAACAACCCTTCGAGAGGGTGGAATAGTAGTTTTACCCGTTTGGGTGGAACTATTATTCCCTATTTTTTTCTCTACTAATTAATTTTTTTATATATTAATTTATGTATTATATATAAATAATACTTAACTATTTATTTACTACTTAACTAGATAAATAATTTAACTCTTTGATTAATTAAATTAATAAATGTGTAATTAACTATTTGAGCAATTAATTTATTATTTATAATTAATTAGCTAATTAAAAATTAACTATTTAATGTGTTTATTCAGTAACTAATATTCGTATTAATTAACCAATTAATATGTTGACTAATATTTTAATTTTTTAATCATTTAACTTATTTTTTTTTTATTTGACTAATACAATATTCATAGTTGCTTACTTAATTAATTTATTAAATTATTATTTAATTAATATTTTATGTTAATTAATTAGGTAAAATAATTTTATTTTAAAATTATAATTATTCTTATTTATATTATTCCAATCTAACTATCCAAACGCTATTTTTTGTATTTCTCGAAATAAACCCAATTCTTATCCACACGCAAAGTTTATCTTATTCTTATTTTCTGAAAGTTGTACTTATATAAAAAATATGCAGGTACCCAAGGTTCCGAGTTCGAATCCTAGTTGATTCACATTTCCAGCTAAGTTTATTTCTATAAAAAAAAAACGAAGTGGGTAGCGTGCTACCTTTCTCTCTCAAAAAAAAAAAAAACAATTTATTTCCCAAGCAAATGATATCTTAGAATACATGATTTAGATTTATCTCAACAAATTCTCTTTAATTTTACTTTTTTCCTTTTTAATATTTTATTATCAAAATATCTTTTGTGAGTAAAGCCATGGAGCTCTTTATTCCTAAAAAGGCGCATGTAAAAAGTCTATATATCCAATTAATGAAATTTTTTATACAATTCTATATATCTTCCATTTGTAAGCAAGTCAATTAATTAATTGAATAACACTTGCTAATCAGACCAGCAATAGCTAGCCATATATGCATGATAATTATAAATGCACATATAATTTCATATCTTTAAAGAGCTGATTTGGTTGGGGAATAAGTTGTAAGATTTCCAAAAATAATATTTCACTTTTTCTTTCCCCTTAAGGGTCTGTTTGGTTCCTCGAAAAATATCCTAGAAAAGTCTTTTTAGATTGGAAAATTTTTTTGTGTGTGTTTGGTTCGCAGAAAAAATAGAATTTGTGGAAAATTATTTTTCATATTTCACGGAAAACTTTTCTTTTCGTTTTCCGAATTTTTTAAAGAAAAACGAAAACTTTTTTCTTACGAATGCTATGAGGAGCAAAAAGGAAAAAAATTTAGTGCATTGGTATACGTTTACCACCCAACCCATCATCTACACAATCTTCCATCCGTCATCTCTATCTTCAATTCCCAAACTATATATATATATATATATAGTAGCATAATTCATATATATTATCTAATATATATATATATTATATTATATAGATATATGTCTATTATATATATATCCCTATATATATAGAATTATGCTATTATACTATCGACAGTATCAAGTGCTTGGTACTATCGAGTTTTCGGCCATTGGATAAAATGATGTGCGGTTAGGATGATAGTGGTCCCCTAGAGTTGAGTGGGTGGTTGGTTGAATAGTATAATCTAACAGGTGGAAATGATCCAAGGGTAGATTTAACGGCAGAAAACTCGATAGTACCAAGATCTTGATACTATTGATGGTATAGTAGCCGGACTATATATATATATATATATATATATATATATATATATATATATATATATATATATATACCCCTATAAACTTCCCCACTTTCATTTATGTAAATATATCTACATAATAATATAGATCTCTCTCTATCTTCGGCAGAATAATCTCCATCTCCTACCCGTCATCTCCATCGTCTCCCCAAGCAAGGTATCTTTCTCTCGCTCTCTCTCTCTCTACATCGGCATTCTGTTGTCGCCACTGTCTCTATAACCTGCTGCTGTCGTCGCCGCGTCGTTAAAAACGAATAGTTAAATTCTTACATATTATTATGAATTATTTGACAATATTTTATTATTCTTAATTAATGATTAGACGTAGCTTAAATAATTTTTATGTTACATGTTTTGTAGATGGACATGCAGCAGATTGATGCAGAAACTCGGATTCGACGTGCTAGAAATGCTCTAATTATGCTATCTATCTTCATGAATATTATAAAAAAAAGGTCAAGAATATCTAGAACATTGTCGACATACAACAACAAAGATCAACAAGTTTATCTTAATAGGATACGACATAGCGATAAGTCTTCCGTTTCTATGGTTAGGATGGATAGAAAAGTATTTTTTCAACTATCAAAAATGATTCGAGAGAAGGGGCTATTATGCGATACAATCATGTATCTGTTGAAGAACAATTGATCATGTTTTTATATATCCTAGGACATAACCTGAAAAATTGAGTTATCTGTCATAATTTTAGTCGATCAGGTGAGACTGTGAGTAGGTATTTCAATAAAACTTTGAAAGCTATTGCATCATTGAGAGATGAGCTTATGCCTCCACCATACTTGTCTATACCAGACAAAATAAAATTCGATGACAGATTCTGGCCATTCTTTAAGGTACTTAATTATAATTACATATCATATATATAGTTAATCATATTTAATAGTAAAAGAAATGTATAAATATGCATTACAAGATTGTATATGCGCAATAGATGGTACGCATGCTCCAGCTAGAGTGCCAAAGGCTATTGCAGGTCGATTCCGTGGACGATATCATCATCCAACTCAAAATATTATGGCCACTGTTAGATTTAATTTAAAATTTTCTTATATTTTGGCCGGATGGGAGGGATTTGCCAATGACTGTACTGTTCTACGTAATTCTTTAGAGAGGTCTGATGGGCTTAGAGTTTCGGAAGGTAGTTGAATATTTAGTTTGCTAATAAAATGTGAGAATTCGAATTTTTAAATTTTATTGTGAAATTTGAATTCTGTGTTCCTCTCCCCTTTTATTGTGTATTTGACCTGTATTTGTATATATATACATGTATAGGTATATATATATATATATATATATATATATATATATATATGTATATATAGTGTTTTATTTTTGTATTTTGTTATTTTAAGTTTTTGGTTGCGGAGAGAGAATGGCTAATGGCGCAATTCGGAGTCCGTTTCTGACGATCCAAAATGGTAGATTCAATGTCTCGGCAATGCTGAACGCGATGGCGCGATCCGTTCCGACATGCGACGGACGGATCGAGAGATATCACATGTTCTTCGCTGAGAGGTCGTATTGTACATTTTTTGTTTCGCGATCTGGACCCTGTTTCACGCACCGTTTCGCGTGAGTTCGAATGTGGAGGGGTGTCTGGGCATTTTGTACATGCTGTGAGGGGCTTAGGGGTTATTTCTGTTGTTTGAGGGGTTTATTTGCAATTGTGTTGTGTGTATATGTGTTGTGTGTGTGTGAGTGGAGAGAGAGTGAGCTCCCCACTTCTTCTCTCCTCCCTCAGCTCCCAGCACTGAGCCACCCACCTCCTCAGCACCCTTGCTCTCTCCCCGAGCGCCGCCGGCCGCCGCCGACCACCCCTGGCCGGTTGGTTATCACCCTTATCCTTTTATCAGTTAGTTGTGGATGTGGTTCAGTTACATTTTGGATGTTCTGTCTTGCATGATTAGATCTCGTGGATTTGGTTTATCTTTTATATGTGGATTGCATGCTTAGACTTTTTGGATGTCGATGCTCTTAGATCTTTCATTATGGCTTTATATCGCATATCTTGGATTTCTACCCCTCGTGGTAGCGTTTTCAAATAAAGGTTTCCGTGTGGAAAATAGTTTTCAAATGGATTTTTGATCGATCGACTTTTGGGATTTCAAAAGAAAGTTCTCGTGTGGAGAACGATTTCCAAAGGATTTTAAATGATTGAAATTAGGGTTTCAAATAAAGCTTCTGGGTAAGGAGCAGTTTTCTAGAATGATCTGTTGTTTGTGCATCGCATCATCCTTTGCCTAAGGACTTGCTTAGATTCATACAGGTTTAAGGACTGTTAGCTGTATGAATCAAGGTTTGTGATGTTGTTGGTTGTGTGATGAATGAATGGTGGTTGTGATCCTGTTTGTATGTTGTGTACGCCGTGCAAATACAGGGGAGGCTCTGTCCGTGTGGACAGTGGACCCTGTATTTGTGGCGGGTCTGTACGTGGCGCGGGCTAGGCTTTCAAAAAAAAAAAAAAAAATTCACACGTTTTTCCGCTTATAATGCTAGCCCGGGGCGTGACATAAAATTAGTTTTATTTTATATTTTTTATTAAAATTAGTTTTATTCTATATTTTTAATGCAGGAAAATATTTTCTTGTCGATGCGGGATATTTTACAAAGCCAGGTTTCATTTCACCATATCGCGGCACGCGATACCATTTAAAAGAGTATGAAGGGAATCCTCCTGCAAATCCAAAGGAATTATTCAACCTGCGACGTTCTTCTTTGAGAACCACAATTGAGCGTGCATTTGGAGTATTGAAGCAACAATTTAAAATTTTGACATGTTATCCTCAATTTTCTTATCGCACACAAGTTGTTATAGTTTTCGTATGTTGTATCTTATATAACTTCATAATGGGCGTGTCACCTAGAGATCACATTATGAGAGCACTGGAGAGGACATATCCAGTTAGATTTACTCAACATGCTAGATCGGCAGGAGAACAGAGGGAAGGAAATTATGATTAGATTATGAGATCAAATTGCAAATGAGATGTGGCATCGGGATTATTGTCTTTAATGAATTAAACTATATAATAGTTATGCAATTTAGCATATTAGAATATTTTATGTACTTCAACATTGAACTTGGTTTATTATGTTTTCAGTTATGTAACTCTTTAGCATTTGGATTATGATATAATTGGCTATATACTTTGAGACCGGTTTAGTTTATTATGTTCTTGGTCATTTAACTTTTCTAGACTTCATTTGTAATGTATTTTGTGTATATTTTGCTATATTTATCTCTTCAAATTTTTAATTATATTCTTATTAAGTTAATGAAAATAGTTATACTTTTAGCAGGACAATATGGAGCGACCAACCGAATCACAATTCTTAGCGAGTCAACAAAACACAACGGTTGATGCAAAGCAAAATTCTAAGAGTTTTAGATGGAAAAATGAAATGTCAGATTTTCTTATAAAAACCTTAGTGCAACAAGCCGGCATTGGAATGAAAGTAGACAAATCATTTAAAAGAACTGCTTTTGTAGCAGCTGCCAGAGCAGTTTCAAATGTGTTTGGTGTTTCTTGCAATTGGACAAATGTTGAAAACAGGTTAAAAACGTTCAAGACCAAATGATTGACGATTATTAAATTGAGAGGACTAAGTGGCGCTTCTTGGGATCCAAATAGTAAAATAATTACTTTAGGTGAAGGATCATATCAAGAGTTTGTAAAGGTAACTTTCAAATTTTAATTGTTTGCTATTTTTATAGCTTATCTTCATATCTAATTCAATAATATTTATTCATTTTGTTTGTAGGCCCATCCAAAAGATGCATGCTACTTGAACTGTCGTATCGAACATTATGATGATTTGGCGATCATATGTGGTGATGATCAAGCAACTGAAGAATTTGTATTAGATAATCATGACAATGTGGTTCTTAATGAGGACAGGAATGAGGGAGGAGGTGACCTTGTCCTTGATGATATCGAGTTAGTAGGCGAAGAGGACGAAGAAAGCTCACCACTAAGCCGAACTCTAGGGCGTCGTCAACAAATGCGTAGAGAAACAGTTGGCACTTCTACGGGCAATACAAATTAAGCTACTTTATCAAAATCTAAGAAACAAAAGGTAGCTGATGATGATGTTCAGTTAATGTTCGTGATCGAGATAAAGGAATTGATTAGTGTCATGAAAGATCCAAGAAAGACTTATGAACAGAAAATATTGCAATCTTAAAAGGAGTTTGATTTCTCAGCATCAATCACTATAGCTGCTTATGAGCACTTTTTGTTGCATGAGTTCAGAGTAAAATATTTTTAACACGAAGCCGTGAGGGGTGTTTTTCGTGGTTGACAGATTTTACTGCTAATATGTTGGGTGTTACAAGTCAATAAGTAATTTGGAATGATGTAATGCATGTTAGAGATTTAGTAGTTGGTCAATTTAAGGTCATTTTGGTGTCATTTTAGGTCATTTTGGAATAAAGTTTGATATACTTTATATTTTTCGTAAAGGTTGGTATGTTTAAGATTATTTTTTATTATATTATGAAATTTATTATGAGATATTGCAGGATAATGTATTGAATATTTTAAAATTTTGTCAGTATGTACAATTGATGTACAGCTGGGGTATATAGAAAGTGTTTTCAAGTTGAAAAAGTTTGTTAATTTTTTTCTTATTTTTCAAATAATTATCTTATAATTTCTACTCATATTTTTTGTTAAATAATTTTATTTATCCCAAAATATACTTAAAATGCATTCAATTATTTATTATGTATATTGTAAAAAGTTTGTGAATATTATATTAAATTTTTAAAAGTGGGTAATCTTACGCTCCTTTAGTAGAAGGTGTTTTTATATCAAATTTTCCAACAAACCAAATGAGTAACATAAATTTTTTTTTTTTTTTCTTACCGACCAAACATGCATACATGGAAAACTATTTTTTTTTCGTCAAAACAAACAACAGAAACTTGAAAATTTCTTTTCCATAGAAATTTTTTTTTCTTCAGAAAATTATTTTCTACTTTTTTTCGAGAAACCAAACAGGCCTTAATTGATTATCTTAGAATAACTCGTTAAATTTTTTTTTTTCCACCTCCCGCCATACTATTGCAGATGTTCTCTCAGGAGCAAAATTAAAAATTTATATTGTATTCTAAAAGTTATAATACTTTGTTATATATCCTATAATGTAATATAATATATTTTACACATAATAATATATATAATATTATGTTATAAATGTGACTTAACTAACTTGATTATACAGGTAAGAGCTATGAGAAACACAAATATCCTAGCAACCACTCACGGGGCATAGCTCACAAATATGGTCTTCATACCCAAAGGGAGTAGTGTTATGGAGACATCCCCTATAGACTGGCTCGAGGCCGCCGTAATCGGGCAGTTCATCTACTGACGATTTGCGAGTTGGTCGCAGATGCGCTACGAGGGATCCTGGAGGGATCCAAGCGGATTGAACGTCTCGAACTTGACGTCGAGGCATAAGGATTGGTCATCGGCGAAATGCTTTCCCATATAGAAGGATCAGTTTGTCGGGATCGACGAGACGTATTTGGCTAGCTTGACATCGAAAGTTATCCAATATAACATGAGGAGAAAACACTCGAAAGCTCAGAAGAAGCTATCATCAACAAATAGGACTAAATGTTCATATGATTACTGATAATTAAACATTGATGAATACATATGCATATTTAAACTATAACACTTAATGCACACTACAAAAATTTAGGCCTTTTGTCACCCATAATGTTTGTTGTTGTTATAGGATAGAAATTCGTCGCTAGTGCTACTTAACAACAAAAAAATCTTCGTCGCTACAGTCTCATCGCAAAAATATTTTAGCGAACGAAGTAAAGCAGTTGGTCGCTGTTGGCTGCTATATTTAGTGACGACAAAAGATTTGTCACTGTAAACATACTAAGGGGCCGTTTGGTTAGATGTAATTACAAATGCAGTGTAGTTGAAAATGCATGCAGTTGGAAATGCAGTAGTTGCAATTACATGCATCCTATTTGGTTGGATGTAGTAGAAAATGCTGCAACTATAAATAATTTGTTTGGTTGCATGCAGTTGAGAAATAATTTTTAAAATTTTATTATTTTATATATATGACGGTGAGATAATCTCCAATGTAAAAAAGAAAAAAAAAATTTTAAAAAATAATTAAGAGGTAAGTATACCTTTTGTTTAAAGTTACTCTCTCCAACTACTGCAGTTGGAACTGCGGCCAATTGGGCGTAGTTTGAACTGCTGTAGTTGGGCCTCCTCCCGCGGTTTCTACTGCAGCAGTTGGAGTTAAATACATCAAACCAAACACTGAATTTGAATTTGCATGCAGTTACAACTGCAGTGCAGTTGCAACTACATGCAACCAAACGACCCCTAATAGCGAGAAAAAAAATGGTCACTACTTGTCCGATAATTTGTTGCTAAATATACATTTTGATAGTATATTTTAGTTGCTAAATATAACCTAATTGCAATAAATTCTGTTCGTCGCTAAAAGCCATTATTTTTAAATAATTTAATTTAATTTTTTATAATAGTATAGCGACGAAAATAGTTTGTCGCAAATTCAATGATATATTAATTAATTCAACTAATATTTTGTGACTAATAATATGATCATAAGTTTATCTGTCAAATATACATACAATTATATATTAGCAACGAACAATTTGGTCGCATTTTTATTGATTAGTTATTTGTGTAAGCCAAAATATGTCACGCCCCGGGCTAGTTTTAGATGCAGAAATACGTGCCAGTTTTTTTTTTTTGAAAGCCTAGCCCGCGCCACGTACAGACCCACCACAAATACAGTGTCCACTGTACACACGGACAGAGCCTCCCCTGTATTTGCACGGCGTACACAACATACAACAGGATCACAACCACCATTCATTCAACACAACAACACAACAGCTCAATAAGATTCATACAGCTAACAGTCCTTAAACCTGTATGAATTTAAGCAAGTCCTTAGGCGAAGGATGATGCGATGCACAAACAACAGATCATTCTAGAAAATTGCTTCTTACACAGAAGCTTTATTTTGAAATCCTAATAGCAAACATTCAAGAATCATTTGAAAATCGTTCTCCACACGAGAACTCTCTTTTGAAATCTCAAAAGTCGATCGATCGGAAATTCATTTGAAAACTGTTTCCCACACGGAAACCTTTATTTGAAAACGCTACCACGAGGGGTAGAAATCCAAGATATGCGATAAAAGGCCACCATGGTAGATCTGAAAGCATCGACATCCAAAAGTCTAAACATGCAATCCACACATGGATACTAAACCATAACCACGAGATCTAAGCATGCAAGATAATCAACCAAAATATAACATGCTAGATAAAACAACCACAGTGTAACTGAACCATATCCATAACTAACTGCTAGAGGATAAGGGTAATAACCAAATCTGGGGGAGTAGCCTCACAAGTCGGAACCTCTAGAGCTACTATCTAGGCGTGCCTCGCAACGTCCCGACTCCCACCACCCTGCTCACCTGAAAACAACAACGAGGGCGGGGGGTGAGAACATGTAAACATGTCTCCCCTCCCAATGGGTACCGCAAGCCGACGAAGGCGAGGTGTACACACCGGCACGAGAGTCAACAAAAGAATAGATAAGGTAAACAGTAGCACAAGTAAGTATGAGGCTGACATACAACTGAACAACTATACTACTGTAAGCAACTAGTATATGCATCAATGGAGATAACCACAAAGTAAACCCAATCCATAGCCACCGGGACGTATCCCTGGCACTGTCACACTGCTCATCTCTCGGCACCTAAACCTTTTGCACGCAACGCATCAAGGCTCACGGGTCGGTCGAAATACACGACCCTTTTCCGGAAAAGAACACCCCCAGGCGGTGGATCAGACCGCGGTGTACGTGATGTGCTAGAAGAGCTGTGACGATCGATGCGAATGCTCAATCCACAGAACGGCAACGAGCCGTGAAGCAACTGATAAACCACAACGAGGATTGCTCGGAACAACAGGCGATCACCACCGACCAACTGGGTCGTCTCAAGAATCATGCAAACCACAACTACTCTACTATCCAAGCACATATAAGTAGAGTCAACGGGAGTCAAGTGAACTAATAACTGAAATGCAAGAGAAGGGATAGAAAGGTATCACCGTAGTCCACTGAACCGACTCCGGATCGAAGTACCCACCTGCAGGAAAGCTAGAGCCTAACACCGACGGCTCTCGGGAACCACGATAGGACCTACGAAAGACTCACAGGGTCAAGGTCCACCAAGTCGACACTAAACACATAGCTCTCACATCCCGAAACCGACGGATCGCCCGGGAATCCCACCGGGACGATCCCGAAACCACACTAAGCCCTACAGGGGTACCAACAGCCAACCAAGGTCCCTCGCTGTCCCTCAACACAAAAAACGAGGTGGCGGGACAACGAGCACAAGCTCGGGGTGCCACGAACACAAACGCACCTGAAAAGGCTTCCCGGGTTCCCGAAAAATGCCGATTTGGCACCGGAACCCCTCGTCACTCATCCGCTGTCCTTGGAACTTTGGGACAGCGATGAGGAACTGCCAACGAGGCTAAACGACGAAGCCAAGTCGCTCGCAAAATCAGCAAGTGAGTCGCACGACTAGGAACACGCGTTTCGTCGACTATTTCATCGAAAAACGCGTCGGAAATGAATTCGGATCTCCGCAAAGGGCAAAGGGGTTAGACAACCAGTCCACAGGGCCTCAAGGACCTTGCCCTTGCTGCCCGCAGCATCGCAACGCTGCCACAATCGCAAAACAAGCGACAAATACAAACATACAAGCAATAAACTAGGCCGTTAGAGCCAACCGTACGTCCGCACGACCTTCCGCAAGCACCAGCGGATAGGTAACGATGTAACGGAGGCCGTGCTCACAGCCCCACTGTGACAGGACCAGTCGCAAGCCCAGAAAACCCATAAAATAATGCCAACATACGAAGAAATTCTCGACAAAGGCCGAACAGCAAAACGGCACACCCAAACAGCAAACTGAGGTGAGCATGATGATTAGCGCGTCACCGCGATCATCGTGCTCACCTTCCCGGGCTTCGGGAGGCAACATGGAGCTCAAACACACACAAGCGGCCAAAAACCACTAAAAAGAGACCCCGGCCGGAGCAACCAGCTCCGGCCGGCTGTCGGCCGGCATGCACGGCCAGCGTCGGCCAGGGTCAGATGCGGGGGAGGCAAGGAAGAGGGGGCTCACCTCAGCCGGCGGCGGGAAGCGGCGACGGCGGCACGGGGAGAGCGGCGGCTCTCAGGTCGGCTACCCGAAGCTAGGGCACGGCGCCACCGGCAACCAACAGCGACGGCGGCCGGCGGGGACGCGAGCACCGGCAAGAGGGGCTCGCTGGACGTCGGGTAGGGGGCGATCGCAACAACTCAGGGCAACGGCGGCGGCGGCTGGAAGCTCACAGCTGCGGGTGCCCTAGAAGCCCAAGCGGCGACAGCGGCGGCTGCAGCAGCGCTCCGGCAGCGCGGCGGCGGCCGGGAAGAGGTGGACTGGTGGCGGCGGTCCCGAGGGTGGCGGCGCGCACCCTCCGAGGCGGCGGGAGGTGGCAGGGCGCGGCCTGCAGCTGCTCCTGCCTGCAAGCAGCAAGCAAGAGCCGCAGGCGGCGCGGCGGCGCACCGGCGGCACGGGGGGCGGCCGGGGAAGGAGGCGACGGCTACGGCGGTCCTCCTGATGCCGGCGGGAGGTCGCTGCAGCGGTGGGAGGCGGCGGCGGCTCGGGCCCAGAAGCCTCGGCCAGCTGCTGCCCTAGCAGCAGCCACAGCAGCTAGGCGGCGGCTCCCGGCGGCTCCCGGCGGCGGGGCACATCGCCGGCGGTCGTGCCACCTCAGGGGGAGCTCAGGCGTGGGTTCCCCCTGGGTGCACACCGCAGGGAAGGAGAAGAAGAAGAAGAAGAAGGAGAAGAAGAAGAAAATGAGAGGGAGAAGGTGGTCGGGGTTGCGCCGGCCAGGGGATGTCGGCGGTGGCCGGCGGCGCAAGGGGGAGCTGGCAGGGGAGCTGGGGCTCACTGCAGGGGGGCTGAGGGGGAGAGAAGAAGAGAGGGAAAGGCTCACTCTCTCTCTCTCTCCACTCACACACACACAAGCACACACAAATACACAAGTGTATTTATGCAAAAACACCCCTCAAAAATAGAAAAATACCCCTGGGTCCCTCACAGCAAGCACAAAATGCCCAGACACCCCTCCACAAGCAATCTCACGCGAAACGGTGCGAGAAACAGGGTCCAGATCGCGAAACTGCAAAATGTGCAATACGACCCCTCGGCGAAGAACATAGAATAACTTTCAATCCGTCTGTCGCATGTCGACACGGATCGCGCTATCGGGTTCAGCACTGCTGAGACATCGAATCTACCATTTTGGATCATCAGAATCAGACTCCGGATTGCGCCGTTAAGCCGTTCTCTCTCCGCAACAAAACTTAAAACAAAACTACATATATACATATATATATATACCCATACATATATATATATACGTATACAGATCAAAATACACAGTACCAGGGGAGAGAAACACAGAATTCCAATTTCCAAAAATTCGAATTCTCACAAAATATATGTTTCTTTGATGTATACAAATATTCTATTTGAAGATAGTTAATATGTACAATTACTTTTATGAGTATAAAAGATTTTGCTAACAAATGATATAGGAAAAATTAAATTTGAAAAACTATTCACAAAAATCTTATTTACCACATAGTAGATGGTCCAAAATCATCATTTTTTGGTGGCATCTGAATAATTTATTGTGCTATATTCTTTAACCATTCAATCTCTTTACGTTGAGCTTCAATTTCAGATTATTGAGTCTCAATTTGAGATTGCTGGATCTCTAAAAGAGTCTTTGTATTTGTCAATTCTTCTTGCAATTGTGATAATTGAAATTTTGAAACTTTACTTTGTAACTTAGACTTTGGATCATGACCTCGCCCAGATATGTATTCATATCTAATTCTAAGTATTTTAACACAAATTTCTTACTCAGTCATAGAAACTTCATTCTCATCAGAAGGGGATTGTGATCGCATCTTCACTGTATTTTTCTACAATTAGAAGGCATAATATAGACAATTAATCTAATATATAGAAATATAGAAACATTATCTATATTTTTAACATAACAATTTATTAACTTTTATTCAAAATTAGTAAGAACTAAGATATCTTTTCTCAACCTCGTTGTTGGCCCATCCTTTTCAGTATGATAACATCCATTGAATAAGGCAATCTCATCATATTTATGTATTTTATAATATGACACATTAGGATAATTCATGAAAATAAATTGTGTTAGATTAAAAATCTTAAAATATACCAATTAAAGCCGAGTAGCCACAAATGTCCTAGTAACCGTTCAATGAACATATGGTAACTTTGCTCGGTTACTAGAGTTGGCCGTTGATCGCTTATATATAGAAGAAATTATGAAATATACTTTAATAGCCATAGGTTAAGAAGTGAAAATAACTATTTTTTTTTATCAATACAAGTAAATTTTTATTTATTAATTTACTCATTATGATCGAAATAATATGCTTATTGTTTATCATGAAATTAAAGTAATGACAAACTTTATTACTAGGAGGGCTTCTAAATCAAAGTGATCACATAATCAAAGCCAATCATCGGGTCTATTAATAAAATTCTTATAAAGATATTGTCCGGTAACTTTACCCTCTTCTAATTTCTTATAGTATAAATGGCATCGACAGCGAAAGTCCTCATATCGAAAATTCATCATTCCTTCACACATTCCGTAATATTTTTTTACCCCATTACAAATCAAATTTTGTCTGCATAAAGTTTCAAATTAGTAGTTATAAATTTTCAAAATAAGAAAACAGAATATAATAGACATTTAGAAGTTGTTTACCAACACACGCTCATAAAGTGCTAATTTGTCGATATCTGCTATTTCGTGCCAACCTGATATGCTGATTGGTGCAAATTATCTTACAACTATCTCAATCTCTCTAGATAATTTGCAACTGTCGTCACCAACAAGCCTATTCTCTCTTTTTGGAATTAGTAACTTTAATTTTTCAAATTTGCGAATGAGCCTTTCTAACTCTAATCCTCTATTTTGACCATGAACCCTTTTAGTTGTTGTTGAACCTTCAAAAGGCAAAAATAAAATATATCAATAACAAAATTAAGAATTTTTAAGATAAAAATGAGTATAATATTAACATTTTAGGATAAATTTGATATATGTAAATTATACCAGCATCACTCGCGGGAGTACAAGGTGTACGAGGATCAGTTGGGGTTGACGACACATCATTTGACAATTCAACTTTTGTGGACGCTTCGTGCAGGCAGGCGAAACTCTGCCCGTTCGGCGGATCTGTGCATCTGCCCGAGAGGCTTCTGCTATAGGCTTGGGGCATGACAAATGTAAGAATTTGATTTTTTTTTGAATTTGAATTTGTTTTGTTTTCTCTTTCTCTCTCTACTGGTATATATATATATGTATATATATATATAAGTATATACGTATATATATATATATGTATTTTATGTTGTGTTTGTTGTTGGAGGTGAAAGGGGATGACTTGTGTCGCGAATTGGCGACCGTTTCCAGAGATCCAAAATCGTAGGTTCGATGTCTCGGCAGTGCTGATCGCGATGGCGCAATCCGTTCGTGCATGCGACCGTCGGATCGTGAGATATCGCGAGATCATCGCCGAGAGGTCATAATTCATGTTTTGATCTCTTCGCGAAATGGGTCCTTTTTCATGCACCGTTTTGCGTGAAATCGTGTGTGGAGGGGTGTCCGTGCGTTTTACACATGCTGTGAGGGACTCGGGATGAATTTGCTCGGTTTTGGGGGTTTATTTGTATTTTTGCACTTTGTATATTTATGTGAGTTGTGAGATTAAATCCTAGATCTAGTGGATTTGGTCCCCTTGCCCCCCAGCTGGTTTCCACTTCCCCTCCTCTTCTCCCAGCTTCTCCCTGTGCGCCGCCGCCGCCGCCTCCCGCCGTCGCAGCGGCCTCCAGCCAGCCTCGGGAGGACCGCCGTCGCCGTCGCCTTCCACCACGGCCGCCCCCGTGCCGCTGGTGCGCCGCCGCAGCCGCAGCCGCCGCTGTCGCCGCTAGGGCTGCTAGGGCAGCCGCGGCCGAGGGCCTCGAGCCGCCGCCGCCGCCTTTTCTTATCGCGGTCACCCCCTACCCGACGTCCGGCGAGCCTCTCTTGCCGGTGCTCGCCGTCCCGACCGCCGCCGCCGCCGTTCGTTGCCGGAGCTGGCATGCCCTAGTCGCCCGAGAGCTGGGGCTCTGCCTGCGCCGCCGCCGCCGCTTCCTGCCGCCGGTTGAGGTGAGCTCCCTCTTCTCCACCTGCCCCGCGTCCGACCTGAGTCGCCGCGCGCGCTGCATGTCAGCCGGCAGTCGACCGGAGCATGCTTGCTCCGGCCGGGCTTGGTCCTTGCTTGGTTGGGGTTGCATGCATGGCCCCGGGCCTCTGGCTGCCTCCCGAACCTCGGGAAGGTGAGCATGATGATCGTGGCGATGCGCTTATCACCGTGCTCACCTCGAATTGCTGTTTCGGCGCGCCGCTTTGCGGTTTATCCTTGCCGAGCCCTTTTATTGCATGTTGGTTCTATTTTTGTGGGCCGTTTGAGCCCGCGACTGTCCCTGTCGCAGAGGGGCTGTGAGCACGGCCTCCGTCGCGTCGTTCCCTATCCGCTGGTGCTTGCGGAGGGTTGTGCGGACGAGCGGATTGCTCCAACTTTGCTTTTATTGCCTCTTTTCGGTGTTTAGTTGCATGTTTAGGGGCTTTATGTGTTTGTGGCAGCGTTATGATGCTGCGGGCAGCAAGGGTATGACCCTTGAGGCCCGGTGGACTAGTTGTCCAATCTCTTCGCCCTTCGTGGAGATCCGGTTTGATTTTCGGTGCGTTTTCCGATAAAATAGTCGGCGGAAAGCGCGTTTTGGTCGTGCGACTCACTTGCTGGTTTCGTGAGCGACTTGGCTTCGTCGTATAGCCTCGTTGGCTGTTCTTCCTCGCTGTCCCGAAGTTTCGAGGGCAGCAGATGAGTGACGGAGGGTTCCGGTGCCAAATCGACATTTTTCGGGAACCCGGAAAGCCGTTTCGGATGCGTTGGTGTTCGTAGCATCCCGGCCTTGTGCCCGCTGTCCAACCACCTTGTTTGGTGTGGTTGTGGACAGCGGAGCACTCGGGTGGTTTGTTGGCACCCCTCTGGGGCTTGGTTTGAGTTCGGGATCGTCCCGGCGGATTTTCCGGACAATCCGACGGTTTCGAGTTGTGTGCTTTCGTTTGTTAGTGTCGACTCGGTGGACCTTGACCCTGTTAGTACCTCATAGGTCCTGTCGACGTTCCCGTGAGCCGTTGGTGTTAGGCTCTCTCATTTCTGCAGGTAGGTACTTCGATCCGGAGTCGGTTCAGTGGACTAGCGGTGATACCTTTCTATCCCTTTCTCTTGCATGTTGATTATTAGTTCACTAGACTCCCTTTCCTCTACTTTTGTGAGCTTTCCATTAGTAGAGTAGTGTGATTGCACGGTTTATTGTGATGACCTGGTTGGTCGGTGGAGATCGCCTATTGTTTCGAGCGATCCTTGGACTTGGTCCTGTTATTAGTCTCGGCTTGTTGCCATTCTGTGGATTGAGCATATTGCATCGATCGTCACAGCTCTTCTAGCACTTCGCGTACGCCCGCGGTCTGATCCACCGCTTAGGGTGTTCTTTTCCGAAAAAGGGTTGTGTGTTTCCAACCCATGAGCCTCTCGACATGTGCATCTGTGGAGGTTATGTGCCTGTGAGTGAGCAATTGTGACAGTGCCAGGGATCCGTCCCTGTGGCCTAGTGGTGATTGGGTTTCATTATTAACCTACAGTTGATGCATGTGCTATTTGCTTACAGTAGCGTAGTCGTTCATGTATGGTTCGTACTCATGCTTACTTATGCTACTGTTTTACTTACCTATCTATCTGTTGACCCTCGCGCCGGTGTGTACACCTCGCCTTTGTCGGCTTGCCGTACCCACTGGGATGGGAGACATGTTTATCATGTTCTCACCCCCCGCCATCGTTGTTTTTTTCAGGTGAGCCGGGTGGTGGGAGTCGGGACGTTGTGAGACACGACTAGATAGCTGCTTTAGAGGTCCCGATCTGTGTTACCACCGTTTTGGTTGCTACCCGACACTTTCCCTTTACCTAGTAGACTTATGGATATGGTTCAGTATTTTGTGTTGATTGCATGCGTAGATATTGTGGATGACTATGCTTAGTATATCGTTCTTATGGTTTAGTTATGTGATCTTCTGTGATTCATGGATTTCTACCCCTCGTGGCAGCGGTTTTCAAAGTGAAGGTTTCCGTGTGGAAAACAGTTTTCAAACAGCTTTTAATCGATCGATTTTTGGATTTCAAAAGAGAGTTCTCGTGTGGAGGACGATTTTCAAATGATCTTTAAATGGTTGAGATTAGGATTTCTAATAAAGCTTCTGGGTAAGAAATATTTTTATAGAATGATCTGTTGTTTGTGCATCGCATCATCCTTCGCCTAAGGACTTGTTTAGATACATGCAATTGTCAAGGACAGTTAGCTGTTTGTATTGGACAGTGTGATTTGTTGTGTGTGTGATGAATGAATGGTGGTTGTGATCTTGTTTGTATCGTGTGTACGCCGTGCAAATACAGGGGAGACTCTGTCCGTGTAGACAGTGGGACCTGTATTTGTGGCGGGTCTGTACGTGGCGTGGGCTAGGCTTTCAAAAAAAATATATATATATATGGCATGTTCTTCCGCTTCTAAAACTAACCCGGGGTGTGACAGATTAAGATGGTCAACAGCTGTGCGGTAGCTCCAGAAGGTAGGATCTCAAACTCTAGTCGACGAAACTCCTCCACCAAGCGCTCCTGGTCGGTGATCATGAGAGACAGCTCCGCCGAAGGCTGCTTCCGGCTCAAGGCGTCCGCCACAACGTTCGCCTTGCCCGGATGGTACTGGATAGAGATGTCGTAATCCTTCAAAAGCTCAAGCCACCGTCTCTGTCTGAGGTTCATCTCCTTCTGAGTGAAGAGGTACTTCAGACTCTGATGATCCGTGAACATCTCGCAATGTGCTCCGTACAAGTAGTGTCTCCAAAGCTTGAGAGCGAACACCACCGCTGCTAGCTCGAGATCGTGCGTTGGATAGTTCTTCTCGTAGTCCTTCAACTAGCGCGAAGCATATGCGATGACCTTCTCCTGCTGCATGAGCACGCACCCCAATCCTATCCGAGACGCATCGCAGTAGACCACAAAGTCCTCACCAGGTTGCGGCAATGCTAGGATAGAGGCACGAGTCAGTCTGTCCTTCAGCTCCTGGAAGCTCTTCTGACAAGCGGGAGTCCACAGAAACCTCTCGCCCTTCCTCGTCAGCTTGCTCAAAGGGGCGGCGATCTTAGAGAAACCCTCAACGAATCGCCGGTAATAACCCGCCAAGCTGAGGAAGCTCCTAATCTCCGTCACAGAAGTCGGAACAGGCCAATCCACCACTGAGTCTACCTTCTTCGGGTCCACCGCGATACCAGACTGTATCACGATGTGACCCAAGAAGGAGACTTCCCGAAGCCAGAACTCACACTTCTTGAGCTTAGCGTAAAGCTTATGCTCTCGAAGCGTTAGGAGGACTCATCGAAGATGATCCTCATGCTCCACGTCGCTCCTTGAATAGATCAGTATGTCGTCAATGAAGACCACGACAAACTGATCCAAGAACTGTCGAAAGATCCTGTTCATCAAATCCATGAAAGCTGTCGGGGCGTTAGTCAAACCGAACGGCATCACCGTGAACTCGTAATGTCCGTAACGAGTCCGGAAAGCCATCTTCGCAACGTCCTCGGCCTTAATCTTGAGCTGATGATAACCCGACTGCAAATCAATCTTCGAGAATACCGAGGCTCCCTGAAGCTGGTCGAAGAGATCGTCGATCCGCGGTAGAGGGTACTTGTTCTTCACCGTCACCTTGTTGAGCTCTCGGTAGTCAATGCACAAGCGCATACTACCGTCCTTTTTCTTGACGAAGAGGACCGGTGCCCCCCAAGGAGAAACACTCGGTCGGATGAAGCCCAACTCTAGAAGATCCTCCAGCTGAGCCTTCAGCTCCTTCAATTCGGCGAACGCCATGCGATAGGGGGCCTTCGAAATCGGAGTAGTGCCCGGAACCAAATCAATGAAGAAGTCAATCTCTCGGTCAGGAGGCATCCCGGGTAGCTCAGCAGGAAAGACATCGGGAAAATCCTGAGCCACCGGAATATCCTCCAGAGCCGGTACGGCTCGATGAATGACGTCTACCGAAGCTAGGTAAGCTGTACATCCCCCAATCAACAAGCTCCTAGCCCGGGCAGACGAGATAGTCAAGGCGAAGAAAGAACTCTTACAAGCACGGTAGATGAATTCCTTTTCGCCCGGCTCCGCAAAAGTCACCGTCCTCTGCTCACAGTCGATGGTGGCGTGATGCTTGGTGAGCCAGTCCATCCCAAGCACCACATCGAACTCCTTCAACATCAACACGACCAGGTTCGCCGAGAACACCTGGTCGCCAAGCAACATCGGACAAGCCCTGATCCATCTCTCTGCTCCAAGGCCCTTGCAGGGGGTCTGGATCCGAAGGGGTACAGAAAGCGGACTCGACTCCAGACCGTGCTCGCGTGCGAAAGAATGAGAAATGAAAGAATGTGATCCTCCGGTATCAAACAACGTCCTAGCACGAGAGCCGAAGAGGGAGGCACATCGGTCGCCGTACACCGTTCATCCTGGAGGGACGAAGATGTACCGCGACTAGAAGCAGAGTTTCTGGTGGCCTGGCATGAAGATGGACGTAGCTCAGCACGTGGCACAGTGTCTGGTTTGTCAGCAAGTGAAGGATGAGCATCAGCGACCAGCAGGGAAGATTCAATCGTTACCTGTACCTGTATGGAAGTGGGAGCAGATCACCATAGATTTCGTCACCGAATTGCCTCGTTCTCAGCGAGGTCATGATGCGATCTGGGTTATTGTGGATCGACTGACGAAAGCAGCTCACTTCCTGCCGGTACACACGACTTGGTCTCGGGATCGACTGGCACAGCTCTACTTGGATGAGATCGTCAGGCTGCATGGAGTGCCAGTGTCGATCGTTTTGGATCGGGATACTCGCTTCGTATCTCAGTTTTGAAGGAGCTTGCAGCAGGCTCTGGGAACGAAGCTCAACTTCAGCACAGCTTTCCACCCTCAGAGTGATGGGCAGTCAGAGCGAGTCATTCAGACTCTCGAGGATATGCTCCGAGCATGCGTTTTGGACTATGGAGAGGGATGGTTCAAGTACCTTTCTTTGGTGGAGTTCGCCTACAACAACAGCTTTCAAGCGAGCATTGGGATGGCATCGTACGAGGCTCTGTATGGACGTCGTTGTCGATCTCCAATCTGTTGGGATGACGTGGGTGAGCGTCGAGTGATCGGGCCTGACCTGTTGGAGAACGCAGAGGCCAGGATTCGCAGTTCGAGGCAGCGGCTGCTGACGGCGCAGAGCCGGCAAAAAAGCTACGCGGACCAGCGGTTCGGATTGCGGAACAAGCTCCCCTACCACCTCCCCGAGCTCTGCCGGCCGCCGCCGACCACCCCTGACCAGCGCAAACTCCGGCCAACCCCATTCTCCTCATTTTCTTCTTTTTCTCCTTCTTCTTCTTCTTCTTCTCCTTTCCTGCGGAGTGCACCCAGGGGGAACCCACGCCTGAGCTCCCCCTGAGGTGGCACGACTGCTGGAGACCTGCCGTGCCGCCGGGAGCCGCCGCCAGGCTGCTGCAGCTGCTGCTAGGGCAGCTGCGGGCAGGGAGCTGGTGACCCGAGCCGCCGCCGCCTCCCGCCGCCTTGGAGGGTGCGCGCCGCCACCCTCCGAACCTCCGGCGCCGTCGCCCTCCTCCCCGGCCGCCGCCGTGCCGCCGGAGCGCCGCCGCAGCTGCCGCGGGCTCAACCTTGGCAGCTAGGGCAGCCGCGGCCGAGCTCGCTCCGCCGCCGCCACGGTCGATTTTCTTTGTCGCTGTCACCGGCCACCCGACGTCCGGCGGGCCCCTCTTGCCGGTGCTCGCGTCGCCGCCGGCCGTCACCGCCGCCCGTTGCCATGCCGCCGTGCCCTAGCCAACCCGAGAGTGGGCTTCCTCCCCGCGCCGCCGTGCCCTAGCCAACCCGAGAGTGGGCTTCCTCCCCGCACCGCCGCCGCCGCTTCCCGCCGCCGGCTGAGGTGAGCACTCTCTTCCTCACCACCCCCGCACCCGACCCTGGCCGCCGCGCGCCGTGCATGTCGGCCGGCAGCCGGCCGGAGCTAGTTGCTCCGGCCAGGGTCTTTTTGTCTTTATTGTTGGTCGCATGCTTGGTGTTTGGGCTTCCTGTTGCCTCCCGAAGCCCGGGAAGGTGAGCACGATGATCGCGGCGACACGCTGATCATCATGCTCACCTTAGTTTGCTGTTTGGGTGTGCCGTTTCGCTGTTCGGCCTTTGTCGAGTTTTTTTTTCGCATATATTCACTATTTTTATGCAATTTTTGTGCTTGCGACAGGCCCTGTCACAGTGGGGCTGTGAGCACGGCCTCCGTTACATCGTTACCTATCCGCTGGTGCTTGCGGAAGGTCGTGCGGACGTACGGATTGCTCGAACGGCCTAAATTATTGCTTGTATGTATGTAATTGTTGCTTGTTTGTGGACTTAGATGATTGTGGCAGCGTTGCGACGCTGCGGGCAGCAAGGGCATGACCCTTGGGACCCTGTGGACTGGTTGTCCAACCCCTTCGCCCTTCGCGGAGATCCGAATTTATTTTCGATGCGTTTTTCGATGAAATAATCGGCGAAACGCGTGTTTTTGGTTGTACGACTCACTTGCTATTTTCGCAAGTGACTTGGCTTCGTCATTTAGCCTCGTTGGCTGTTCCTCATCGTTGTCCCGAAGATTCGAGGACAGCGTATGAGTGACGAAGGGTTCCGGTGTCAAGTCAGCACTTTTCGGGAACCCGGGAAGCCGTTTCGGGTGCGATTGTGTTCGTGGCATCCCGAGCTTGTGCTCGCTGTCCTGTCACCTTGTTTTGGTGTGGTTGGGGACAGCGATGGACCTGGTTTGGCTGTTGGTACCTCTGTGGAGCTTAGTGTGGTTTCGGGATCGTCCCGGTGGGTTTTCCGGGCGATCCGTCGGTTTCGGGATGTGAGCGCCTTGTGTTTTATGCCGACTTGGTGGACCTTGACCCTGTGAGTCTTTCGTAGGTCCTGTCGCGGTTCCCGAGAGCCGTCGGTGTTAGGCTCTAGCATTTCGACAGGTGGGTACTTCGATCCGGAGTCGGTTTAGTGGACTACGGTGATACCTTTCTATCCTTTCTCTTGCATTTCAGTTATTAGTTCACTTGACTCCCGTTGACTCTACTTATGCGTGCTTGGATAGTAGAGTAGTTGTGGTTTGCATGATTATTGAGACGACCTTGTTGGTCGGTGGTGATCGCCTGTCGTTCCGAGCGATCCTAGTACTTTGGTTTAACAGTTGCTTCACGGCTCGTTGCCGTTATGTGGTTTGAGCATTCACATCGATCGTCACAGCTCCCTAGCACCTCACGTATGCCAGCGGTCTGATCCACCGTCTTGGTCTTCTTTTCCGGAAAGGGTCGTTGAGTTTGGGTCCGACCCGTGAGCCTCGACGCAGGGCGTCTGGTAGGTTTTTGTGCCGTTGGTTGAGCAGGTTGTGACAGTGCCAGGGATACGTCCCGGTGGCTATGGATTGTGTTTACTTTGTGGTTATCTCCATTGATGCATATACTAGTTGCTTACAGTAGCATAGTTGTTCAGTTGTATGTCAGCCTCATACTTACTTGTGCTATTGTTTACCTTATCTATCTATTTGTTGACCCTCGTGCCGGTGTGTACACCTCGCCTTCGTCGGCTTGCGGTACCCACTGGGAGGGGAGACATGTTTACATGTTCTCACCCCCTGCCCTCTTTTACAGGGTGGTGAGAGTCGGGACGCGGCGAGGCACGCCTAGTTAGTGGTACTAGAGGTCCCGACCTGTGAGGCTTCCCTCTTCAGATTTGGTTATTACCCTTATCCTCTATCAGTTAGTTATGGATATGGTTCAGTTACACTGTGGTTATTTTGTCTATCATGCTATGGTTTTGGTACAGTTATATTTCGGATGTGCTTTCTTGCATGCTTAGATATTGTGAATTTGGTTTAGTATTGATGTGTGGATGCTGATGCTTTAGATCTATCATTGTTGATTTATATCGCACATCTTGGATTTCTACCCCTCGTGGTAGCGTTTTCAAATAAAAATTTCCGTGTAGGAAATAGTTTTCAAATAGATTTTCGATCGATCAACTTTTGAGATTTCAAAAGAGAGTTCTCGTGTGGAAAACAGTTTTCAAATGATTTTTAAATGTTTGAGATTAGGGTTTCAAAATAAAGTTTCTGAGTAAGGAGTAATTTTCTAGAATGATCTGTTGTTTGTGCATCGCATCATCCTTCGCCTAAGGACTTGCTTAGATTCATACATGTTTAAGGATTGTTAGCTGTATGAATCTTATTAAGCTGTTGTATTGTTGTGATGAATGAATGGTGGTTGTGATCCTATTGTATGTTGTGTACGTCGTGCAAATACAGGGGAGGCTCTGTCCGTGTGTACAGTGGACCCTGTATTTGTGGCGGGTCTGTACGTGGCGCGGGCTAGGCTTTTAAAAAAAAATTGGCATGTATTTCCGCTTCTAAAACTAGCCCTGGGCGTGACAGATTAAGATGGTATCAGAGAGTAAAGGGTACAAATACTCATTCATTCATAAACTTGTAACTGAACCATTGGTTAGGCTGACCCATAGGAAGACCTAAGATGTATAGGCGCGCGAGTTGGAGGGGTTTATTTTCGGCTTGTGTTTCGTGGGAGTTGCCGACCCCTTTCTCTTGCGCTGGTTTCTGTGTATTGCAGATGGCTTGTGGTTGTGGTAGACCTCCTCGTCCGGGTCGTGGTGGTAGGCGTGCGCATGCGGAGCCGTCTGCTGGTGTTCAGATTCGGGCTATTGCGGCTGGTTCGAGTGAGGAGCTGGCAGGAGGCGGACATCCTGATGTGGACCGTACCCTGTGTGCTTGAGGCCGAGGCGAGGGGTCAGCTGACGACCCTCTCCGGCATGTTCCGGCCTGTTCCGGCAGTTTTTGCAGCAGTAGGCTACGGCGACTGCCGCTCCAGCCCCTCCTCCTCCTTCGCCGAGTGCCCCGATGACTGCAGACCCTCCTGTGGCACCCACGCCGTTGTGGCCACGACCGCGACGACGACAGCGACTACGTCGGTTGTTTCACGTGTGGACGCCGACCCCGTGATTGGGGGTGGTGGCCACATCTGAGCGCACTTGGCGGATTTCCTGAGGTTCGATCCGCCCTTGTTCGCAGACTCGTGCTCCTTCTAGAAGTGGTGGTGGAGTACCAGACAGATACCAAGTGGCAGGGTGTTTTTCTCCTTTGCATAACCACTCGTTGGCAGGTGGTGGCCCTTGTGGGCTAGGTGACGTCACTTGGTGGATCTGTGTTGTCGTTTGGGCTGTTCTTGCCCTGGCCCCACTTTTCGTGTAGAGCACGAGGGCCACTGTGAGCGTCTCTACGGAGATGGTGTTTTGAGCGGTTTCGACCGCAACTTTAGTGTTACCTTCTCTATTTTGTTGGGTAGGGCAGTGAAGCCTACCCCTCTGACGTCTTGCTGGTGGAATCGTCAGTGTGGGTCTTTCGACCATTAGCTAGTTCTTGCGTCAAACTGACGTGTACAAGACTGAGTGGACACTGTTTGGTGTCGGGTTTTTGTTGGTGCCTACATGGTTTGCAGCTATCCTAACGCCTAAATTGGTGTGTTTTGGGATTTCTGGTGGTATTTGTAGGCTTTCGTGTTGCCGCGAGATCTTCCAGGTTCTTGTTGGAGGTCTCACCGCGTTTGACGTTGGTTAGTCGACGCTGGATTTGTTTTTCCTTCGCTTTGGTTCGTGTGGTTGACGACCCTACGTCGCCTGTAGCCGTCGGTTTGTTGTTGGAAGCCGAAGACTCCTAGGGAGTTGGCTCAGGGCAGACTTTGTTTTGTGGGTCGGTTTGTTTTTTCCCGTTAATTCGGTGACTCGTCTGTGATTTTGGTCCAGCTTTTGAGTTGGTTGACCTGGTACCTTTGTGGTGTTGCCAATTGGTTGTTGGCGTTTGATCTTGGGATATTTTGCTTTCTTTTGATAAGTACGTTGGCTGCAGACAACGTAGTGTCAAAAGTTAGGACGAAACACCCTATCCCTTTTGGGACTTTCTGGATTGGGTCGGTGCTTTCTTTTGCAAGATAATCTCTCTACGTCGTCTTGTGGGAAAGCTGTGTGGTGGTCATCCCTGATCACGTAGTGAGCCTTGAGCTAATCCTGGAGTGGTTTTGCGCAGTTGATTTGCCATCACTGCAGATGGTTTGACTCCGGTTGAGTTTGGTTGCTTTTTAGCTCGGTAGCTGTGCCTTCGCAGCTGAAAGGTTTGTTTGCGAGGTGATCTCGATTTTTGCCAGGAGTATTGGTGCCTTGGTGATCGGATGACGGGAGCCTGGTTGTTGGCTCCGAGGTCTCTGTGCATGTGTTTGCGTACAAGGTTTTCGTCGCGACTTTCGTGCAGTCTTGGTTTGGAGCGCGTGTCCGATCACTTGGAACTGATGTTTGGCATCACTGGTGATTTTTATCGCTTGTTGTGATTGGCAACCCTGTGCACCAGAGTGATGGACTCGCAAGGTTTTTCGTTGGTTTGATTGTGAGTTCGAGCTCGACGAGATGACGGTGATGTTTTAGTACCCTCTACCGCAGATCTACGATCTCTTCGACCGGCTCCAGGGAGCCTCGATTTTCTCGAAGTATGTTCTGCAGCCAGGTTATCTTTAGCTGAAGATCAAGGCCGAGGACGTTGCGATGACGGCCATCCGGACTCGTTCCGGGCATTACGAGGTCATGGTTATGCCGTTCGGTTTGACGAACGCTCCAGCAGCTTTTTGGATTTGATGAACTGGGTTTTCGGCAGTTCTTGGATCAATTTGTCGTGGTCTTCTTTGACGACATACTGATCTATTCGAGAAGTTTCTTTCTTGGTTCACATCGTGACGCAGGCTGGTATTGCGGTGGAACCAAGGAAGGTGGACTCTGTAGTGGATTGGCCTGTTCCGACTTCTGTGGCAGAGTTTAGGAGCTTCCTCGGCTTGGCGAGTTGTTACCGGCGATTTGTTGAGGGTTTCTCAAAGATCGCCGCCCCTTTGAGCAAGCAGACGAGGAAGGGCGTGAAGTTTCTGTAGACTCCCGCTTGTCAGATGAGCTTCTAGGAGCTGAAGGACAGTTTGGCTTGTGCCCCTATCTTAGCATTGCCGCAGCCTGATGAGGATTTTTGTGGTCTACTGCGATGCATCTTGGATAGGATTGGGGTGCGTGCTCATGCAGCAAGAGAAGGTCATCGCGTATGTTTCGCGCCAGTTGATGGACTACGAGAAGATCTATCTGGCGCTCGATCTCGAGTTAGCAGCAGTGGTGTTGGCTCTCAAGCTTTGGAGACATTACCTGTACGGAGCGCATTGTGAGATGATCACGGATCATCAGAGTATGAAGTACCTCTTCAAGGAGCTAAACCTCAGACAGAGACGGTGACTTGAGCTTTTGAAGGATTACGACATCTCCATCCAGTACCATCCGAGCAAGGCGAACGTCGTGGCGGACGCCTTTAGCCGGAAGCAGTCTTCGGCGGAGCTGTCTCTCATGATCACCGACCAGGAGCGATTGGTGGTGGAGTTTCGTCGACTAGAGTTGGAGATTTTACCTTATGGAGCTACCGCACAGTTGTTGACTTTGGTGGTGCAGCCCACCTTGTCGGATCGGATTTTCGGTGGGCAGCTGATGGATCCGCACTTGCAGAGAGTGCGAGCAGAGGCCGAGCAGGGCAGAGATGGTGACTTCACGTTACATGCTGATGGTTCCCTTCGCTTTCGAGGACGGAGGTGTGTGCCCAGTGATCGGGATTTGAGGCGAGAGATTTTGACTGAGGCACACCGGTCGCCGTACACCGTTCATCCTGGAGGGACGAAGATGTACCGCAACTCGAAGCAGAGTTTCTGGTGGCCTGACTTTGACGATGGATGTAGCTCAGCATGTGGCACTGTGCCTGGTTTATCAGCAGGTGAAGGCTGAGCATCAGCGACCAGCAGGGAAGCTTCAACCGTTGCCTGTACCTGTAGGGAAGTGGGAGCAGTTTACCTTGGATTTCGTCACCGGGTTGTCTCGTTCTCAGCGAGGTCATGTTGCGATCTGGGTTTTTGTGGACTGATTGACGAAAGCAGCTCACTTCCTACCGGTACACACGACTTAGTCTCGGGATCGACTGGCGCAGCTCTACTTGGTTGAGATCGTCAGGCTGCTTGGAGTGCCAGTGTCGATCGTCTCTGATCGGGATTCTCGCTTCGTTTCCCAGTTCTGAAGGAGCTTGCAGCAGGCACTGGGGACGAGGCTCGACTTCAGCTCAGCTTACCACCCTCAGAGTGATAGGCAGTCGGAACGTGTTATCCAGACTCTCGAGGATATGCTCCGGGCATGCGTTTTGGATTTTGGTGAGGGTTGGTTCAAGTACCTTTCCTTGGTGGAGTTCGCCCACTACAATAGCTTCCAGGTGAGCATTGGGATGGCATCGTACGACGCCCTGTATGGACGTCGTTGTCGATCACCGATCTGTTGGGATGACGTGGGTGAGCGTCGAATGATCGAGCCTGACCTGTTGGAGGACGCAGAGGCCAGGATTCGCAGTGCGAGGCAGCGACTGCTGACTGTGCAGAGCCGGCAGTAAAGCTACGCGGACCAGCGACGACGTGACCTAGTGTTTCAGGTCGGTGAGCATGTGCTGCTCAGGGTGTCGCCGTCTCGAGGGATCAAGCGGTTCGGATTGCGGAGCAAGCTTGTCCACGTTTCGTGGGACCGTTCGTGATCCTTGAGCGTGTGGGTCCAGTGGCTTATCGGTTAGCTCTTCCTCCTAGTCTTGCTCGGGTGCACAATGTCTTCCATGTGTCTATGCTTCGGAAGTACATTCCCGACCCTTCTCACGTGATCAGCCCGACGACGGTTCAGCTGAGGGAGGACCTCAGCTACGACGAGGTGCTTGTGAGGATTTTGGCCCGCGAGGTGAAGCAGTTGAGGAATCGGAGCTTTCTGTATGTGAGAATGCAGTGGACGAGTCGCGAGGAGCGTGAGACTACTTGGGAGCTGGAGTTTGCTTTGCATGAGAGGTATCCGCTGTTGTTCGCGGATGGTGTGTGAGTAAGTTTCGGGGACGAAACTTCTTGTTAGGTGGGAGTGATGTGAGAATTCGAATTTTGAAAATTTGAATTCTGTGTTCCTCTCCCATGTTACTGTGTATTTGATCTGTATACGTATATATATCTGTATAAGTGTATATATATATATATATATATGTATATGTTATGTATTTTGTGTATTTTATTGTTTTAAGTTTTGTTGCGGAGAGAGAACGGCTTAACGACGCGATCCAGAGTCCGTTTCTAACGATCCAAAATGGTATATTCGATGTCTCGGCAGTGCTGAACGCGATGGCGCAATCCATTTCAACATGCGACGAATGGATCAAAAGTTATTTCATGTTCTTCGCTGAGAGGTCGAATTGTACATTTTATGGTTTCGCAATCTGGACCCTGTTTCTTGCACCGTTTCGCGTGAGCTCGAATGTGGAGGGGTGTCTGGGCATTTTGTGCTTGCTGTGGGGGACCCAGGGGTATTTTCTGGTGTTTGAGGGGTTTTTTTTTTTGCAATGTGCCATGTGTGTATATGTGTGTGTTTGTGTGTGTGTGTGAGAGAGAGAGAGAGAGATCTTTTGCTTCTCTTCTCCCTCAACCCACCCCAGCAGTGAGCCACCCACTCCCTCAGCTCCCCTGCCACCTCCCCGAGCTCTGCCGCCGCCGCCGACCACCCCTGACCGGCGCAAACTCCGGCCAACCCCCTTCTCCTCCTTTTCTTCTTTTTCTTCTTCTTCTTCTTCTTCTTCTTCTCCTTCCCTGCGGAGTGCACCCAAGGGGAACCCACGCCTGAGCTCCCCCTGAGGTGGCACGACCGCCGGAGACCTGCCGTGCCGCCGGGAGCCGCCGCCAGGCTGCTGCAGCTGCTGCTAGGGCAGCTGCGGGCAGGGAGCTGGTGACTCGACCACCCGCCGCCTCCCGCCGCCTTGGAGGGTGCGCGCTGCCACCCTACGGACCTTCGGCGCCGTTGCCCTCCTCCCCGACCGCCGCCGTGCCGCCGGAGCGCGCCGCCGCAGCCGCCGCGGGCTCAACCTTGGCAGCTAAGGCAGCCGCGGCCGAGCTCGCTCCGCCGCTGCCACCGCCGATTTTCTTTGTCGCGGTCACCGGCCACCCGACGTCCGGCGAGCCCCTCTTGCCGGTGCTCGCGTCGCCGCCGGCCGCCGCCGCCGTCTGTTGCCGCGCCGCCGTGCCCTAGCCAACCCGAGAGTGGGCTTCCTCCCCGCGCCGCCGCCGCCGCTTCCCGCCGCCGGCTGAGGTGAGCACTCTCTTCCTCACCACCCCCGCACCCGACCCTGGCCGCCGCGCGTCGTGCATGTCGGCCGGCAGCCGGCCGGAGCTAGTTGCTCCGGCCAGGGTCTTTTTGTCTTTATTGTTGGTCGCATGCTTGGTGTTTGGGCTTCCTGTTGCCTCCCGAAGCCCGGGAAGGTGAGCACGATGATCGCGGCGACACGCTGAACATCATGCTCACCTTAGTTTGCTGTTTGGGTGTGTCGTTTCGTTGTTTGGCCTTTGTCGAGCTTTTTCTTCGCATGTATTCACTATTTTTATGCAATTTTTGTGCTTGCGACTGGCCCTGTCGCAGTGGGGCTGTGAGCACGGCCTCCGTTACGTCGTTACCTATCCGCTGGTGCTTGCAGAAGGTCGTGCGGACGTACGGATTGCTCGAACGGCCTAAATTATTGCTTGTATGTATGTAATTGTTGCTTGTTTGTGGACTTAGATGATTGTGGCAGCGTTGCGACGCTGTGGGCAGCAAGGGCATGACAATTGGGACCCTGTGGACTGGTTGTCCAACCCCTTCGCCCTTCGCGGAGATCCAAATTTATTTCCGATGCATTTTTCGATGAAATAATCGGCGAAACGCGTGTTTTTGGTTGTGCGACTCACTTGCTGTTTTCGCAAGTGACTTGGCTTCATCATTTAGCCTCGTTGGCTGTTCCTTATCGCTGTCCTGAAGTTATGAGGACAGCTGATGAGTGACGAAGGGTTCCGGTGTCAAGTCGGCACTTTTCGGGAACCCGAGAAGCCGTTTCGGGTGCGATTGTGTTCGTGGCACCCCGAGCTTGTGCTCGCTGTCCTGTCACCTTGTTTTGGTGTGGTTGGGGACAGCGATGGACCTGGTTTGGCTGTTGGTACCCCTGTGGAGCTTAGTGTGGTTTCGAGATCGTCCCGGTGGGTTTTCCGGGCGATCCGTCGGTTTCGGGATGTGAGCGCCTTGTGTTTTATGCCGACTTGGTGGACCTTGACCCTGTGAGTCTTTCGTAGGTCCTGTCGCGGTTCCCGAGAGCCGTCGGTGTTAGGCTCTAGCGTTTCGACAGGTGGATACTTCGATCCGGAGTCGGTTTAGTGGACTACGGTGATACATTTCTATCCCTTCTCTTACATTTCAGTTATTAGTTCACTTGACTCCCGTTGAC
Source organism: Puya raimondii (assembly GCA_016920855.1). Classification (NCBI taxonomy): domain Eukaryota; kingdom Viridiplantae; phylum Streptophyta; class Magnoliopsida; order Poales; family Bromeliaceae; genus Puya; species Puya raimondii. Next base: position 223,868,915 of record JABWPP010000050.1, read on the forward strand.
TCTACTTATGCGTGCTTGGATAGTAGAGTAGTTGTGGTTTGCATGATTATTGAGACGACCTTGTTGGTCGGTGGTGATCGCCTGTCGTTCCGAGCGATCCTAGTACTTTGGTTTACCAGTTGCTTCACGGCTCGTTGCCGTTCTGTGGTTTGAGCATTCACATCGATCGTCACAGCTCCCTAGCACCTCACGTATGCCAGCGGTCTGATCCACCGTCTTGGTCTTCTTTTTCGGAAAGGGTCGTTGAGTTTGGGTCCGACCCGTGAGCCTCGACGCAGGGCGTCTGGTAGGTTTTTGTGCCGTTGGTTGAGCAGGTTGTGACAGTGCTAGGGATACGTCCCGGTGGCTATGGATTGTGTTTACTTTGTGGTTATCTCCATTGATGCATATACTAGTTGCTTACAGTAGCATAGTTGTTCAGTTGTATGTCAGCCTCATACTTACTTGTGCTACTGTTTACCTTATCTATCTATTTGTTGACCCTCGTGCCGGTGTGTACACCTCGTCTTCGTCGGCTTGCGGTACCCACTGGGAGGGGAGACATGTTTACATGTTCTCACCCCCTGCCCTCTTTTACAGGGTGGTGAGAGTCGGGACGCGGCGAGGCACGCCTAGTTAGTGGTACTAGAGGTCCCGACCTGTGAGGCTTCCCTCTCCAGATTTGGTTATTACCCTTATCCTCTATCAGTTAGTTATGGATATGATTCAGTTACACTGTGGTTATTTTGTCTAGCATGCTATGATTTTGGTACAGTTATATTTCGGATGTGCTTTCTTGAATGCTTAGATATTGTGAATTTGGTTTAGTATTGATGTGTGGATGCTGATGCTTTAGATCTATCATTGTTGATTTATATCGCACATCTTGGATTTCTACCCCTCGTGGTAGCGTTTTCAAATAGAGATTTCCGTGTGGGAAACAGTTTTCAAATGGATTTTCGATCGATCAACTTTTGAGATTTCAAAAGAGAGTTCTCGTGTGGAAAACAGTTTTCAAATGATTCTTAAATGTTTGAGATTAGGGTTTCAAAATAAAGCTTCTGAGTAAGGAGCAATTTTCTAGAATGATCTGTTGTTTGTGCATCGCATCATCCTTGGCCTAAGGACTTGCTTAGATTCATACATGTTTAAGGACTGTTAGCTGTATGAATCTTATTGAGCTGTTGTGTTGTTGTGATGAATGAATAGTAGTTGTGATCCTGTTGTATGTTGTGTACGCCGTGCAAATACAGGGGAGGCTCTGTCCGTGTGTACAGTGGACCCTGTATTTGTGGCGGGTCTGTACGTGGCGCGGGCTAGGCTTTTAAAAAAAAATTGGCACGTATTTCCGCTTCTAAAACTAGCCCGGGGCGTGACACTTGTGTCGCGAATCGGCGACCGTTTCCGGAGATCCAAAATCATAGGTTCGATGTCTCGGCAGTGCTGATCGCGATGGCGCGATCCGTTCGTGCATGCGATCATCGGATCGTGAGATATCGCGAGATCATCGCCGAGAGGTCGTAATTCGTGTTTTGATCTCTTCGCAAAATGGGTCCTTTTTCATGCACCGTTTTGCATGGAATCGTGTGTGGAGGGGTGTCCGTGCGTTTTACACATGCTGTGAGGGACTCGGGATGAATTTGCTAGGTTTTGGGGGTTTATTTGCATTTTTGCACTTTGTATATTTATGTGAGTTGTGGGATTAAATCCTAGATCTAGTGGATTTGGTCTCCTTGCCCCCCAGCTGGTTTCCACTTCCCCTCCTTTTCTCCCAGCTCCTCCCTGTGCGCCGCCACCGCCGCCTCCCGCCGTCGCAGCGGCCTCCAGCCAGCCTCGGGAGGACCGCCGCCACCGTCGCCTTCCTCCCCGGCCGCCCCCGTGCCGTCGGTGCGCCACCGCAGCTGCCGCTGTCGCCGCTAGGGCTGCTAGGGCAGCCGCGGCCGAGGGCCTCGAGCCGTCGCCGCCGCCGCCTTTTCTTGTCGCGGTCACCCCCTACCCAACGTCCGGCGAGCCTCTCTTGCCGGTGCTCGCCGTCCCGACCGCCGCAGCCGCCGTTCATTGCCGGAGCTGGCATGCCCTAGCCGCCCGAGAGCTGGGGCTCTTCCCGCGCCGCCGCCGCCACTTCCTGCCGCCGGTTGAGGTGAGCTCCATCTTCTCCACCTGCCCCGTGTCCGACCTGAGCCGCCGCGCGCGCTGCATGACAGCCGGCAGTCGGCCGGAGCATGCTTGCTCCGGCCGGGCTTGGTCCTTGCTTGGTTGGGGTTGCATGCATGGCTGCCTCCCGAACCTCGGGAAGGTGAGCACGATGATCGTGGCGATGCGCTTATCACCGTGCTCACCTCGAATTGCTGTTTCGGCGCGCCGCTTTGCGGTTTATCCTTGTCGAGCCCTTTTATTGCATGTTGGTTCTATTTTTGTGGGCCGTTTGAGCCCGCGACTGTCCCTGTCGCAGAGGGGCTGTGAGCACGGCCTCCGTCGCATCGTTCCCTATCCGCTGGTGCTTGCGGAGGGTTGTGCGGACGAGCGGATTGCTCCAACTTTGCTTTTATTGCCTCTTTTCGGTGTTTAGTTGCATGTTTAGGGGCTTTATGTGTTTGTGGCAGCGTTATGATGCTGCGGGCAGCAAGGGTATGACCCTTGAGGCCCGGTGGACTAGTTGTCCAATCTCTTCGCCCTTCGCGGAGATTCGATTTGATTTTCGGTGCATTTTCCGATAAAATAGTCGGCGGAACGCGCGTTTTGATCGTGCGACTCACTTGCTGGTTTCGTGAGCGACTTGGCTTCGTCGTATAGCCTCGTTGGCTGTTCTTTCTCGCTGTCCCGAAGTTTCGAGGGCAGCGGATGAGTGCCAGAGGGTTCCGATGCCAAATCGGCATTTTTCGGGAACTCGGAAAGCCGTTTCGGATGCGTTGGTGTTCGTAGCATCCCGGCCTTGTGCCCGCTGTCCAACCACCTTGTTTGGTGTGGTTGTGGACAGCGGAGCACTCGGGTGGTTTGTTGGCACCCCTCTGCGGCTTGGTTTGAGTTCGGGATCGTCCCGGCAGGTTTTTCGGACGATCCGACGGTTTCGGGTTGTGTGCTTTCATTTGTTAGTGTCGACTCGGTGGACCTTGACCCTGTTAGTACCTCGTAGGTCCTGTCGACGTTCTCGTGAGCCGTTGGTGTTAGGCTCTCTCGTTTCTGCTGGTGGGTACTTCGATCCGGAGTCGGTTCAGTGGACTAGCGGTGATACCTTTCTATCCCTTTCTCTTGCATGTTGATTATTAGTTCACTAGACTCCCTTTCCTCTACTTTTGTGAGCTTGCCATTAGTAGAGTAGTGTGATTGCACGGTTTATTGTGATGACCTGGTTGGTCGTGGAGATCGCCTATTATTCCGAGCGATCCTTGGACTTGGTCCTGTTATTAGTCTCGGCTTGTTGCCGTTCTGTGGATTGAGCATATTGCATCGATCGTCACAGCTCTTCTAGCACTTCGCGTACGCCCGCGGTCTGATCCACCGCTTAGGGTGTTCTTTTCCGGAAAAGGGTTGTGTGTTTCCAACCCGTGAGCCTCTCGACATGTGCATCTGCGGAGGTTATGTGCCTGTGAGTGAGCAGTTGTGATAGTGCCAGAGATCCGTCCCTGTGGCCTAGTGGTGATTGGGTTTCATTATTTATCTACAGTTGATGCATGTGCTATTTGTTTACAGTAGCGTAGTCGTTCATATATGGTTCGTACTCATGCTTACTTATGCTACTGTTTTACTTACCTATCTATCTGTTGACCCTCGCGCCGGTGTGTACACCTCGCCTTCGTCGGCTTGCGATACCCACTGGGAGGGGAGACATGTTTATCATGTTCTCACCCCCCGCCATCGTTGTTTTTTTCAGGTGAGCCGAGTGGTGGGAGTCGGAACGTTGTGAGACGCGACTAGATAGCTGCTTTAGAAGTCCCGACCTGTGTTACCACCGTTTTGGTTGCTACCCGACACTCTCCCTTTACCTAGTAGACTTATGGATATGGTTCAGTATTTTGTGTTGATTGCATGCGTAGATATTGTGGATGACTATGCTTAGTATATCGTTCTTATGGTTTAGTTATGTGATCTTCTGTGATTCATGGATTTCTACCCCTCGTGGCAGCGGTTTTCAATGTGAAGGTTTTCATGTGGGAAACAGTTTTCAAACAGCTTTTAATTGATCGGTTTTTGGATTTCAAAAGAGAGTTCTCGTGTGGAGAACGGTTTTCAAATGATCTTTAAATGGTTGAGATTAGAATTTCTAATAAAGCTTCTGGATAAGAAATATTTTTATAGAATGATCTATTGTTTGTGCATCGCATCATCCTTCGCCTAAGGACTTGTTTAGATACATGCAATTGTCAAGGACAGTTAGCTGTTTGTGTTGGACAGTGTGATTTGTTGTGTGTGTGATGAACGAATGGTGGTTGTGATCCTGTTTGTATCGTGTGTACGCCGTGCAAATACAGGGGAGACTCTGTCCGTGTAGACAGTGGGACCTGTATTTGTGGCGGGTCTGTACGTGGCGCGGGCTAGGCTTTAAAAAATATATATATATATATGGCACGTTCTTCCGCTTCTAAAACTAGCCCGAGGGGTGACAACAAATTAAGGTGGGATCAGCATATAGAAACTGTTTAGATGGACCTACGAAACTTTTTGCTGGATAATCCTAAGGACCTAGGCACGTGAGAGACGGTGATCTTTATCTTGTGACAGAAGTTGAAACAATTGGGTCGAGTTAGTCTTTTACGTCTCTAATGGGCTATTGGAGACGGATTTAAGGTGTTATTTATTCCCAATTTGTGTAGGTCATGTTGGCGGCCAACAACGTGATGTCTAAAGATAGGAATAAGTACTCTTATATAACTTTCGCCTAATTGAGTTGATTTGGTTATATGCGCTAAGTTGCGTTTGGTCTTGAGGGTCAAGAAATTCACCAAGGTCGTTGTATTTCAGGAAGGGATGGCATGATGAGGATGGCCTCCGACGATGTCTACTCCAGCTTTGCTACTCGAGATGCCAGCACAATCTGAAGTGAGTGGGGATAAAAAACTTTGCGATCAAGTGGTCGCGCTAATTAGGTTGGTCCAAAAGCAAGCCAAGGCCTCTCGACGACAAGAGGAACAGATTAAAAAGCCCCATGAGATGATGTCGTAGTAGAAGGTAGAGGCACAGGCGAGTTAGGAACCACCTGCGCCGTCAATTAATTTTCAAAATGCTGCTGAGGGAGTTGATGTGGCTACTGTACCAGTCACAACGCATCGTGCGTAGTCAAGAGCTGTGATGGGCACCCCTCCAATGGCCTTTGGCACTTTGTGCCCTCGATTATATGGCGACGGAAGCAGAGAGAGAGCGAGCGCTTTCGAGTCTCATGACCTTTAAGAAGTTCAACCTGCCAGCTTTTGATGGAGAGTTAATGGACCTGTGGATCATGAAGACATGGATCGACACTCGGAAAAAGTTATTCAAAGACTTGCATTTTTTATTTTTTTGGATCAAAGACAAAGTGCACCTGACCGCACATTGTTTGGAGAAATGGCCATGGGTGTGGTAGAGAGGGGTCAAGCAAAATTGACCCGCCAGTGAGACTCCTTTGTCATGAAGGATTTTTGGAGATTGTTGTTTTGTACATATTTCTTGCATACTGTGAAGAAGAAGTTAGAACAGGGCTTTCGGAAGTTGCGGCAAGGAAGCCGCTCGGTGTGGGAGTATGAGCGAGAGTTCTCCTACATCATCAACTGTATCCCATATGTGGTTCAGGATGACAATTACAAACTAGATTACTTTAAGCGAAGGCTTCGACCGGAGATATTTAAGATAGTCTATTCCTTTAAGCTCCAAACCTTCGCAAAGGTGTTGGATAAGGAGCTATGAGTGGAGCAGGTTAACGCCATAATATGCGAAAAGCACGAAGTCTTTGACAAGGATGCAGAAAGAAGCGACCATCAGGTGACTTGGGCTGTCAATCTAGCTCCAAGCGACCACCGTGGCATCTGCACTCGCGATCCTGAGCCCCGGCACATGCTCCACCCGGTCCACAGTGAGGTATATTATCTGTAGTTGTTCTCATAACCCACAATAATGTGATTAGCGTGAGGGAAAATGCTTTAGGTGTGAGCAACAGGGTCACATGCAGTTTAAGTGCCCGCGGAGTGAAAATCAAGCTTTGTCTGTTGCCTCTACACATTCAACACCGAGACAATCCGTGGGGGTTCCACCCACTGTAGCATCTACTGGACGCACTTTGATGCCGCATCAATGAAGGGTTCGTGAAAAAGCATCTAGCGGCCACCTGTTCATGACTAGGTGGAAGAGCCGACTACCATCGACGACATCATGGCAGGTATCGTTTTACTTAATAAAGTAAGATTTAGAGTTTCGTTTGATATAAAGAGCATCCTATTTATTCCTCAATTGATCATTTGCTATTATTTATGGCATAGACATAGTAGAGGCCATGCATACTAGGTGGGTCTAAGTTTTTGATCATGCCTTTTATGTTACAGATATTTGTCTTATCTATCTGGTGCAGATTGGGATTGAATTATGCCGGCGGACTTGCTGGTGTTGAAGTGAATGGAAGGGTTTGGCCTAGTTTTAGGCATGGACTCGCTCTCAATATATTATGCAACTATTGATTGTGAGAGTAGAGTCGTGACCTTTCATGAACCTTTGCAAGAGAGCTCATTAACTAAGGGTGTAAGAGCTCGCTCTTTGCTATTATGGTGTCCACGTTGCGCAGAGAAGTTGATTAATAGTGGCTGTATAGCCTACTTAGCGATGGTGGTAGTGGATCGAAAGGAGATTTCAGTGCTTGAAGATATTTCTGTAGTTCAAGAGCTTCCATATGTTTTTCCAGCAGAGTTGCCGGAAATGCCGCCGGACCGAAAGATCGACTTCATAGACTTGATTCTTGACCGCGCTAATTTTGAAGGCTGTGCATTAAATGACATCGGCTGAGTTGAAGGAGCTAAAGGCTCAGCTGCAGGACCTGTTAGATAAAGGCTTCGTTAGATCGAGCATATCACCTTGGGAAGCCCCAGTGCTATTTGTGAAAAAGAAAGACAGTTCGCTCCAGCTTTGTGTCCATTACTACGAACTAAACAAGTTACAATCAATAATAAATATCCACTGCCCCGTATCAATAATTTGTTTGATCAGTTTCAAGGGTCTCGGGTGTATTTTAAGATAGACCTTCGGTCCGAGTATCATCAGTTGAAGATCAAGTCAGAGGATGTACATAAGATCGCGTCTCGAACACAATATGGATATTATGAATTCGCAATTATACCATTTGGGCTCACTAACGTCCTATTGGTGTTTATGGATCTAATGAACTATGTTTTCAAGTCCTTTTTGACTGGTTCGTCATAGTTTTTATTGACAACATCTTGATCTACTCTCAAAGTGATGAGAAATATGAAGAGTAACTAAGGTTAGTGTTACAAGTTTTTCGAGAGAAGAAATTTTATACGAAGTTGAAGAAGTGCGATTTTTGAATTCATGAGGTTGCTTTCTTGGGTCATATAATTTTTGATGGTGGAATATCTGTGGACCCAAAACAATTGAAACAATTAAAGATTGGCTCCGACCAAACAAACATAACCAAGGTTCGTGGTTTTCTTGGCTTTTAATTTTATAGATTTTATTAATCCACTATGAAGTGTGAGCACTTAGGGGGTGTTTGGTTCGTCGAAATTTTTTTTCGAGAAAAACCGTTTTCATGAAAAAAAAATTTCATTTTTTCATCCGTTTGGTTTCCAGTTAAAAATAGCTTTTTCGAAAATCTATTTTTCAAATTTCATGACAAATTACTGTTTTCTTTTTTAGATTTATTTTTTTTAGAAAAACAAAAATACTTGTTATTCATAAAATTGAAAAGAAGCTTTCCAATAAAATTAGTTTTCTTTGGAACCAAACAGACGAAAAACTGAAAAAAGTTTTCCATAAAAACTTCATTCTCAAAAAAAAAAATTATACTTTTTCGACAAACCACACATCTCCTTAGCTTGTAAGTAAAATAGAGTAAGGTTAAGAGTTATAAATTTTCTAAATTTTTTATTATTTATATATATATTTAAGGGTTTTTTTTTTGCATTTAGACCTATCAATTTTTTTTTTACAAATAGCACTAATAAATCTATATGTGCATAAATAGCCCTCTCCTTGCCATGCAAGTGCCTAACTGGCGTTTTTAAGTTGAACACGGTAATTCAATCGCCGTGTTTAAATACGGTGATTGGATTACCGTGTTCCTCTTATATTTTTTATCACTTCTAAGTTAAAAAAGAGGGAGTACAATGTGAATATGAATACGCGGTGATTCATTCATCATGTTCAACTAAAAGACGTCTATATGGCGCTTGTTTGTAAGAAGAGCGTCATATATGTAAATATAAATTTGTTAGGACTATTTATAAAATAAATAAATTTTTGAAGGTGCTAAATGCAAAAAAAAAGCCAATTTTTCTTATTTTGTTTTGTTTTTTTAACTTATAATTTTCCAACAGACTCGTTGGAGCCCGGGGCTCCAAGCTAATTTCACTTCACGCCGCCCCAAGTACTCTGAACCCCCCTCTCTCTCAGCGAAAACCCTAATTCCATTATTACTCAGCTCGATCGAAAAAATCGGGAAAAAAAGAGAGCTAGTAATCCTCCTTCTAAAACCCTAGTTCCAATTCTCCGTCCCAAAACCACCTCGAATCCTTAATCCGCGGAGAAGATGCAACACGACGACGTAATATGGCAAGTGATCAGGCACAACCACTGCAGCTACATGGCGAAGTAAATCTCTTTGATGCCCCCCCCATAAAGTACAATTCTTTAGGGTTAGATTTTTAGCTTCAAATTTGATTACGTAGCTGTGGATTTCATGCAGGATCACTACGGGGATTTTCTGTAGAAATCCGTATAATGTTACCGGAATTTGTAATCGGAGCTCGTGCCCTCTCGCCAATAGCCGCTATGCGACGATTCGCGATCACGAAGGTTTTGGAACCACTCTATTTTGCGAATCGTAGTGTTTTCATATTGGTTGTTGAAGTTACTATTTGGTTGGATTTGTTTTGATTCTCTGCTTCATGATTATAACAGTTGAATATATGAATTTGCTGCGAATTAATTGTTTTTAACTCTAATTTAGTGGTGAGATATGTGTTATGATTTCTGATAACTCTAATTTAGTTGTTTATTAAGGTTCTAATGCAGAATCATATTTAGGTGTTGGAAGTATATCTTTTCCATGGTTGAATATAGGAATGTTTATTAATCAACTATTTGTCAAACAAAAAAGCAACTTGAATCGTGAACTTTTATCTGTAACATTTAGTTTGTATGTCTAATATGTTTTGCATAGAAGATCTAATCATAAGGCAGAGAATGAAACTTCACCTGTTGAACTTGTCTAGCTTTTGCATATTACTCACAGATTTGTGATGTTCTTACTGGTGCTATGCAGGGGTTTTCTACTTGTATATGAAAACAATTGAAAGAGCTCACATGCCAAATAAACTGTGGGAAAGAGTAAAGCTGCCCAGAAATTATGAGAAAGCATTAGAAGTTATTGACAAGCATCTGGTATGATGTTCTGAATCTCTAGACAAAACTAACAAGACATGTAATCATCAGACACGAAGAGGGCTAGACAACCTTATCCATTTTGTTTGCAGGAATACTGGCCTAAGTTACTTGTGCACAAAATCAAGCAACGCCTTACTAAAATGACTCAATACAGGATACGTATGCGGAAGCTTCAATTAAAAGTGAGGTGGGAATTTTTGTTTCTGTTGTCTCCTTGTAGCTTCTGGATTTGCTTGAATATAAACATAATAAAGGTTGTCTCAATTGATGTTAAAAATAGCTTATGCTGTTTTACTGTTATCCTCCTATGTGTTGCAAAGGTTGGTCGAGATGCAATAACTGATTTATGTACTGTTTTTGGGACTCATTGACTGCCTCTTGTAATGTGAAACATGTTCTGAATTGCTAAAAGCCCTAGATAAGGATGTAAAGGGGCCAAATGCTTGATCTCCAACTTCAGCGCTCACTTCAATTGGCACTTGCACTCCCACTTTGCTGGGGCAAGTTCGCCGCATGAGATCGGGGAATCCAAAGAGCCCCTCATCTTTAATGGTCACCTTCAGTTTTACCCCTCTTATTGGTTCTTTGAGTGTTGGAGTTCATGTAGAAATTATATAGATCTGAACTATTATGGGATAATTGGTATCACTTGCATTTTGATATCTTGGGATATTACAGAGTTCTCTAACAACATTGAGCTAGGTTGGGTGAGTTGCTACTTTTCATAGATTTTGCTCTTTTCCCTTCTTCTGTTAATCTGTTCGACTACATATTGTTTCTTGGAGAAACTAAAATGTGCAGGAGTTGCTTCAACCTTATAGATGTAATTATAGAACTACTTTTTGAATTTTGATATGAAATTTAGTTGTCAGGACCTACTTCCTGTGCTGGGTGTAGAACATATTGATCATAATACTATTGTTTACCCACTCTATTGCATAGATTTTATCATTAACAAGTTTCACTGCTTATTATATCTGGCTTAGGACATAAAAAAGTTCTTTTTTTTTTTTTTTTTTGGGTAAAAGCTAAAGTGCAGTTTATCCCCTAGATATGTCGCATCATTTGCCCGAGTTCTGTCAGCACCAAATCCCTGGCTGCATGTACTGTATTATACAGGGATTTGAGGTTAATGTGCAAAGTGCGATATATCTATGGGGTAAACTGCATTTTAGCCTTATTTTTAAGGATGTCTTAAGTTTTACTTTGGCATGCAATTATTCGAAGTTCATACATCTCTTAAGTTTATCTCTGTATACATCTACTTTGAAGGTGATAATTTCCTCCTGGATATAATTATAAAAAGGTAAATATGTATAAAACTTACCTGAACTATGGATCACCTTGATTCGACTATCCAACCATTCAAAATTTTGATTTTAGTACCCAACCTTTAAATTAGTTTGATTTGATTACTCTACGGATACAAAAATTTAAGCTAATTACTTTAATGAATCTATAGTTATGTGAATTGCATAAAATATACTAACTAAACATGTAAAGATAACCGATGGATTCAAATTTTGAAGTTTAAGAGTCACTAATTGGCTCAAATAAAAAAGAAATAAAAGGTTTGGTAGTAAAATCAAAATTTTTAAGGATTAGGTAGTTAGATCAAAACGAGTGATAATTGTAGTTAAGTTTTATACATTTTTTTCCTTATAGAAATTTATTTTCATTGCAGGGAGAAGATAATGACGGTGCCTAGAAAAGAGAAAAAACGAGAGGCTAGGAGGGAAGAAAAAGCTGAGAGAGCTGCACTTATTGATAATGTGCTCCGTTGATTTCTTCCAAAAACTTAATATTTTATTGTTCCCTTCCTTTCAGTTTTAAATGCTTACTTTACCTATTAATATATTCTGCAGAACATCCAAAAAGAATTGGTGGAACGCCTTAAGAAAGGTGTTTATCCTGGTGAAATTGTCAACATCCCTGAGAAGTTGTATAATGAAGTAGTTGAAATGGAAGGGCTAAAGCCAAGTCCTGAAGAAGAAGAAGAAGAAGAAGAGGAGGAAGTAATGCTTTAACAAGCTAATGCTGTTTCATTATCATTTAATGCTGTTTCATTATCATTCCGACATATGACCATTAAGCCATCTTATATCACCTTGTTTATATGCTTCAATATAATCCAGGATCCTGAGGTAGAATATGTTGAGGGCTATGACGAACTTGAAGAGGAAGAGGACATGGAAGACTTTGGAGGTTTTCCAACGGACGAACTGTTGAACGATGATGAATATGGTAAAGAAAATCCATGTTATGTAATAATTAGTTGACCCTTAATTATGTTGGTATGTGTAGTGACTTTGTTCTTATGTGCATTTGTGGGCTAACAATTGCCTAATTGTTGGTGTAGTTGACATGGATGAAGAGAGTGAACAGAATAATGGATCTGACAGAAAAATTGCGAAGAAAAGGCGGAAAGGAGCTGGATCCGATGCAGAGACACTTGATGGTAGTGATTATATCGCAAAGGTGAAAAGAAAGGGGAAGGTTATTATTGAGGTAAGAGAACTTCTCCCCAGATTTAAAGTATTTACGTTTCTCTCATTGAAAACACCCCGAAGAGGGGAAGAAAGAAATACAAAACCCTTGAAGTATGCTATATATGCGTTTCTGCTGCTTCGAAAGCTGTTCGTGGAACTAAACTAAAATTAAAAGTGTGTGGGGGAAAAAAAAAACTCTGTGGGGCTTCTTCCGTAGGATGATGCTACGCTAGTCGAATATAATCAAATGTGTATGCTTCGTTTATAGACCAACGTGTTAATTTTAGAACCTAATCAAAATGAGGGTATGCTTCATTTATAGATGAACATATTAATAGCACTATTTTGTGGTGGCAGGTTGAGGGCAATGATGATATGGCAGACAGACGAAGGGCGGAGATGTGATGTCGCTTTGAGTACATCAAAATGGAGTGTTGTATTTCTCTGCCTTTTCTTTGACAGTTCCTTCGCTGTAGTGGCGAGACAATGATGTTAACCCCCACACCAATGTCCAATACTTGAAGGCCTTTTCCATGAAGCGAATTTGCTGTAGAACCGAAATTTTGCTTATAGTTTCCCTAGGACATTTTTTGATCTGTTATAATGCTTGTTTGGTAGATGATTCACTTAAATAGTGAGAACGTTGAGAAGCAACCTGTTCATATGTATAACTAGTAGTTGGAGCAATTTTTGCTTTTTTTTGCTAGTTGTTAACTACCATATGCAGAGTTTGCGATGATAATCTCATTGTTGGAGTTTTTTCTTTATATATAATGAGTTTGATCAATTTGTCAGTTTAAATAGTTTGGTTTGATGATTTTTGGTGTTTTCTTTGGCTGTCTAATTTGAAACTCGAACTGACCGAAGTAACCAATTAAATGAGCCAAAATATTATTTTAGGTAATATTATAAAAATAGGGTCGAAACTCGAAAATATTAGTGGGATAAGCATCACTAGTTTAACCAGTGGATCAGTAATGTCAGAATAGTATCATAAATATTTAATTATTATTTTAATTTTATTATATAGAAAATTAAATATATATTATTATTCTAGTATTATATTTAATCATAAAATACTTATTTTCATATCAAATCAAGTAGATGCAGATTTTTAAGTTTTACTAATCTGAAGATGTTGAAGAAGATACAGGAGACGAAGAAAGTGCTTTCTTTCTTGTGGCTAAGAGAAATGAGGGAGAGTAAGAGAGAGGTATTTATAGTTGTAACAATATCCCTAAAAACAGAGCAGAGGTATTTATAGTTGTAACAATACCCCTAAAAACAGAGCTTGCGTACAGGTGAGTTCTAGTACCGCTTGTTAAGCTAATTACATTGGGCCTCTTGTTATTTAGGCCTTGTTATATTTGGGCTATGTAATTTGGTGAAGTCAAATTTTTTTTTTCTATGTTTTCTTATTATGTATGTAGGCCCTACATGTAAGCCTTTGGATCGTGATTCTTTTGATCTAAAGGTCCATATTTGATAGCTTCTTCTCTTAGGAGTTAAAGTGGGGTATGAGAATATTAGAGAAAAGAAGAGAGAGAGAAGTAGAGAATGAGAAAAGAAGTGTGAGGAAAAGAGAAAACCCTATATCTGTTGTCAAAAATTTCTTTCTAAAATTTTTAGTAAAATATCCTTTTAAACAATTTCAAACAAAAACAATTAAACTTCAATTTTGAAAAACCGCAAGCAAGAGTTTAATAACACTATAAAAATGTAGAGAATAGATGAGGCCTGTGAGTCGAGGCGTGCGAGAGCACTGTCCTAGAAGCGAGATTGCCCCTCCACGTGCGAGGCTTCCGGCAATCACTCCTAGCGATACAACGACCACCGTCCACCCCGTCGGCACGTCTCCAGGGTGGCGCAACACGAACCCAACGGACTTTAGGAGATCCAGTAAAATCAGGAAATAAAGAATGTAAAGTTCAGTGAAAAAACTTAAAGCTCGGTAGGGAAAAGAGAGGAGAGAGAGAGGCTGAGTATATATGATAAGTGTACCTCTCCTCATCTATATATAGATGAGGACCAAGTATGCTCCAACAGCTCAATTCTTGGAAGAGCTGTTGGTCCTTCCCGAGATGGTCAAGATCCTGTTGGATCCTTCCCAATGCAAGGGATTTCATCCCTTCTCGAGGTAAGCCACTTCCCAATGCAAGGGATTTCATCCCTTCACGAGGTAATATCTGGTAAGGGATTTCATCCCTTCCCGAGGCAAGCTAAATAATAAAACCCAAAAAATAAAATAAAAGAAAAAGTGAAAGTGGACCGGGTTCACGCGCGCCGCCGCCCGCCCGCCCCGGCTCGTGCTCGTGCCGTGCGTGCCTCTCCTCATCTATATATAGATGAGGACCAAGTATGCTCCAACAGCTCAATTCTTGGAAGAGCTGTTGGTCCTTCCCGAGATGGTCAAGATCCTGTTGGATCCTTCACAATGCAAGGGATTTCATCCCTTCTCGAGGTAAGCCACTTCCCAATGCACGGGATTTCATCCCTTCACGAGGTAATATCTGGTAAGGAATTTCATCCCTTCCCGAGGCAAGCTAAATAATAAAACCCAAAAAATAAAATAAAAGAAAAAGTGAAAGTGGACCGGGTTCAGGCGCGCCGCCGCCCGCCCGCCCCGGCTCGTGCTCGTGCCGTGCGTGCGTGTGTTTAGTCGAGAGCATAACTCTCATTTTCTCCCAAGTAAATAACTAGGGAGTAAAGGAGTATATAAAGTGCATCAACACCACATTGGTTTCCAATGTGGGACTAAACTTCTCACATGAGGAGACTTGGGCACGGGCTCCCAAGCAAGGCCATTAAGTATTGGGCTGCCCAGGAAGCCCAAAGGCACAAATAGAAGTTTTAAATCAGTTTTAAATAAATAAGCCCAACATTCCCCCACATGATTTAAAACTTCAAATAAAAGAAAATAAAAATACAAAATAACTCAAAAAAATGCTGGATCTCTTATACCACGTATTCGGCGAATGTACCTTTCGGGTTTGAACCTTCACTTAGTGCTTGTCTATGTACATCCGAGGGCACAATGGTGGACTACGCCTTGAACCAAGGCCGGTGAATCGGATTTCCACAAACCGCACACATGGTACAGCCGTTTAGGTTCTAAGCGGGTGAGCGCTAATATGGCCATGCGCTAATATCGCTTCATGTGTGTTTTAGGGAAACGCCCTCTTCCCATAGTCGCGGCCTCACGACTCCACACACATAGTAGGTCCTCAAAGGGGTGTCTGCAAGGCCACACCCTGCCTCGTGGGTCTCGAAACCATTCAGGGCATATGCCCTTCCTATCCACTTGCAGTTATGAGCACTGTCGCCATAGGGATGAGGATACAAAAAACAGTGCTCCTCACAGCTACCAGTTCGACTTGTTTCTACCCATTGAACCTGCAACAGGTTGGGTTGCCATCGCCGATAACTTCTATTGTGGGCTAAGCCCCATCCCCCTCGACGATTCTAGGATCACAGCCCTAGATAATCCCTTTGTAAGCTGATCAGCCAAATTCTTCGCAAATCTCACAAATTCCAATGCAATCACATTTTCCTTCATATTCTGCCGAATGAACTTATGTCTTACTTTTATTGAATCTATTCATCTTAGTCTCTACATTCTCTTGGGCACATTTATCAATTGCAGATCTACAATCACAATGAATACACACTGGTGCTAAAGGTCGCTCCATCAGTGGCAGATCATAAAGAAACTCTCTAATCCACTTAGCCTCTGCTACAGTGGTATCTAATGCTATAAGTTCAGATTTCATAGTACTTCTAGCAATCAACGATTGTTTGGTAGACTTCCAAGAAACAGCTGCTCCTCCTAGAAGAAAAACAAATCCAGTAGTCGACTTCACATCAGCTGTATCACTAATCCAATTGTCATCACTATATCCTTCCAATACTGCAGGAAAACCACTGTAATGTAACCCATAGGACACAGTCCCCTTCAGATATCTCAAAACTCTTTCTAAAGCATTCCAATGCTCTCTATTTGGATTATGGGTATATCTTCTCAATCTGTTCACAGCATAAGCCAAATCAGGTCTAGTGTAATCTACTAGGTATCCTAAGGATCCTATAATCTGAGCATATCTATTCCGACCTATTGGATCTCCTCTATTCTTCTTAAGGTGTACACTAGGATCATAAGGTGTCACTACAGGTCTAAAATCAAAATATCCAAACTTCTTTAATAACTATTCACTATAATGAGATTGGCTCATAATAATTTCATTCGATTTTCTAAAGATCTTCATGTTAAGAATCACATCTGCTTGCCCAAGATCTTTCATATCAAAATTCTCATTAAGTAATTTCTTTACATCATTTATCACATTCATATTGGTACCAAAAATCAGAATGTCATCAACATACAAACACAAGATTACTATCTGTCCATCATATTCCTTGGAATATACACATTCATCAGACATGTTCACATGAAAGCCATTTGATACAACTAAGGAATCAAATTTCAAGTGCCACTGTTTAGGAGCTTGCTTAAGTCCATATAGAGATCTAGTCAATTTGCACACTTGGTTCTCATATCCAGAAACTACAAAACCTTCAGGTTGCTTCATATAGATCTCTTCATCTAAATCACCATTCAGAAAAGCTGTCTTAACATCCATTTGATGGACAATCAAATCATGGACAGAAGCTAAGGCAATCAACACTCTAATAGAAGTAATCCTAGCAACAGGTGCATAAACATCAAAGTAATCTACACCAGGCTTCTGTGCAAAGCCTTGTGCTACTAGTCTAGCCTTATACTTATCTACATATCCATCTGGTCTCAACTTCTTCTTAAAGATCCATCTACAACCTACAGGCTTACATCCTAGAGGTAAATCAGTCAACTCCCAAGTATGATTCTGTAGAATAGACTGCATCTGAAGATTAATAGCCTCTTTCCAAAATGATGCATCTACAGACTTCATAGCTTGGTCAAAGGTAGATGGAGTATCTTCTACAAGTAGGACACAAAAATCATCTCCAAAAGTTTTCTCTACTCTAGGACGCTTACTTCTCCTAGGTTCAATCTCTACTATAGGTTCACTAACTCTAGGTCTGCTAGAGCTACCTACAGGCTCAGCTGGAGTAGGTCTATCTACTCTAGTCCTAAAAGGAAAGATATCTTCAAAGTACACTGCATCTCTAGCCTCAAGGATAGTGTTGTTAGAAATCTCACTAATCTCAGAGTTCACCACTAAAAATCTGTTGGCATTGCTATCTAATGCATAACCTATAAAAACTGTATCTACAGTCTTAGGTCCAATCTTCCTCTTCTTATTCTCAGGTATCTTAACTTTAGCTAAGTACCCCCACACTTTAAAATAACTCAGATTATGCTTCCTACCTTTCCAAAGCTCATAAGGAGATACATTAGAATTCTTATGGAAAATCCTATTTAAAATCACACATGCAGAAATCAAAGCTTTCCCCCACAAGTTCTCGGGTGTACCTGAACTAATAATCATCGAGTTCACCATATCCATCAAAGTCCTATTCTTACGTTCAGCAACTCCATTAGATTGAGGTGTGTAAGGTGCAGTCACTTGATGTACAATTCCAAATTCTTGACAGAAAGCAGTCATATCATTTGAAGTATATTCACCACCTCGATCAGATCTCAAAATTTTGATTTTCTTGTCTAATTGATTTTCCACCTCAGCTTTATAAATTTTGAATCTGTTTAAAACTTCATCTTTTGTCTTGATCAAATAAACATAACAATATTTTGAATGATCATCTATAAAAGTCACAAAATATTTATTTCCACCTCTACTAGGTCTACTTCCATCACAAACATCACTATGCACAAGTTCTAAAAGATCACAATCTCTATCCACTGATTTAAAAAGTTTTCTAGGCTCCTTAGCTTGCACACATATTTCACATCTATGATCAGGTAAATCAGATTTAGGTATCAAGTCAAGATGCATCAATCTTTTAACAGTATTATAATTCACATGTCCCAATCTTCCATGCCAAATATTAGTAGAAACAACATTCAAAACAAGGGCACTATCATTAATAGAAGGAGAAGATACAGACAGTTTAAACAAACCATCACACAAAAATTCCTTCCCTACAAAATTCACACCCTTTGTAATAACTAACTACCCTATTACATTCAAAAACTAACTTAAAATCCCGCTGAACTAAAAGAGAACCACAAATCAGATTCTTCCTAATATCGGGAACATGGTGGACTCCGTGCAAGGTTAGGGTCTTCCCAGAGGTCAGCATTAAATCTACTCGACCGGTCCCAAGCACGTGAGAAGAGGCTGCATTCCCCATGTTCACCGATCCTCCACACGAGTCCTGATAGGTGGAAAACCAAGAACGATCAGAGCAAGCATGAACGTTTGCTCCAGTATCTATCCACCAATCAGAGGAACTAAAGGCAAGGTTAACTTCAGGTAAACTAGATCCTAACCTGATAGTGGAGTCAGAAGGGTCAGGTCCAGCAGTCAACATATTCATCTGGCGCTCAGGTGGAGCTCCCTTCTTCTTCTTTGGTGCGAAAGGTCGAGACTTGCGAAAATAACAGTCCTTCGCAAAGTGGTTGGTCTTCCCGCACACAAAGCAACCAGAGTTGCCTCCACTCCCATCAGGTTTAGGTTTCTTAAAATTTGGGTTGAACTTTCTATGGTGGAAAGGCTTCTTCTTAAAGTTTCTATGAGGCTGAAAGTTTCTACCCTTATTTTTAGGATTCTCTACTAGGTTGGCTTGGGTTGTAGGTTCACTAGGCTTCTTATCCCTAGCTCGGTTCGACTCTTCTATCCTAATGGATCTTAGGACATAATTCAGGGAAAGTTCTCTTTGATTACGGTTAAGATCATTTGCATGGTTTGACCAAGAGGGTGGCAACTTATCTATAAGAGTGGCAAGTAAGAAACTTTCATCAAGATCTACACCATTAGATCTAAGCTGCTCAATTATATGCTCAAAATTATGAAGCTGGTCAGACATAGACTTATTATCTACCAACTTAAACTTAATCAAATCTGAAGTTTTGTATCTCTTCTGGGTAGGATCAACTTGACCATACTTGTTTTCTAAAGATGTCCAAAGTTTCCTAGCTGTTTTAGCACTAGAGTATATGTCATACAGTTTATCAGATAGGGTACTAAGAATCCGGTTCAAGTAGAGATAGTTGATCATGTTAGGATCAATAGGAGGTGCAGTAGCAGTAGCAGGAGGAGTGGATCCGGCTTGGGCTTGGCTCCGAGTATAAGGTCTGTTGACCGCAGCCTGGATTGCACATTCAGGTGCAGATCCATTGCTATTCTCGGTAGGATCCGAGATAGCAGAAACAAGCCCAAGTGTGGTGAGCCAGAACCTCATTTGGTTCTGCCACCTCTTAAAGTTACGACCATCAAAAGTAAAAGGCTTCGCCGAATGCGTATCCCCCATCATAAAAATCTGTGAGTAATTAAACTATACTGATGTCACAAGATTGTTCTAAAGTTCAGAGAAATAACAGTAGAATATTCTAAGTTATGTTCAGTGACAGTATGATATATATATTCTGAAAAATAACTATATAATGATTTATCAGTGCAGCAACAAGAACAATATATATATTCAAGATTATAACAATATCAACCACAGGACATATGTATTATTCTACAGCAAGATAATATACTATGTTCTGTACTAAAAGAAATAGAAAGATAAATCTCGCTTCTAGATTGTTGTCAAAAATTCCTTTCTAAAACTTTTAGTAAAATATCCTTTTAAACAATTTCAAACAAAAACAATTAAACTTCAGTTTTGGAAAACCGCAAGCAAGAGTTTAATAACACTATAAAAATGTAGAGAATAGATGAGGCCTGTGAGTCGATGCGTGCGAGAGCACTGTTCTAGAAGCGAGATTGCCCCTCCACGTGCGAGGCTTCCGGCAATCACTCCTAGCGATACAACGACCACCGTCCACCCCGTCGGCACGTCTCCAGGGTGGCGCAACACGAACCCAACGGACTTTAGGAGATCCAGCAAAATCATGAAATAAAGAATGTAAAGTTCAGTGAAAAAACTTAAAGCTCGGTAGGAAAAAGAGAGGAGAGAGAGAGGCTAAGTATATCTGATAAGTGTACCTCTCCTCATCTATATATAGATGAGGACCAAGTATGCTCCAACAGCTCAATTCTTGGAAGAGCTGTTGGTCCTTCCCGAGATGGTCAAGATCCTGTTGGATCCTTCCCAATGCAAGGGATTTCATCCCTTCTCGAGGTAAGCCACTTCCCAATGCACGGGATTTCATCCCTTCACGAGGTAATATCTGGTAAGGGATTTCATCCCTTCCCGAGGCAAGCTAAATAATAAAACCCAAAAAATAAAATAAAAGAAAAAGTGAAAGTGGACCGGGTTCACGCGCGCCGCCTCCCGCCCGCCCCGGCTTATGCTCGTGCCGTGCGTGCGTGTGTTTAGTCGAGAGCATAACTCTCATTTTCTCCCAAGTAAATAACTAGGGAGTAAAGGAGTATATAAAGTGCATCAACACCACATTGGTTTTCAATGTGGGACTAAACTTCTCACATGAGGAGACTTGGGCACGGGCTCCCAGGCAAGGCCCATTAAGTATTAGGCTGCCCAGGAAGCCCAAAGGCACAAATAGAAGTTTTAAACCACTTTTAAATAAATAAGCCCAACAATATCTTGGTTTAATCTTAGTTCTATCAAGAAGGAGGTGGGATATTCCTTGTGAGGTGACTATTTAGGTAGAGCTAGAGATTGTTGGAGCTCTCTTTATCTTTAGATTGAAGGTGATATCTCTTCCATTTGTATCTCTCTTGTAATCTCCAAGTTTGATAGTGGATGTTTCTTTTGCATTATTCTCCCGTGGATGTAGGCATAGCCGAACCACGTAAATCCTTGTATTCTTGTGATTTTGTTTATTTTGTTATTGCTTTTATGCTTGGCTCTCCATTAGATGTTTGTAGAGAGTGGGTTGTGAAATTGCCCACCAAGTGTTTGTAAAATTACCATCAATTTTTTTCACCCTCATTTTACAATACCAGTACACCCCCAAAGTTTTGTAAAATTCGAGAGTTTCAATAACAAAAATAGCTCAAAGAGTACAGTTATTCCACCTTGGGTACCGGTACATAATAATCAGTACCGGTACTCATCTGTAGTACCGCAGAACCTGAGCAATTCTCCGCTGGGATTTCTATTGAGTACCGGTAGCTCTAAATTTCAGTACCAATACTGAAGTATGAAATTGGCTAGTTGTAGGCCTATATTTATCATGTGTAATAAGGTCAGAGATTCGACCAATTTAATTTTCTTTTGTCATTCCATGCAGGCCCATATTGTCAAGGTTATTGAGGGTGTAAGGTGGCATCAAGCATATCAATTTACAATTTCTCGAGAAAATGTTGACATCAATGATCTCTTCAGTAAGACGCCTATTCACTTTCTTTAGTAGGGATATGCTTCAATAAAAACGACACGTGATGCTCTCAGTTAATACGAACTAGCGTTGTACCTTCCTATAAGAGTTTTAATTTAACATGGAGCAACATTTGTGGAAAAGATTTTGCAGGATATGTAGTCAAGGCTCATTTGATGTGTCAAAACACAACTCATTTCGTCCCTAACTTTTTATCGGGTCCCATGCAATGATTATCTGATGCGACACAAATTAAAAAATTCTAATTTATCTTAGCCCAAAAATATATAATTAATTTTTAGAAAAATGTTGACAAAGGAGACAAATTTGTGACGTTGTCTCAAAAGATCATGTGTCCGTGGAGGATACTTTGTGTTTTGATATTAAGTATTTTCTCTTTATTAAAGTTTTAAATCATGTGGGTGAATGTTGGAGTTTATTATTTAATTTGTGATATAAAATTTTAATTTGAGGCATGGGCCTCTTGAGTGGCTCAATTTCTAATGGGCTTTATTTGGGATTGCTAACTACTACAAATACTCTTCTATAGTTTTAGTCCTAGATGGGATACAATAGAGAGTCAAATTAGCTATTAACACTTTTGTTTAATTATTTTGCAAACCTGGTGACCACCTTAGAGTCAAATTAGCTATTGAAGACCCTTTGGGGAATGAACTAGCCTTGCTTCTTTTCTTCTTCTTTTCTTTTTTGAGGTAAGCTTTAATGGCCATCTACCAGCTTGCTGGTTTTATCTTTTCCTCTCAGCTTATATATAGAGAGAAATGTGATGGTTAGAACACTCTTTCGACTGAAACTTGATCTTATTCTCTATTAATTGCTAGATCTATGAAAACATTCTCTATTATTTGCTAGATCTATGAAAACTGAGTCCGTTCACCCTTGTGCGTGCTACTTTGGAGGAATGATTACGGGATAGCGAATGGCTTATTTCACCAGACACATTGTATCGCTAGAAGTGGCTGTCTATAGCCTTGTACATAGAGGGGCAATCTTTCTTCCAGAACAGTGATTTGCACGTCGTGACCCACAATCCATATCTAAACTCATACTTTCTATTACTTACTGCTTTGAAGAATTTGTTCACTAATTAGTACAATACAATTTCTGCCTTACTAAATTTATTCACTTTTTAATACAATATAGCTTACTTCTCAATAGGATTTGTTCACTGCTTACCAGCATTTTGTTCACTGCATTGGTTGCTGCCTTATGGAATTAGTTCACTGCTCAATACAAGACAGCTCACTGCATAACTAAATCTACTCAGTGTAATCGAATTTGTTTACTACATAATTGAAATTATTTACGTGCTTTAACATATTTATGTGATTTTAAAATACTAAAATTTATACTAAACAAATTTTTTTTTTTTTTCCAATGGGCCGCACCATGGACGCGCACACTGTTAAATATAAAATTATTAAACACTATTCTCTATCAGCTTAAACTTTTAGAGTATAATAGTTATTTCATATATTTTACATGATATTAAAGCAGGATGATCTGAATTCGAGTAATGCTGGACTCCTAGCATTATTAATTTCCTCCCATAATTCAAGTCTACGTCATGGGCCTACAAAAAATTTCGAGCCCAGACGTGAAGGAGTGTTAAATATAAAAATATTTAAACACCGTTCTCTATCAGTTTAAGCTTTTAGGTGCATTCACCAGACACGTGGGGGATATCCCCGCGTCCGTGACACATAGGAAGTCAATCCATCAGTATCAAGAAAAGAAATGTGAAAGAATGAAAGGACTGGATACGATACAGATAAAAACATCAGTTTCTAATCTCAGATCCTAAAGACTCTGCAACCAGAGGAATTGATACTATACAATAACATTAGCACCTTCTATCAGTTACTTCCTAGTGTACATATCATAGCCTGTTAGACCCAGATTTTGCAGTTTCCATGCACTGCGCCTTTTGTTCTTTCCTCAAGATAGTGTAAAATGCATGCAGTGTATTGAAGTAATCCCTCTAAACCAGCTAGAAAATTAAGCAACGGGTCGGTTTTTCACTGCAGAGAGATTGATATATATACAAATTGTGTTACTTCAGCGACTTCTTAATCAGCAAATTCACCACCATCTATGGTGTTTCAATTTCTTGTACTTTTCCGTGGCCTAGCTCTTTTCCTTTGGTGGCATCTTCTTGCTCTTCGGTACTTTGCTAGCTGCGAGGTGCAACTTTGCACACAAAGGCCTCGGTGCCCGAGCTCGTCGCTCGAATCCTCTTACGCAGACGAATCCTGCAAAATAGTCATAAATTTTTCAATGAAGTTTAAGAAAGAATTAGCTTGCTGGTTAATGGAAAATATTTTTTGAACATGCTTGCCTAATACCGCAATGCAACATGTAGAAATACCTGATTTTATCAATTACTAAACAAAACTAAATAACAGCTATCATTGCATCAACCAACTTTGGTAGTTTGTTTTGCAAAACCAGGTAGCATCAAGGAATAGATTAATATTTACATTCATCTCACCAAAGCTTGCTACGAAAAGATAGATTTTCAATTCATGGAAGTTCCGTTTTCGTTTTCCACTTAATTTTATGTTTTTGCTTTTCTCATTTAGCAGCATGCACTACTGCTCCTTTACAAACTTTACGGTTAAATTAAGTCAACATCTTTCATCTTTTGAAGCATTTAGTCCTACAACATGTCAGATTCATGCATTACTGTAGTTCTCCTTGCCGGATCCAGGTTTGTGCTTTTAAGCAATATTTGTCTAGGTATGTCAGCGGGTCGGTTTTAGGGAGGTTTCTGCACAACCCGAAACCGAACCCGAATAAAAAAACTGAAACTAGAAACTATACCCGAACCCGACAGTTATAAAAATTCAAAACCTAAAACCGCAACCTGAATCAAAAGCAGAAAATCTATAACCAAAACCGAAAAACTGAACCCAAGCAATTGATATACTAAATATTAATTAAATCATTAATGTATATTAATTATTAATTATTATAATAAATATCTAAACAATTATATTTTATACATATAAATTAGATTTTATATACAGGTTTGGTTTCAAGTACGGTTTTGGTACAGATAAAACTCGTAACCAAACCCGAATCCTTTGGGTTATTATTTTTTATACCCATAACCAAATGCATCCCTGTTTAGCGTTGGTTAAACCCGCCCCATTTGGGTTCAGGTTCAGATAAGATCTCGGGTACCCGTATCCCTTGACATGCCTACTTTTGTTATGTTAAGGTGGGTTTTTTGGGGTCTAATACTGTTAATTTCAGAGTTTCTGCGTGGACATTAGGATAGTGACATTTAATTGCATAATTCAAAACATTCAAAAATGAGTTAAATACTTCATCACTGACAGACGCTAACAAACATCAAACGCGCTGCACAAATCAGCTAAGTGTTTTCTTGCTCCAGAACAGATATATAGGGGACTTCCATGAAAATATGTTATTTGATAGTGATTTATTTTTTCTTATGCTACTTCTACTTCAAGAGTCCTCTCAAGTTTAAATTGTATAGTTTCATGATCGTAAAGTATAATGAGTTTATTAATACTTTCACTGTTTTTACCGTATTTCACTAAAAGGCCATCTCACGTTGTTTCTTTTCATGTATTTGGTTCATTACTTCTATATATAAATGGCTAAATTGCATGTTCATCTTCAAACTATGAGGGGGCTGATCATAATTGTTGCAGTCAAGTCCTACTATGAAGTTTCGATGACGAAATGCTGATGTGCCACTGAGGTGGCAGTGACATGACATGTAGTCATCATCATATCACGAACTACAACATATATTATACTGATATGGTAATGACGTGACATTTCTAGTCAGTGCCACATTAGCGCCATGCCAACACCTGTCGTTAGAAGAGGAGAAGAGAGTGGAGACAAATTATTGCTTGCAGTAGTTGCACCAGATCATCTATATATCTTTTAAACAAGATTGAAATAAGGAGGTCTTCAAATCATAACATAATCTATTGAATGTGAGCTAAACTATCAATGGCCAACATTTGAAAAAATTGAGAGCTCCAGACACTGTTTCTCATTTATCAAATAAATTTTACTAGCAGTGCATAATAGATGATTTGGTGCATCAAAGTGCAAATTAAAATTTGTCTATTCTCTCTTGCCTCCCCACTAATGATGTTCTGACGACATGACACTGACTAGTTTGTCATGTTATTGCCACATCACCATAAGGTTGTGGTTGATGATGTGGCAGTGATTGTAATCTCATGTCAGCGCCGCCAAAGCTTTCCATCATCGGAGCTTAACGACGGGATTGGATTGCTACAATTGTGAAGTTTGAGCCAGAAATTACAAAAAATTAAAGTTCGAGGATTAAAGCATCGTCTGCCTCATAGTTTGACTATTGGTGCAATTTAGCCTATATTAATTTAGTGCAACTATAGGGAATCGCCCACAAAAAGGGAGCAAAAAAAATCGACTTCTTTTTCACTTTCCAGTGCCTTGTTTCCATTCCTTCCCAGGGCCATCAAGGTTAGTTAGCAGCTAAAATAATCTTTACCACAAAAAATACGACGAAACGAGTAGGAATTTAGGCTCCATACCTCTCCAAAAGCAGTGTTGTATGCCTTCTGTTGTTAGACCTGGATGTATAGAGTTGTCAGTGTTTCTTCAACACAAAATTTTCCTATTTTTCTTGATTATATAGTGGGATAGTTTACCTCTAAATATTGTTGGTATTGAGGTTCCAAAGTACACGGTCCGCCTTTTGAAGTTCCATATCCAGTTCCTCGGAACATCAATGGGGTTGTGGCTAGAATGATGATCTGCAAACACCTGCATGATTTGCAGTTATTATGGATAACTAAGACAAATGAAAATTCATATTCATCTTTTACTATTTTCTAAGATTTGTTAGAATTTAAATCGGAATGACTAGTAATGCTAAATTTACCTCATTAACTTGGAAATAAGTGCCATTAAGTGGAAAGCTTCCCCTCATTGCTGTTCGGCAAGGTATCTGTTCATGTTGATTCGTTAAATTATTTACCAGAAATCAATACTGTTTATTTTGCATGAAGTAACACTAACACTAATGCAATACGATATGTCATATTCTTGTCTTCTTTTTACATGGAAACTTAGTTTATATTTTATGCCCTTCAATGTGGTTTGCGTACTTTACATGAATATTAGATAAAATAATGATGCACCAAGCGTCATTAAGTGTTTGAGGCATAAATATGCTAGTAAGCACTCTCCTTGGTTTGCATACCAGTTTTATCATGTGCAATAGTCTGAATCTGACATTTGCATTGAAAACTATATACTCTTGGTTAACAATTGCAACTCTACTTAAAATACAACATTGATTCTCACCCTGATTGTCGTATGAAATTTCTATCCAACGACACAAACATGATAAGAAACAAGAGCTATTCACAGTTGCCATGCAAAGTTAAAGTTGTCTTACCAAAATTGTGCCTTTAACATATTGAGCTTGATTTTCTTGTTCACGACAACAATCATAACCTGTCTCTTTGTTGCACGATTTGCTTGTGCATTGAGAACTGGAGTCTGTTTCTGGCGGTTCAGTTGGTTGATCTACATCACCTGAACATTTCTCAAACAATCACGTCAGATAGAAGTTAGATAGTATCAACTTAATGACATTAAGCTGCAATATTTTCTTACCTGGCATCCGTATTGCTAGCAGGTAAGGGCATGGATCATCATATTCTCTTTCATCCAGCTCTAGCTGTAAAATATGCATTAGAATTTGGAACTCAAGTTTCTAAATAGGCTAAAGAGATACCAAAATAGCTCACCTCGTTCAAAAGGATATGCCGGTCCGGAATCTCATAACTGAAACAAAATATAACCTAGTTAGAAATTTTGCTACTTCCACTGAGGACAAAACAAGTGGCGACACTTATATTGCTTTCCTTGCACTCCTCTCCAGATTAAAAGAGGTGTCTGTATTGATAAGAAAATTACGTACACTTGATGCTCTGTTCGGAGACGGCTCACATTCTTGAGCTTAGGCGCCGGGATTGACGCAGCTTCCGTGGTAATAGCAACTAAAGCCTTTGTAATATCCTCGGTTTGGAGATCGTTGTTGCTTTCTTTGATGCACTCTTCTATGTTTTGTGTAAACTCATGCAAGTTGATCTTTATGGTAGGAATTTCGTCAGAATCTTCATAAAAGGTATCTTCTATTTCTCTTTCTAAACCATCTGCAATTTCTTCTTTCGGACTCGCTGGCTCTTCAATAATTGGTTCACAATTGCTGACAAGAACATCTCTCGAGTAGCTACTCCCCTCAGGTGGAGGTAAGGGCATCAAACTGTATACAGCATGATGCTCACTGTGCGAGTCAGCAGGATCTGCTGCAGCCTGTGAGCTTCTCTCCTCTGGTCCTGGAAGCGCAAGTCTCGCACTACATTGAAGATGAAATGTTAGCATCTATGTTTGTTGATCATGATAAAGCAGATAACAAAGTTATCTTTTCTCCCTTCACAAAACAAAACCATGACACAGCTCCATGTCGTATTTCATATGAAGAAACTCAAGCATGATTAGACGTAGCATCTTCATAGTTTTCTAAAGATAAACATGGCCTTTGACCAACTATTTTCATGCTAGTAATATTAAATTAGCCGGGAAAACTATTATCATTTTATTTGAGCTTTCGTTTATCACGTAGCTGCAACATTAGTCCAGTATAGTACTGACTATCATTTTAAATTTCTTAGGATGTGTTGTCGAAGTCTCATGGTTAGATTTGTAGCCAAAAGTTAGTCTTATTTTCAGAAAAATAAACACAGTTTAATCCTTTTAACATGATAATAGTTATTTTGATGGGATCATAAGACATGAGTGTCTGCAATGCCTAACGTTAACTAATAATAAGAACTCATATAAGTTGCAAGATGTTCCAATCTTCAGGCTGTTTCTTCTATTTCATTTGTGGATGTACTAAGTTTGTGAATACTCAAAAATACCGACTATAATGCTGAGAAGATCTTTGAGAATTTAGGAGCAAACCTAGCAAAGGCACTTGCGAAGTGCTTGCAGTCGCCTCTCATTGGACATGCATTACAATTTGGCTTACTTTTAGTACAGAAAACCTGCACGATATTGGGAAAAAAAAATAAATTAAATTAAAAGCAGGAATAACTTGTCAGTATGTATGAAAATAGGCTCTGATCTCTGGATAAGCTGACGTAGTTACCTTTCCGAAAGTAATCATCTGATAATGTAGCTCATACCTGTAAAATCATGACCATTAGAATCTAGTAGTTTACTGTGACGATACTATTCAGAGGCGAAAATAGCATGAATCTTTCTAGTTTAATCACTATCAGAAGAAAGAAGTTAAATGCGAACAAGTTCTCTGAAGTAGGTTTCATGAACTTACAATGTCTCTTGGTCAAGTTTACACAGCCGAGGCCAGAGGTATCTTTGAATAGTCTCTAACATTGGATACCTTTAATCAGGGGAAAACAAGTTTGAGTAATCTACCTTGGACAAGCTTCATAGTACATAAAACATATTTTGATGTTTACAGAGAACAGAAGCAGGCTTACAGTTCTAGAAGATGCAATTGCAGAGACTCCGGAAGCGGTTGAAGTGGTACCCACCCCAGCCTTACGCATATACGACCAACGTTGGTATCAACCTGCAAGCGCAATTTACTACCATTAGAAATTTTGACATACATAAATTCTTAGAGGTCTACTTAACGGGTAACTTACCGGGAATGCTACATGATGCAATGTCAGAAGGCGGACACACTCAACACTTTTGAGTCCCAATCCCCGTATGCTAAGGAGGTAATCCCTGAGAGCTCAGTGACAAAAAAAAATTAAGTATCGTTTTCAAAGCAGTCATTAGATATATGGTACATTACAAAGTTTAGACTAAATTTCAATTTTCATGTCGAATGCTTGTGTTACTATTTCTTTTTCTTTTCTTCACTATAATTGGTTTAAAAATTTCTGATAGCTTCATGTATCTTCTCCGGCAATAGATAGAATTGTTCTTGTACATAAAATTGCAATTTATCATAATTTGGAAGCATTAGAATTAGAGATGACGAGGACGGCTATTTAACCTACATGATAAACTCTTTTCTCTATGTGATTTGTAATATGGTATATGCCATCTTAAACTCATTGTTGCGTCCTAGAGATTTTATGTGTTCATGATTAAAATAGTGGAAAAAACCCCTCTCCCAGTGGAAAAACCTGTAGTGATGGGAAAGCAACGAAAGAAACATCAAAAGATAAATATAATCAACAGGAATTCTTACTTTACTTTATCTGGCGGGACATATCTTAACCATTCAAGGTCAATGCTTCCATGATCATTCACCAACCGATTTAGGAAAGCCTGTGCAAAATTAAATCATTCTGTAAGTAGACAGTAATAAAATGACGTGTGATAAAGAAAGAACATGAAGAGAGAAATTTAGCTTGCCCTGCAAAATAATTAGAATTTTGCCTTATGCTGGTTTTATGAAATGTCAAGTTAACTATTTAGTTCATTATAAGGTTTTAACTAAATGCAGTATAAGATTAAGGATAGAATGATGCATGTCCAGGTTATGTTGCATGAATTTATTTTTCTCATCTATAATCGCTTGCAAGAGCCATACAAATTTGAGTGGTGTGGTAAGCATAAAATTTTCTTATATAATCCATTTCAAACTGGAAAGGCGCTGCCGGAGAAAAGGCTTTCTGTCATTAAACTTCTAGGATATCGTTATTTTGAGGGCAAGGATAACATCACATAGTAGATAAATAATAATTACCCTACCAATCTTGCGATTTCTAATCCATCTGTCAAGTTCCTCCAACGGATGCGAGGTTATGTATGCATACATGGTAATTAACACAACTTGCGAGAAAAGAATGAACGCGAACAATTTCTCATACCTTGATACGCTCAGCCAACACGTTGTTCATTCCACGTTCTCGAATGGCATGAGAAACTTCATTTACATCAGCACGCAGCACCGCTTCCCAGTCTAGGGAGTCATTTCTCTCGGGGTTTCTTTCTTTCTTATAGCCCTCGCTACAAGCCAGCCTCCGCAAACTATCCCAGTCGAAACTCTGCGCCTTTTCTGTTGCAGCCTTTGCCCTCTTCTGTTCTATCATATTAATCGTCATCTCTGGCGGAACATTCTGCAAACTGCTCTCTTCTTTATAATCAGCTGCTAGAGGAACCTTTGGATTTACAGGATCACAAGAGTTTGAGGATGATTCATGCGCTTGTGGGTCCTGCATCTTATCTGAAGCTTCATTTCCTGCGGTTTCTAATGAAGACCTGACGTCGCCGTCTTTAACTTCGAAGTTACAAGTTTTGGCTGCATAAGCGATAGAACTCATACTGCTTTCTTCTTGCTTAGAGTTTGGGTCTAATCTTGATTGTTGCTGAACATTTGCATCAATACGGCACTCCATAGTGGTCTCTGGTGAAGTAATAGAGCTTTGCAATACAACTACAGTATCTGTCATATCATTTTGAGGAATTGACTCTAGTTTGTCTTGTGATTGATCAGTCGTCTTTATGAGGAAATCTATGCGGCTCTCTGGGGAAGTAACAGAAGTTTGTGATGCTATCAACTCCTCCTGCGACATTTTGTTGACTTCAGATTCGGTGCTTTCTGATAACTGCATTGAGGTGTCCTGTCGGTCCTGTCGGTTTTCTTGAGTTGCAACACCTATATCCGTCACTAGAGGGGCATGCGAAACTGTACTCGCTGGTTCATTTATTTTCTGGGCTTCTACATTCCCTCCTGCCAACTCACTAGTGCTGGCCTTCGCTTTCTTGTTGTCACGAGTCAAAGGAGAGTCCTGGTGATGCATCTCCGAGCCAGAGAGGTTTTTGCGTTGTTTAGCGTCATCAAAAGCTTGGTTTCTTTCATCCTGTGAGACCGGCTCTCTCATTTCTCCTTCACTTTGTTTGGAATTATTGTCTTGGTTTCTTTCATCCTGTGCGACTGGTTCTCTCATTTCTCCTGAACTTTGGTTGGTATTGTTGTCTTTTGTCTGTCGAGGAAATCTTGCAGCAAGGGATATAAAGGCAGAACTGTGACGACACACAAATTTGTTATTAGAACAAGCAAAAATAAATGAAAATACTACTAACATGCTAACCTCCTTTTGTGAAATTGTTTTAAGTAGTCCACGAGTTAAATAGTACCTTGAAAGATGGTCAGAAACATTCTGAGTTAGAAAAACGCCCACCACTGAGTCAACGACTGATCCTTTCCAAGGAGAAAAGTGCCGATCCCCTAACAGAGAAACAGTTCATGAATCAATGAATCAACATGTTCTTCTATTTATGCAGTTTGGCTAGAAAGATGCATGAATTGATGCCCTCACAAGATGCTAGCTGTTATATAATTATATGCATTAGGTACATATGAAAGTGTACTTCTACGCGCACACTTCTTTGGGTTCCTATTGGTATTGTTTTATTGGTAATAAAGAAGATTTTCTTTCTCCAATCAACTTCCTAGAAAAGTGCTTTTCCTTCCTAACCATACAAATGTTTGTTGTCCGATGGCAGGGGATAATTTGAGATTGATGTTCACTTGTTCGGCATGGTACACGATTAGAAGTCGATGCACATATGATTCAGCTAGTTTAGCTTTCAGACAACGAAAACATATGGAAATAGAAACAAGTTTTGCGAAGCAACCTAGGCTCATCTAACTCAAGGGGGAAAAAAAGATAACAAGAATACAAAGTGGAAATGTGGTTATCAAAGATACCACATCTATGCTCCATACAAAGTGGAAATGTTGTTATTTTCACGATGAAACATCTCTGTCCATTGAATGTTATTCAAATAAATACGTAGGACATGGCACATCCTATTTCCTGATTGGCAACTCGCAATTCAGACACCTCCAATTGCTATTTAGTGGATTTTTACAAGGCAGTTGATACAATATAATAAGAAATTTGATGATGTCTAGCTAATGAAGTACCCTACACGCGGATAATATCGATCGTAGAAATTAAAGCAGCAAAAAATTTTGAGCTTAGTTCTTGTAGTACCTTGAACAAGTCGCATGCATTTGATGAACAAATCTGCACGGCCTTGGAAGACCTGCCTTTCCTGCTCCCACCACTTCTCTTTGTCTACATCCACACCCTCTGGTGGCCCGATATCTTTTTTTCCCATCAAAAGCTTCCATACCCTATTTGTCTCATTATCTAAATTTACTTTGGCTCGAGGGCGCCGTTTCTTGAGCATCTCCAAGGGGTTCTCGTAAGGAACAATCATGCTGCCGCCGCAAGGAACAAGTGCATTTCCTGGGTCAAAAATTGTATGAACCTGCTCTGTACTTAGATGAAGATGCTTCAACTTCGATATAATGTCCTCTAGGGGATCGACGTATGGTACTATTTCTCCAGATGTTAGGCTGGCTTGCGCTAGTTCTTGAGCTTTGCTGCTGCTCTCTGCGTCTTGCACGTAAGTGATCAGCGCAAAAGGCATATTTCTTTCTCCAAAACCATCTTCAAGCACAGTTTGTCCGACAGATTGTTTCGAAAAATTGTTGCCAATCATTGTGGTATCTTCCTGCCCTGCGTTTAACGGAATGGAACTAAGAACGTAAGATTGTCCCTTTTTGGTCCGCTTTTTGGTTTTTATTTTCATATCGGTGCTTGCAAGCAAAGCCTCCAAGCAGGACTGAGGTGATTTGAGATGTGTTGGCCAAAACATATTTAAGGAATAGTTAATAGCAATCGAGAACAACTTTCGGGGTCGAATTGATCTCTTCTTTGTGATTCTTCCGCCTTGTACGCACGCTAATATCCCCTCCGGAGCTTGCAATTTATTCGTTATCGAGCTCTGCGGTTCGATAGAAGCGAACTCTCTCGAATTATATTTCTGATGTTCGCATTGCTCTCCTCTCTGCCGCCGCCTCCTGTATATCTCGCCAAAACGTGCGTGCGCTTCAGCTGGGGCCTTGTCTGGGAGCTGAATCTGAGTGCTACCGAGTTGAGTACTGTCCAACTTTGCTCCTGTCATGTTCTTATTATCTTGTCTGTAAATCACTCCATCCTGGTTATCCGTATCGACATTCTTCTGCAGAATGTGCAGCTCGGATTGTCTTACATTATGTAGCTTTCTACGGAGATACGTCAGATTTTCCATGAGAACAGGTCTTTTAAATGATCCGAGAAGCTGGGTTGAATGATTGAGATCAAACATAACTCCTGCCAGTGAATTTTCCACGCCCGCGTGCCGTCCTTGTCCAAGCAATACTGTCGATTTGGTTTCGTCACTAGCGGGAGCTCGCTTACATTTCAATTCCTCTTCGCCAGAAAGTTTCGCTTCAGTCGTTGTCGAAGTCGGTCCCTCCTCAGATTCAAATTTCAATCTCCGCTTAACGGATCTAGCACCATGGGAGTCAGAGTCAATGCCTCTCTTTTCTCCCACATTGCTTCGCTTAGCTGTCTCTACAGGCGTTTCCTCCGTCTGTAACGTCGAGGGCTTCGGGGTTTTCGTTTTCTTCCCTTCTCGAATGACTTTCGGCCTGTGCTTCCTCCTCCTCGGCTTCTGCCCAGTCGTGCGGTCCGAGCTCATGGCTCGGCTTTTCTTCGCCGCATCCTTCTCGTCATCCAACGAATGCATGTGAAGCTCACCTTCGTGCGGCAAAGACCCTTCCTTTCCGGTGAATAAACGAGGTATTCCCTCACCGTTATCAGGTGTTATAGGAGCTTCCGGCCTTGTGGGACTTCGGTCAGCATTAACCGTTGCGGAGCTTTGCGGCGTGCTAGTTTGTTGTTTCTTGTGCTCCTTATCGCGGACTGCACCGGCCGAACTAACATGTTCGCGCTGCGTAGGCTCGGGCATGCCTTTAGACTTATCTGGAGTGATCGGGGCCATCGGCGACGGTGCTGATCTGCTCGCTACATCCATACAAACTGTTCTTTCAGGTAACGAAGAGGAGGGATTTGACGAAAGCGCGGCGACAAGAACATCTGCATAATAATCAAGTTAGAGCGGAACAAATTATCCATTTTTCGACGGCAAAAAGCGCTCTTCATATAAGAGAAAATAATGAAATTCGCTGAATGCAGCAATAACATGACGCTAGAAGCAGAGATTTTCCGGAGAAAGCCGGAAAGGGCACTCACTCGGCGCGAGGGTGGGACCCGTGTTATGGCCCCCAGCCAGCAGGGTAGTAAGGGGGTGCTGGGAAAACACAAGAAAATTTCCGGGGGTTTGCAGGTATCCACCTGCATTGTGGCTTTGAGATTGGTTTCCAGACTGCGAAGTCGCCCTCGCCGCCGTTGCCGGCGTGGGACGGCTGCTGCTGCTGCTGCTACATGCAGCGGCGACGTCGCACAGCTTTTGCTGGCCGATGCTCGACACAAAAGCCGGCGTGCCGAGCACCCAGCCTCCTTGCTGCTGCTTCTCCACTCCCATCTGCTGCTGCTGCTGCTGCTGCTGCTGAATCTTCAGCCCTCTGCTCAGCTCCATCCCTCTCTGCTTCTGAATCTGTAGGCAAGGAAAACTTAAAAAAGGTAAAGCATATGGAAATCATATAGATAAGGTTCTCTAAATAGATCGCTGATATGCTGATCAAACTACGTTAGCTCCGTAAACTGCATGCATGAATCAATCAATCAGAAAATGACCAATTTGTCTCTTACCAAAAGCACCCACTTTTATATTTCGGAGGGTAAAAAAGTAATTCAAAATACGATGGGGAACTTACCACTCTGATGCTATAAAATAATGACATGCATTATTATTTATAGCACCCACTTTCATACTTTGAAAGGTAAAAAAAAATTCAAAAGTGCCGAACACTTCTTCCTTCAATGCTATAAAATAATAACATGTATTATTATTTATAGCACCCACTTTCATACTTTGAAAGGTAAAAAAAAATTCAAAAGTGCCGAACACTTCTTCCTTCAATGCTATAAAATAATAACATGTATTATTATTTATAGCACCCACTTTCATACTTTGAAAGATAAAAAAAAATTCAAAAGTGCCGAACACTTCTTCCTTCAATGCTATAAAATAATAGTGAGCAGGTCCGTTTAGATACTGCAATTCCAAACTAAGCCTTACCCGATTAATAAAAAATTAAAAAAAAAAAGCTAAATCAGAGATATTTCTACAGAAATTTCTCAATTTAACCAATTTAAAAAGATAAATCACAAATCACATCACAATGCTCACCGCTATAATGATGAAAGATCTGAAAACTTCCACATGCAAAAGGAGAAGTGAACCCAAAAAAAATAAAATAAAGAGGAAAAAAAAAAAAAAAAGCAAAAAAGATACCTTGGTACCAAATCGTTCTTCGCGAGGAGATCTCAACCCTACAAGAAATCTAAAGCGATCGAAATCAAACAACACCGGAAAAAAAAAAAAAAAAAAAAAAAAAAAAAAACGGAGAAAATTAGAGAGAAAAATTCGAAGGGATATCATACGCTTGTCTTCTTGTACTTCCAGAAGCGAGATGAGAAGAATGGGATTAAAAGATCGAAGAAGAAGGGAAAAAAATAATAATAATGGGGAAGAAAAGAAGAAGAGAAAAAAATAATAATTAAAAAAAAAAACCTTGTGCGGTTTTTCTCGGGATTCGGCGCGAGAGGGGGAAGAAGACGGAGGACGGAGAAACCCCGCGGAGGGTTTTTATAAATTTTGCTGTTTCTGTTAAGATTTAAACTCTACGGTACAGATTAGTTATTTGTATGTTATAAATAGGAAGGATGCAGATGAATTCAGTTTGATGGAGCTCCCGCCCTGATACGTTTCGAACCGGACGTTATGTTGAGCCAAAAATAATAATAATAATAATAATTTATCTCAAATTCGTCTCGATCTTAATAAAATAATAAGTGGAACGGATATGTCCTGACAGGTTCCATCCGTTTGCATTTCTAATTTTAAATTGGTAAGGTTGTACGAGGAATCCTTTATCCATTATCCTTTATTATATATTATTCTGAAATAGTTTGGAGCAAAACGTTACCATAGAGCCAAAAAAATAATAATAATAATAATTTATCTCAAATTCGTCTCGATCCGTTAATAAAATAGATAGGAGATTTTTTTTAAAAAAAAATCATCCGGCAAAAATTCTGTCAAAAATCCACTCCAGCTTCGATCCGATCCTAATAAAATAATAAGTGGATACAAAAATAAGATAAAAATCAACTCAACGGATATGTTCCGACAGGTTCATCCGTTTCCATTCCTAATTTTAAATTGGTAAGGTTCTGAAATAGTTTCGAGTAAGACGTTACCATAGAGCCAAAAAAGATCCGTTAATAAAATAGATAGGACCGGAGAGATACTTTCTATTTCTTATTCGTCCAGTAAAAGTTCTGTCAAAAATCCACTCCAGCTTCGGTCCGATCCTAATAAAATAATAAGTGAATACAAAAATAAGATAAAAATCAACTCAACGAATATGTCCCGACAGGGTCCATCCTTTTACATTTCTAATTTTAAATTGGTAAGATTGTACGAAGAATCCTTTATCCTTTATTATATATTATTCTGGAATACCTCTCTAAATTATTATTTTGTTTAGACTCCACCAGCTTTTGTCGGACTTAAGTGATTTCAGTCAAATAAATTAAAAATTCTATCAAATTAATTTATAGTATCACCAATTTCAATAGTTTAAATTATTTTATGATAAGCAAAATTAAACTAATTAATAATTAATAGCTTATTGAGTCACAAAATTTAGTAAAAATTTTAATTTAATTTAATTAATTATAAAAATTTAAAGAAACTAAATTAGAAGTTAAAGATCTATCAATTAAAGAATTTTGTGTGTTTTGTTCGGCAAAATCCCCTTGAGAGCAAAATGCATTATACTCTTGGATAAAATAAGAAGCATACGTTGCAATGAGGGTAATTAAGCTTCCCTATTAAGGTCTCTAATGTGAAAGGCTACATTGATATCATAGATACGGAACACATCTAACCCCGATATATTAATCCAGGAGTAAAGTTTCAATAAAGAAAGGCTCCTCCCTTATCATAATTTAAAAGTATCGGCGTACGAGTGTGCCGCAAAATTGAGAATTTGATCTAATTTGAACTCAAACTTCTAAATTTTGTAAAATTAAAGTATCTCTGGCATCGAAACTCTACTACCGAAGACGGGGTTGATCATAACCGAACCCAAGGTTCGATCGGTCAAGTATAGAAGGAAACATCAAGAGTTAACAGAAGGACATGAGTCCAAAATAACCAACAATGTAGAAGAAGAGAGTATAGGCCGAAACGAGACTAGCGAAATGTAAACAAAGAAATAAAACAAGGATCCTAATGTCCCGCCACAAAGCAGTATGCACTACCCAGGACGAAAAGGAGGTATACTCGAAGGTAGAGCAGACAAGTACCTAATACGGTTAGTACTGATCCCAAGAGTCGCTCCCACTGGCGCTCTTAGTAGCAGGTGGTCAACGGTAGGCTCTAGGAGTAGAGGCTCGTGCTACTCGGGCAGCAACGAATTTAAGGACGCACGAAACCTAGGTAATTAGAAAACGATCTCAAGGAGTAAGTAATTAATTAGTTGATTCATATTAAATGATACATATATCTACCGAGAATAATACGAAAACATGTTTGGATTTGCAAATAATAATCATACAATAGGCTGACACCAACATCCTATCACTCTGCTCCACGTCCAACCTCGCACCTCGGAACGTCGCGTATTACGCCAGGATAGTTACGCAGCCATCCGGGCATACGTCTTTCATCCTTATTGATATTATCTTAGTCGTACCTCTCTAGTTAAGCATGTATCTAGCCATCTGATGTATATGGATCATCCCAACTGATCTGAATAGAGTATTGCTCAGCATAGTATTCCCACACAATGTACGCTAGTTTATTGACACCTTGACTGTACTGGGCCATCTAGGCATACGGGTGTTAGAACACGATCTAACCTTGTTTCATGCCAGTATTAGATTATCATGTCTCGGCCGACTAAACTTGGTACAAGGTCGACTCCTCGGTCATACCCGCAAACATATGTTGCATAGCACAAAAACTCGCAACATAGCACAAAAACTCAGGTCCTCGGCCTGGTCCACATTCTAAGTCCATAAACAAGGAAAATTGATACAATGTCTCTTAGAGCATGGTTCTTCTATACCCCGTACTCACATCATAACCAACTCTTCACAAGGACAACATTCGACATGTCACACACTATACCCAACTGAGGCCATAAGAAAGATTTCGGCATTATAGGTTCTTAGGGGGAGGGGATTACATGTTGTTGTTAAAGTATCAACGAAGTTGTCAACGAGGGTTATTTATCAAGTGTGTCCAGAGAACAAATGTGCATTATTAAATTTAACAAGCAAAAATCTTGAACAAGGGGCAGTTCTGATACAACATGAACCTTAATAGGTTTCAATTTCTGAATCATAGTCATAGATGTATAGACATGTAATATTTAATCGTGAATCAAATCAGGTCTATGTAAATCAAATGTGTGACTAAGGTGTCTTCCACTCCCTATGGGTCATATAAGAATGTAGGATGGTGCAATCCACGGCAACACAACACTATGCATATAAATACTGATATATTGCATTGTGATATGCCCAACAGGAGAATGCATTGATATTAACAAGAACTTGTCACATTATATTTAATTGCGTGACTAAATGGGATAATTTCCTAATCATCTCAAGTGGAGGGATTCTCAATGATGGGGAAGTGAGGGAAAGGAGGATGCAGGTCAGTGGCAGGGGTATCTAGAAGGAAAGTAAAACATCCGAAAGTAATCCAAGTAATTTACCACAGTGTATAAAAAGAAAAATAGCATATTCTAGTCTATACAGAAAATATATATATATAAACCCTAAACCCTAAACCCTAATATATATATATATATATATATATATATATATATATATATATATATATATATATATATATATATATATATATATATATATATATATATATATATATTCTGTATAGACTAGAATATGCTATTTTTCTTTTTATAGACTGTGGTAAATTACTTGGATTACTTTCGGATGTTTTACTTTCCTTCTAGATACCCCTGCCACTAACCTGCATCCTTCTTTCCCTCACTTCCCCATCATTGAGAATCCCTCCACTTGAGATGATTAGGAAATTATCTCATTTAGTCACGCAATTAAATATAATGTGACAAGTATACAGAATATATATATATATATATATATATATATATATATATATATATATATATATATATATATATATATATATATATATATATATATATATATATAGGGTTTAGGGTGCTCTGTGGTTCATACGGTAGACTTTCACTCTATGGTCGAGCAATCGTGGCCCACGAGGTGGTCGGCCATTGACAACCCAAAGCTATAGTACTTTTGACTACCACGTCAGTCGATCGCACACCTAATGCTGTCCTTCGAGTCCGGTCGTCACCAAAACATGTCAAAAAGCGATACATCGTTGATACCACAAAGTTTTAGCCACAATATGAGTGGAAACATCCAGAACTGATCACATTTGTCATGTCCAAGGCTTGAGCACGCAGAAGCACTCCCAGTAGCGTGCCTAGATCCACCATGTACATAGGGCTCTCCTGCATACATGAAGCAACAAACAGAAACAATCAACTCATACAAACAAACAAGAGCTTCATATGAGTTGGAATATCAAAGATTAATGTTAGTATTCTACTACAACCAAGTTCCAAACAAACTATCACAAGCTTGATCAAAATATTACAACTTTCCGAAATACTAGAGTTCTACATAAGGTTCCACCTTTAGGCAACAACCAAATGACGGGTAGGGAGACAGCATGACTTTTTTGCCATGATCACCTGGGGAGGAGGAAAAGAATGAAAAAAAAGGCAACAAAGGTGCGTGAGAACTATATAAATTAAATAGTTTCTAGTGGGTACAATCATTGTAAGGAGCCATCTACTCATTAGGTATACTAGAGGCATAATAATAAAGTGTGAGATAGTAGATGCAGAATAATAAATGCTCATAACAAAGTAAGTCTATTATCATGCCTCTACCATAACGGAGTATGTCAATTATTATCTCTATTTGCATCAATTTACATGAATACAAGTTGACTACTCGTTAACATCTCGACCAACACAAGGTTCTTTCAAGTTTGCGCCTTGCCTAGTGGGACGTCGAATAATCGAATGAATCTACATTGGCATGTAAAAGTTAAGGCAAGGCAAACAATCACATCCTTGCTAAGCTATACCTCCGGAGGGCCACGGCTTTTAGGGAACGACCCTCACAAGCAAAAGTGCTCGTTGAGCTCATTTTGGCTCTTACAAGCTATAATCACATAATCTCACTTGCTACACCATTAGGACACATACAATAGTTATCTTGCTACATCAGCATTTCATCAAACACTTCTCATAATTCAAGCTCTACATGTCATATTACTTGTCCTATTGTTATTATGCTACCACGACATGTTTTCTAATCGTGTTCCATCATAGAGAATAAGATAACAACAACTACAAACATGCAAGTATAGATCTTCCATTATGTACAACCTTGAAAACAAGGATTCTCTACTTATGTCCATCAATCATCAAATAATATAAACTTTCTACTTTAACTAAGATTTCTTATGCAACATAGAGTAAAAAAAATAACTATAAATAAGAGGGAAGAGATATAGAGAGAGATCACCCATTTTGGAGACTTAAACCCACCGATTTTAAAAAGAAGATCTTCGAAAATCCGAACAAAGTTGTTGAGTCCAGCAAACAACCCTACAAGAGAGTTTCTAACCCATCTATTTTATTTAGAAGTCTCCAAAATGAAAACCCCCAATTTAAACCCTAAACTTCCACATTCTACTATATCCCCAAAAACTCTCAAAATCATACTATTCAAAGTGTAGGAAAATAAGAACTCACCTTTTTCAATCTTTATCTCCTAGATTCATGCCTTTGGATCTAGGGTTGGGCTCTCCCAGAACTTTCTCACCACTTTCCTTGCTCCAACTCCAAGCTTTAGATGAGGCTGAGCTTCCAAAGAAAGAAAGGAGAGTAGAGGCGAAGATTTTGGAGGTGAAACAAGTAGTAGAGAGGAAGAGGAAGAGGTAGAAGGAGATGATGGAGGAGAGAGAGAGAGTGCTTTCTCTTATGGCTAAGATAAATGAGGGAGAGGAAGAGAGAGATTAGGGCATTTATAGTTGCAATACTACGCCCGCTCAATAAACAGCCTGCATATAAGCGAATACCAGTACTCAAACTTGGGTATTAATACTCCCCTCACTTAGTATTGATACAACCCCAAAGTTTCAGAAGACCTGAGAGTTTCCACAACAAAAATAGCTCAATGAGTACTGGAACTCCATCTTGGGTACTGATACATGGCAATCAGTACCGATACTCAGTTAGAGTTCCACAAAACCCGAACATTCCCGTGCTAGGAATTCCGAGTACTAGTACCCCTAAACTTTAGTACTAGTAACACAGTGGGAAAGTAGCTAGTCTACAGGTTTTGTTGTGAAACTTTGTTTTCATGCCATTTTCACATGAGAATAGTTTCAACTCACTTAAACTCTCACAAAATCTCTCAAATAGCACCATAAGCCATTTTATACTGAACTTTAATAATTTGCAAAGTTTAGTATACTACAACATTTATGGAAAACAAGGGGAAAAAAAAAAGCAGTCGAGTTTCAGATGCTTACCAGTGGTCCTCGCTAACCTGAGCTCGTCTCCCAAGATCCGTCTTCACATCAGTGTCCTCATCGGGGTTTCCTCTTTAAAAAATGTCGGCTGCTCGAGGAAGTAAGTGGATGACCAGCACAAAAGGTGGAAACGGAGAGAGAGAAAGAGTAAGAGAGATAGAGAGATTAGCGAAAATGAGAAAAGAAAAGAAAGTGAAGTAGCTCTCTACGTCATTGGAAGTGGAAGAGAAAGAGGAGATGACGAGAAAAGAAAGAGAAGAAGAAGAGAAAGAATAAGAAAAAAGAGAGATCTCAGTGGTGAGGAAAGAAAGATAAGAGTGGAAGAGAAAGATGAGAGTGAAGAGAGAGATGAAAGTGGAAAGATGAGTGAAAGGAGATGAAAGGGAGAACGAGTTAAGTAGGAAGAGGCTAGCGTGGGTCGCCCTCTCTCCCTGCATGGTGTTGAAGGACAAATGGTGAAGGAGGAAAGAGAATAAGTGGGTGCGGGCAAGGTTGGTAGCCTAGGTTGGTCGACTAGGGATTAGGCTCGGTGTGACGCCCCACTTCCTAGGCGTCACCCATCCTAGGACTACTCTAGCCCTAGCACGCTTAACTCTCTTAACTTCTTGGGCCTAGCCAGCGCCCAAAATGCTATAGCCGGGTTTAGAAACTTACAACTACCTGGCAATGCGAGACTTGTCTCACTAGCCTTAGCCGACCCGCCCCACTTTCCAAGGGGGTCACCCATCCTAGAACTACTCTAGTTCTAGCACGCTTAATCTTTTTAGCTTCTTGTGCCTAACTACCGCCCAACATACTATAGCCGTGTTTAGAAACTAACAGCCACCAGGCGATGTGAGACTCGTCTCGCTAGCCTTAGCCGACCTTGTGCGGAGCCGCGCTCCACCCACAACAGTCATTAGCCAGAGAGCCTCGCTCTACCCGCTGTATAACCCGGCTCAGCCGAGACTCATCTCACACTTCTAGTTGGTAATTGGCTCTGATACCAACTGTGACGCTCCACTTCCTAAGGGGTCACCCATCCTATGACTACTCTATTCCTAGCACACTTACCTCTCTTAACCTCTTGGGCCTAGCTACCATCCAACATGCCATAGTCGAATTAAGAGTTTTAGCCCTATTATATCTTACATATAGGACTACCTGAAGTCTCACATTCTTCCCCCCTTTAAGCCCTGACGTCCTCATCAGGCTTAGACTCACAAGTACTAGGTGATGTGAGACTCGTCTCGCCAGCCTTAACCGATCTTGTGGGGGAGCCGCGCTCTACCCACAACAGTTATCAGCATGAGAGTCTCGCTCTCCCCGCTGTATAATTGGCTCAGCTGAGACTCATCTCACATTTTCGGCTGGTAATTAGCTCTAATACCAACTATGATGCCCCACTTCCATGGGAGTTATCCATCCTAGGACTACTCTAGTCCTAACACGGTTAACTCTCTTAACCTCTTGGGCCTAGCCACCGTCCAAAATGCTATAGTCTGATTAAGAGTTTTTAGCCCTATTATATCTCATATATAGGACTACCTGAGGTCTCACATTCTCCCCCTCTTTAAGCCATGACGTCCTCGTCGGGCTCAGATCACAAGTAT
Organism: Puya raimondii; assembly: GCA_016920855.1. Lineage (NCBI taxonomy): Eukaryota > Viridiplantae > Streptophyta > Magnoliopsida > Poales > Bromeliaceae > Puya > Puya raimondii. The sequence goes on from JABWPP010000050.1 coordinate 223,912,681, forward strand.
CAGGCGATGTGAAACTCATCTCGCTAGCCTTAATCGACCTTGTGGGGGGGCGCTCTACCCACAACAGTCATCAGCATAAGAGCCTCGCTTTCCCCACTGTAACCTGGCAAAGTTCGAGACTCATCTCACACTTTCGGCTGGTAATTGGTTGTGATTGAGTATATAAGAGACTATGGACACTAGTAATAATAATTGAGCTGAAGCATTTTGGGCCGGTGGTTTAGATCTAAAGAGTTATTATTGCTAGCGGATCGGATCGTTATATTTTGGTATCAGAGCCAATCACCAGCCGAAAGTGTGTGACGAGTTTCGGCTGAGCCAAGGTCTGAACGACAAGGTGACAGGCTATGCCAAGGTCTGGATGACAAGGCTAGTGAGACAAGTCTCACATCGCCTGATGATCTTGAGCTGTGTGTGTGATAGGACTGACGAGGACGTCATGGTCTAAATGGGGCCGGGGAGTCTGTGACACCCCAATAGTCCCAAATCGGATAGGAATGGGATTGTGATTGAGTATATAAGAGATCATGGACACTAATAATAATAACTGGGCTAAAGCATTTTTGGACCAGTGGTTTGCGCCCAACAAGTTATTATTGCTAGTGGGTCGGGTCGTTACACTCAGCCAATCGTGTGGTCTATTAAGACTAGCCCAAGCAAATTAAGTTTCAAAATTACAAAATTTTCATAGGAAAGAGCTAAAAGTTTAGAAAACTTGATTTGAAAAAAGGTTTCAAATTTTTAGCAGTAAAAGTTTCACTGTAAACAAGAGCTTGAGAATATTTAACAACTACCAAAAAAGCCAAACCTCGTTCTGATAATGTTGGGCGGCACTTTATGTCCCTCCAATATAGTCAAAACTTTACCATACAAGGCATTTTCATTTGATTCAACAAACTTGGAACACCAAAGAATGTCGTTGTTGGGAAATTGGAGAACAAAAAAACCTACCCACTAATATAAGAGTGATCCAAGCCAAATCAACCCAAGACACTATATCATGCTTCTTCAATCGCCAAGGATGAAGCCTAAATAGATGAATTGACAGAAATTCATAACTTATCACTTAAATAGTTAGGCTTACCACAAATAGAAGCAAAGATACGCACAATAAAATTTCTTCTGGATTTGAATTAGATCCCTTTGAAATAACGTTGTTCCTACATTTTTCAAATAAACCACATAAAATAAAGCAACAATAGTAAAATTCAATGACATAGATTTATTTTAGAATTGCTTATAGTTGAGGGCGTCTCCATACATTTTTTTACCTGTTAAATTTAGGTAAAAATATACAGAACTTACATAAATTATGGACTATTATAAGTTGGTTATCCAACTTTTCAAAATTTTGATTTTACTGCCCAATCGTTCAATTTGTTTGATTTAATTCAGTCAACGATACTTTGACTTCAGAATTTGAATGTGTCGTTTATCTTTACAAATTTAGTTAGTATATTTCATACAATTCTCACAATTATAAGTTCATTAAAGTAAGTAAGCAGGCTAAATTTTAAAGTCAAAATACTGTTAGCTGACTCAATCAACAAAATTGAAAGGTTGGGTAATCGATTAAAATGGTCCATAGTTTAGGTAAGTTCTGTACGTTTTTTTTCTTAATTTAAAATATAAGATTTATATTTATTCTATTCTATGATACATATAACCACCCGACCCTAATTACTATTTATTATGAATTTTAATTTAGATATTATGAACTTAAATTTTTGGAACTTAAATTTCTAAACAATTTTGAAAATTTTATTCCTAAACCTGACAACTTTTAGTTAACTTAGTTTGGAACTTTCTATTTTGCTGCAACACTAGGTTGAGCTACTATCGAGGACTACCGAGGTTGATCACTGAGACGGAAGAAATCATGGCCGACCGGACAGTTGACTGTCGGGGAAAGCCCAGTCGACCGCCCGAGCTAATGCAACTACTTCCAGCTACCACCCTCCACTTCCTCTAAGACACCTCAAATGAGACTATTCTCCCTCTCTTTCGATTGACATTGTGGATATGGTAGTCAATTGTAAAATGCTAAACGTTGAGAATTGCTAAGATCCAGTATAAAATGGCTTATGGTACCATTTGAGAGGTTTTAGGAGAGTTTGAGTTGAGTTGGAACTATTTTGGTGTGACAAGAAAAATTTTGAAATCGTTTTACAAACTAGACAATTTTTCACTTCAGTACCGGTACTGAAGTTTTGAAGTACTGGTACTAAATAAAAATTCCAATGGGGGAACGTTCAGGTTCTACAGAACTCAGTCTGAGTATCGGCATTGGTTGCCATGTACCGATACCCGAGATGGAGTATCGGTACTCCTCGAGCTATTTTTGCTATGAAAACTCTCGACTTTTGTAGAACTCTGAGGGTGTATCGTTACTAAGTGAACGACTACTGGTATTCAACTTCAAGTGCTGTGGGAACTCTTGAGTTTTGTGAAACTCCGAGGGTATACCATTACTAAGTGAAGGAATATCGGTATTCAAGTTTAAATACTGGTACTCACTTATACACATACTGTGTTGTGAAATACTGGACCTTAGCAAATAGGCAAGGTCGCAGTATAAATTTTTAGTCAATATTTTTTTACAATGCTTGACTGAGTTGGAGACGTTTCGGCGTGAATTAGACGCAAAAACGGACTTTGAAACTCAAGGTTTAATTGTGGAGGACTAAAGTTGAAATACATAGTTTTAAGGGGCTTTTTGGCATTTTTGCTATCTTAAGAGGTGGAGTCAACATAGACACCCTCATTCTTATCATTTCCTTCCATTTTGTTAAGTTTTAGAGTGATAGAGAGAGAGAGAGAGAGAGAGAGAGAGAGAGAGAGAGAGAGAGAGAGAGAGAGAGAGAGAGAGAGAGAGAGAGAGAGATTGAGCACGAAAAAAAGGGGCTTGGTTTCTTTGTAGCAAGCGAGCTAGTCGAGCGCGCGCACGAGTATTTTTTTGGGTGTTTCGACGTCGCGGTTAGTATCGTAATATTATTATTTTTCATTTAGACTCTTTTGATAAATTTTTTGTAGAAATTGAGAATTAAAAACTGATTTTTATACGTTTTAGGAGCTGATTTCGTGGCTGTCGTTCAGGCTAGGAAAGCAGTAGTGTATCACCTAACTATTCCGACTATCGTTCTGTTCCTTGGGTTTGCGATATAAGTGGGTTCCGTGTTGTCAAAATTGGCGGACTAACTTTTATGTCTATATTATATTATTTAGCTTATAACATGAACTGTTGACATAGTTGAGATAATAATAAAATTTTTGACACCTTCCTGTAGAGTATATTGAGACATGCATATTTTTCACTATTAGTATTTTTCAACTATGTTTTTCACTACTTGTTTCGTCTCCAAAACCTTCACTTCCACTCTCTTTTCTATCTTTGGAAGCTCAAGTTCAATCTAAACTTGGAGTCAGAGCAAGAGAAATAGAGAAAAGTTTTTAGAGATCTCAACCTAGATCCAAAGGCTTAAATCTAGGAGAGCTTGGAAGAGATGAGTTCTTGTTCCCTTACACTTTAAATGGTGTGATTTGGGAGTTTTTGGAGGATTTATAGAATGTGGAATTTTATAAAGGTTTAAATTTGGGGTTTTCATTTTGAAGATTTCTAAATGAATTGATAAGTTAGAAACCCTCTTATAGGGTTGTTTGGTGGACTCAATAACTTCGTTTAGGTTTACAAAGATCTTCTCTTCGGATCCAATGGGTTTAAGTCTCCGAAACGGGTGATCTCTCTCTATATCTTCCCCTTCTTGTTTTCTATTCTATGTTGTATGAGAATCTTAGTTCAAGTAAAATTTTCCTATTGTTTGATGGTTTATGGACATAAGTAGAAAACCCTAGTTTCTCAGGTTGAACATGATGAAAGATATATACTTTCATGCTTTATAGTTGTTGTTTATTCTTTCTCTTTGATGAAAAATAATAGAAAACATGCCATGGTAGTATAATAGCAATTGGACAAGGGATATGACATGTAGAGCTTGATTGATGAATACGAACACAAGTGTTCCATGAAATACCAATGTAGCTAGAAAATCTTAATATGTGTTTCTATTGTTGCATAATAAATGGATTATGTGATTATAATTTGCAAGAGCTAAAATGAGCTCAACGAGCATTTAGCTTGTGAGGGTTGCTTCCTACAAGCTATGGCCCTCCGGAGGTATAGTCTAGCGAGGATGCGATTGCGTCGCCCTAACTGTGAGTGCTGATGTGGGTTCATGTTCGATTGCTCGACGTCCCACTAGGCAAGGTGCAAGCTTGAAAGAATTTTGTGTTGGCCGAGATAATTGGATAATAAGTAGTCAACTTGTATTCTTGTAAATTGATGCAAAATAGAGATGTGGATTGACATACTCCGCTATATTAGAAGCATGATAGTAGACTTACCTTGTTATGAGTATTTATTATTTCGCATCTATTGTCGCAGACTTCATTATTATATCTCTAATAGACCTAGTGGATAGAGAGCTTTTTACGACAATTGTATCTACTGGAAACTATTTTATATAGTTCTTGTTAGATATGTCTCGAATTCTGGAACCACAAGGTTTTCTAACCCTATTCTATTTAGATCATCTCATTAATTTAAGTTTAGATTATGCCTAATTTATTGAGATTATTCCTAGCCTTAGTGGGTTTGTATTCCTAGTTTTATTAGGATTTAGCCTCCTGAGCGAGAGGAATAAGTGAGTTTTTATGAATATAACAACTGATAGGCATGTGAGAGGGAGAGAGAGGAAAACTCAAAACCACAGTGCGGTGAGAGAGGAAGAAAGAGGGAAAGAAAAAGCAGGCAAATTTCGCACTCAAAAGGTTCCTTGTTCCTACAACGGGATGTACCGACGATGGGTCAGAGAGGCAGGATACATAGCGAAATTGGCGGATTCCAAATTGTTCTGTGCATCGGATGTATAATTACATCTTATACGCCGAATTTTTAAACCCTATTATAAACATTTAAACTCTTATAAGTTTTTGTATATAGATATTTTATGTAGTGCAGTTTTCATATATCAAATTATATTTTAATTTTATGATATTATTTTTTAAAAAATAAGCAGTGCATGCGATGCACCAACAAATCAAGTGCTGGCAATAATTTTTTATAGTTGAAGAGGAAAAAAACGAAGTTGTGCAGGAGAAATGTTTTGTACACCGAGTGTAAAAATAAATTTTATACACTCATTTTAAAATCTAACTATAAAAATTATTCTAAATTTTTTACGGCCAATTTGCATAAAAACTCCACAAATTTTGAGCTTTTGCAAAACTGGACCGCCTTTTTCGATTTTATAGATTCGGTCCGAATTTTCAGCAAACTGACCAAAATACCCTTATTACTTTTTCCCTCTCCTCTTTTTTCTCTCGTTCTTTTTTTTTCTCTCTCTGAAGAAGGCGGCGGAGGCAGAGGCGGAAACGGCCCACCTCGCCTCTGCTCTCACGCCCTCGCCCGTGCACCCATCGCCCTCCTCGCCTCCGACCCCGCTGAGGCTGCGCCGCGACCCTCCTTCTCCACTAGGGCACAACGATGTCGAGGCGCAGGCTCTCCTTCTCCACCGTGCGCCGGAACGCCGCGACGTCGTCGGAGGAGGCGAGCTCGCCTCCGACGACGTCGCGGTGGTTGCAATAGAGGATAAGGGAGAAGTTGTGACAAAAAAAACTATAGAGAGAAAAAATAAGAATAATAAAAAATAAAAATAAAAAATATTTTTTTCCTACAAAAAAGATCAAAAATCATAGAAGAAGAAAGAAGAGATGAGATTGCACTGTTAAAATAAAGTTACACTGTTCTGAAAATTTTTTGCACTGTTTTAAATAGAAATTGCACTCTTTGAGACCGAAATTATACTCTTTGGGATGAGAATTGCACTCTTTAGGTCAAAGTTGCACTATTTATGTGAACTTTACACCATTTTTTTTCTCTTCTTTTTCCTCCCCTCCTTCCGCTCATCCTCATCCGCATCCTCCTCCACCCCCATCCTCATCCGCAACCTGGTGTGTGGGTGGGGGTAGGGGGGGGGGGGGGGGGGGGTGTGTGTGGGGGTGGGGGGGGGGGGGGGGGGGGGGGGGTGGGGGGGGGTGGGGTGTGGGGGTTGGGGGGGGGGGGGGGGGGAAGGGGGGGGGTTTGAGGAAAGAAAGGAAATTGGTGGTAAATTGGGGGGGGGGGAAGGGGGGGGAGAAATAGTGTAAATTCCATTCAAATAGGTGGGGGGGGGTCTAAAGAGTGCAACTCTCATCTCAAAAAGTGGGGGGGGGGGGAGTGTAATTTTTATTTAAAATAGTACAAAATTTTTTTAGAAAGTTAATTTTTTGGGGGGGGGGGGGGGGGGTGTAATTTTATTTTTTTTTCCTCCTAAGGGGGGGGTCTCATGGCCCGCTTCGGGGGGGCGGGGGGGGGGGGCCGGGGTCGGGGGGGGGGCGCGGGGTTGGGCAGGGGGGGGCCGAGGTTGGGGGTGTGGGTGTGTGTGGGTGGGTGGGGGTTGTTGTGGGTGGGTTGTGGGTGGGTGCAGTTTTTTTGTGGTGGGTGTGTGGGTGTGGGTTGTCTGGGGTGTGGAAGAAGAAGAAGAAAAAGAGAAATAGTGTAAATTCCATCCAAATAATGCAACTTAGGCCTAAAGAGTGCAACTCTCATCTCAAAGAGTGTAATTTCTGTCTCAAAGAGTGCAATTTTTATTTAAAACAGTGCAAAAAAATTTCGGAACAGTGTAACTTTATTTTAACAGTGCAATCTCGTCATCTTCTTCCTTCTTCTATGATTTTTGATCTTTTCTGTACGAAAAAATATTTTTTATTTTTATTTTTTATTATTCTTATTTTTTCTCTCTATAGTTTTTTTTTTGTCACAACTTCTCCCTTATCCTCTATCGCAACCACCGCGACGTCGTCAGAGGCGAGCGAGCTCACCGCCTCCGACGACGTCGCGGCGTTTCGGCGCGCGGTGGAGAAGGAGAGCCTGCGCCTCGACGTCGTCGTGCCCTAGTGGAGAAGGAGGGTCGCGACGCAGCCTCAGCGGGGTCGGAGGCGAGGAGGGCGAGGGGTGCGCGGGCGAGGGCGTGAGAGCAGAGGCGAGGCGGGCCGTTTCTGCCTCTGCCTTCGCCGCCTTCTTCAGAGAGAGGAAAAAAAAAGAACGAGAGAAAAAAAAGAGGAGAGAGAAAAAGTAATAAGGGTATTTTGGTCAGTTTGCTGAAAATTCGGACCGAATCTGCAAAATCGAAAAAGGCAGCCCAATTTTGCAAAAGCTCAAAATTTGTGGATTTTTTATGCAAATAAGCCATTTTTTTACACATAGCCTTTTTATATTATTTAGATTGCATATACTAAATTAAATTTTAATTTTATAATAAATATTACTTAAAAAATAAATTGTACAGCAAAAAATGTGAAAGAGATTAACGAAAAATGAGTGAGAGAGAGGGAGAGGAGAATTGAGTTGCAAAAAAAAAAAGGGTACATTACACTAATAGCCCCGAACATTTTCCTAATTTTTTTAATCAATCTTCTTAATTATTACTAGTCTTTACATCAATATTATTCTCTATTTGGATTTTAGGCCAACTCAAATGTAAAGAGACATATATTTTGTAAATTTTAATTATTAGATTAAGATTCTAATTTTATAATTTTCTTCCAACTTTTCACACAGTAGTAGGGTCGACAATCTAATTTACTGTTCACGTGTCAGCTCGTGTTCGGCTCATTAATAACAAGCCGAATACGAGCTGAACTTTTCAGCTCGATACATTAATGAGCCAGTTTGTGTTTGGCTTATTTATTAAACGACCCGAACATGAGCTGACCTTAGCTGGCTCATGCTCGGCTCGTTGACAGCCCTAATGTACAAGTAGCATTTCTCTTTTAGAGGAGCAATCCAGCTGGTACACTCTAAAAGATGTGTATATCTTACATCCGCTTCATCCAAGGGCCCATACTGGACCATTATCATGTCAATTTTTTTTTAATACTAAAGATCTAAGGAGTTTTTTAATCCTAAGATAGTGGGTGTAAATCATACGCGTACAAGCACGAGAGCACTGCTACTAGGACACAGCAAAGTAGGGTATACATCTTACCCTCTTTTCATTTAAGCGCCATCATTTTTTTACTTATCACATCAATTTTTTTTATTTTTCTATAATTTATTTGAATTTTTATAAATTCTAAGATGGAGGTGTAAAATCTATATCCTCTTTTGGGGTCTGCAAGTAGAATTTTGCTTCCTCCAAAATGAGAAATGCTATTTGTATACCTCAAAAGAAAAGTGTATAATTTACACTCCCTATTTTAGTGTATAATATTTTTTTTGGATTTTTTTAATGTTTAAAGAAAAAGTTTAACATAACAATGGCCCAATATGGGCCCTTGGATCGAGCAGATGCAAAAGGGTTAGCAGATCAAACTCCGTCAACTTGTCCCCACCTCAACAGATCCGTCACTATCTCTTACACATGCATTGACACCTACACCTACACGTGTCCTTTTGCATAGTTCCAAAGCTCATTTATTTATGTGCAAGGGATAGAAGATCCAAACTACATCAACTTGATTAGCTTCATTAAGTTGGATTTTTAACTAGGGGTGAAAGTTGGTAGGACAAATACCGATCAAATTCGACACCAGATTTAATAGGATGTGAATATGAATGTCAAAATTTAGCATTCGACGTATATTCGTATCCGAATTTGCATGAAAAAAAAGAAAAAATTATGGATGCTAATATATATTCGACTGTATTCGACCGTTTTCACTTCTAGGAGATAAAAAGGATGTTAATATATATTGCAGAGGGGACAAAATGGTTTTTATTGTGTTCTTCATTTATTTTAGGATAAATTACAGACAACCCCACTGTTTGTAACCAACCTTGTCATTTTGTCCTCTTAAAATTTCAGAAATATTTTAAGGGGTGTCGGCGTTAATGGAAAGGGCAAAAAGACCAATTGCCCTTACTTCTTTTATAAGAAAAAAAATAATTTTTTAATATATTTCTGTCATTTTGACGGACATTTTGGGTATAAATTATAAAAAAATGGACGGAATAGTGATGGAACACTGACGAAAGGGGGCTAAATGCAACAACTTAAAATGTTGATTGTTGAGGTGGTAAAATGTAGGTTTTTGAAAGTTATGAAGAAAAAATGAAAAAACGGATATTTATAAGGAGATTTTTTTGTAATTTAGCTTTTATTTTATTATGAGTTTCATGTCAAATTGCATTTATGTTTGTTAAATACTGAATTTTATTAAATAAAATATAGTTATACCAAGTTTGAACAAGAAAATATTAAATTTTACTCAATATTGAATACAATTCTGACTCATATCTGAATCCGAATCCGTTATTAGCGGATAAGGTAGTAAAAAATTTATTATCCGACACATATCTGCATTTGAATTCGTATCCGAAAAAAAAATAAAGATGTGAATATGATTTTGTCAAAAATCTGACCGTTTAGACCATTTTTACCCCTAATTTTAACCCTTAGTTAATGAAGAAAAGATTTAGACTATCTGACTAAGTTAATGGGGAGCAGAAGAGTCAGTTCAAGCCCAAAACCCATAACCATGATCTAAAAGGCTTTTGTGATGGGTTAAGACTATTTGACTTAGCCCATTTAATTTAAGCCCAAATTTCAGTAATAATCTTAGTTTGAATTTAATTAAATAGATTTTATGATTTAACCCACTCAAACGAATTAGTTCAAATTGATCTAATTAAGGATTTTGACCATATTAATTTGACACGGTCTATTTAATTTTAGCTGAACTTCAAAACAATTTTGATTACAACCTGATGCCGCAACTTAACCACGCTGAGCCGAAAATTCTGTTGAGTTTAGTAACTTTTACAATTGGCGCGAGAAATATTTTAAACGGCCATAACTTTTCGCTCGAGTATCCGATTTCAACGTGCAACTCCAATTCTAAAGACACTTTTCAGGTTCTACGCGTCGAATCACGAAGCCATTCCGGCCAAGTTTGGGACCCAAATTCAATTGTTTCAGTCTCTGTTTTCACATTTTTAGGTTATTTCCGAAACATTCTGTATTTTTCTATTTTTAGTCCGATTATTTGATTATTTCGAATCTGATTAGGTTTAGAAATATATTAGAATTTATTATCTTCTTTCGGGAGGATTTGGGTATCGCCTCTATAAATAGACGTGGCGTTCGGTTAATATAATCAGAATTTTTAGAGTTGATTAATAATATTTTCGTCTTTATCGAAAAATTGGCTTTTCCTGTATCCCTCTTTTTTCGTTCTTATGCTTTTTTCCTCTCAACGCGGCTTTGGCCTGTGTCGCACACCCAAGCCCATATGTCATTGGAAAACAAGAGGACTAAATTCCCAAAGGAATTAAATAATTCCAATTGGCCTATTTAAAATCTGATTTGGGTTTGGGCCCGAATTGGACCCATTACCTGGTTTTAACTTTTAACCAGTGAATAGAGTCTGAGGATCAATCTGTAATTTTAAAAAGTTGGTCCAAAGAGTGATCATTAAACGAGTATAAGTTTCTTATTTTAAGTCCATTCCAGATGGTTACAATCGTTGGATTTGTTATGAAATTCCTCTCATGGCCGTGGGATCTAGGGATGTCGATGGATACGGATATTCGAAATTTTATCCGAATCTGAACACGAACGGAGTGGATTTACCTGATACTAAATGGATATAGTTTCGGATATGGATATCAAAAACAAAAAACCCGACGGATTTGGATTTGGATTTGGATATAAATTTTGATTGTACTCGACCCGAACCCGAACCCAAACACGATCTGAACCTGAAATTATTTTAGATTTTATATATATATATAGAGATAGAGAGTTGAGCTGGAATACTATTAATAGTATTTGGGCTATTTTGCTATCGATTTTTTAGCCGTTAGATCTACAGTTTAATCAATTCTATCCTTTAGATTATACTATTCAACCAACCACCCACTCAACCCTAGGGAGACCACCACTAAACCCTAGAGGACCACTATCATCCTAATCCTATAATTTTGCATCCAATAGTTAAAAACTCGATAGCAAAAGTGTACAAATACTATTAATAGTATTCCAGCCCAATTATATATATATATATAAATGTTTGATGTTATATTTGAATTTGTATTTTAAAAATTTAGATTTAATGTACTATATTTTGAAATGTTGTAAAGAGAAATAATTGTTTCTCGTTTGGATTCGGGCTCGGGCTCGGGTTCGGGTTTCGAATTTTTTGTTGGATTCGGGTTTGGATATGAATTTTAAAATCAGTAGGATTCGGATTTGGTAGTTGGATTCGGGTTCGGGTTTTTAAAAATCTGCCCCGAATCCGACCCGTTGACGTCCTTAGTGGGATCAATTCTACCCATGAAAATTCTTAATTTGGGCTAATTTGCAAAATAACTTGGGACCAAACTGTAAATTGGGCATAATTTTTTTGTTTCAACTCCCATTTTGATGATTCACACAAGTGTATAGTACGTCATAAATACAACTACAGCCATCGATAGATGAGTAAATTATATTTCACATTAAATTTTTCAGACAGATAAGTTACAATTTTCATATAATTACAAGATAGACAAAAAACATACATAATATATCATCTTTCACATATAGTAGACAATATGATTAATCAAAATAAAATTTAAAACATTATACATAAATAAACAAATTAGAGACAGAAATACATATAAATAATAAATAAAAATTGAGCAAAATATTGCAATAACATAAATAAACAATAGCAAGTGATATGTAAAAGACTTTAAAATGTATATATAAATAATAAAAAAATAAAATACTCTTTATAGTGCATAGTAATATACATTGAAGAGTTCGGCTATAGTGAAAGCACAAAGTACTTGGTGCTTGTAAGTTTTTCGCCGTTAGATTTACCCCATTGATCATTTTCATCCGTTAGATCATAATATTCAACTAACCACCCACTCAATCCTAGGGGACCACTATCATCCTAACCGCAAATCCCTTAATTCAAGGGCTGAAAACCTACAAGCACCAATGACTTGGTACTTTTAAGAGCATAAGACCACAATTCTACATTGAAAATGACTGCTTTTATTTATTTCTTTTATTTACTTGAAATATCTATAAAAAGTTAAATAATTAAAAGGTAAAAGTTAAATAATGAAACCATACCTGTATCGATATTTTTTTTTTCCGATACGGATTCGAATACAGATATGTGTCGGATGTTAAATTTTTGTTACCATATCTACTAAAAACGGATTCGAATATGGTCAGATATTTCTTCGAAATCGACTACGGATCAAATTTATATTCGGATATTATTCGAATAATAATATACCCTAATATGCATGCATAAATATTAACTAAAATTAGCAATAATGTAACTAAAGATTCATATTTATGTTCAAATATTTATATGCCCATATTTGAATGAATAAATTATAAGATTTAAACACAAATGTAATTTTAATATGAAACTCGTAATAAAATATACGAAAAGTACAAAACACCATCTTATTTTCTCACAACATATATTATCTGTCACTGCCTTTATCTCCTAGGAAAAAAAAGTCCTTATCTCCCCACACATATTAGTAATAAAAAAATCTATAATTTTTACTATATATATCAAGAAACTTAAAAATACTATATATCAAGAAACTTGAAAATTAGGGGAATGAGATGTTGAAATATTCGGATGGAGAATAGGCTATTGGGATGTAATATTAATTTATGAATATAAAATATAATACTATTAAATTTTTTTGATAACTATATCTATATCCATTTTCATTCAAATATTGAGATACTTTTCTATTCAGATGTGGATAATACCGAATATGGATGCTGATGTTTTCAGATAATATTCTATCTATTTTTTAATCTTTTTTAATTTAAACTTTTATTTTATCTTAAATTTAGAGTTTAAATTTAACTACATATTGAATATTTTTGTGTGTTTTTCAAAATTTGAATTATTCAAAAGTTAAGTATATGTTTTAAACTAAAAAATATCGAAATTTTAATTTACCTTTAATTCAAAATTTAAAAATTTAATTTTGATTCACTTTAATCAAAATATTTTAATTGTTAATTCAAATTTGATATCCAAAATGAAATTTATCACGATCTAAACTCAAATTTTATAAAATAAAAAATAGAACTATACAATTATTGTCGGCAACAACTATTTAAAATTGAGTTAGAATACGACAGATATTTTCTAATAGTAATAAATGAATTTACTTTTTTAAATTTAAATTTTTATTGTGAACTTTTGAATAAATATGATGTACAAATTTATATTAATTTAAGATAGCTATTAAAATAATTTTTACGTGCATTTGTACGTACACTCAACTAGTATATATAAAAGAGTGACTGATAATTTTGGTTATGCCAAATTTTGTTTCAAGATTGCCCCCACGTACATTGAGCCACTTAAATTATAGCCCAATGTATTCTTTTGTAAATAATTAGTTTATTTTCATCATCTATACAATCCAAATTATTTATATTTTCATCAAATTGCATGATTATAGCAAACATAATCAAACTATATAAGTAAAGTTTTTTTTTTTTTTTTCAAAAACGTTATTTCAATTTTTCTTTGATTTTATTTTTCATAATTTTTTAACTTATTGATCAAAATTTTTATATCCCGTTAACTTTAATTAATAGAAATATTTAATCCTATACAGTATTTGGTGCTTTGGTAATTTCTTTTGCTGTTGTGCCGACCCCTCCAGATTCAGATTTAATGCGTCTTCTCGAGTAGTAAGCAGGGGTACGATTTTGCTTCTCTTCCTTTTGGAGTTTTTGGGCTACTAGTTTTACAAAAAAAATTATTATAAAAATAGGCATCCAAAATTTTTATTTATAAAAATAGATCTAGACGAAAGCGCACAGCTTTTTCAAAGCGGTAAATCATTCACTGCTTTTACCTAACTTGTATATTTTTTACATCCAAACTTCAAAAGATGTATAATATTGAACGGATAAATTATTGAATGGGTAAATTACACTTTGGGTCCCTAGATTTTATTTATTATAATTTCTGGCTCGAAATTTGAATTGTTACCATCAAAACTCATAATGCAATTTAGTTGGCTAGATATTGACAAATTATTAATTATTGATATAGAAGTAATATAGAATCTTATTTATTGTTGCATCCGACGACTCGTGTTTTTAATAGTCTAGATAAATATATAGATATGTATAGATATAAATATCAATAGTATAATTTTTTAGATATTTTTTTTAGTAGCTAATACATATTCATAATTTTATTTAGTATATTAAATAGTCCAATTTAGTTTTTTGGTTATTATTGTTGGTTAAGCATTGATAAAATTATTGATGTATAAGTAATATAACAATTTATTTATTGTCGTATCAGATTCATACTTTAAATAGTATAGATATATATAGATAGATATAAATATCGATAATATGATTTTTTTTAGATATCTATTTTAGTAGCTAATACAGATTAATAATTTAATAATTTAATTTACAATCATATATATATGTAGTATTTGGTGACCCCTCCAGATTCAGATTTAATGGATCCTTCTGAATAATGTTCTCTTCGTCAATCCTGGGTACGATTTTGCTCTTCTTAATTTTTTGCCCCTTTAATTATGAAACCACTTTTTACGGTTCATCTTACTATTAGAGTGAACGGCGCCTTTTTTCTTTTTTTCTCTTTTAGTTATGATAAGTAAACAACAAGATTAAAGAATAGGGTAAACTTATCTTTAATTTTTATGTCTTAAATAGGAGAAATAGATTTCTTTGTGTCTTATTAATAACATTGATTGAAGAGTGGTGTTTATTGAAATACTTGATATAGTTTACGTGGTCTATTTGTCAAAATTGAAAGTTCGGGCTTTTATTAATTTGTGAAAGTGCTAAGTTCTCGTCTTTGTACATTTTTTTCATGTATTTTTTAGCATATTTCTCTCATAGTATCATTGATTTTCTTAACTAGCTGCGGGAAGATCTTTTTTTTAAAAAAAGGAGAGAAAGAACCAGGATAAGTTTAGTGAATTGCCAGATGACATACTGATATCCATCCTGGAAAGATTGGATGTGAGGTCTGCAGTGGTAACAAGTCTACTTTCCTCGCGATGGCGGCATCTCTGGAAGTCCATCATTGACTTCGAGTTTCGGATGGACTCCATCAAACCCTCAAGTGATCATCAATCCTTCGTCCTGTCTACACGATACGATGCATGTACTTTAAATGCAAGAAGATCAGATATACAAGAATACCAAAGGTGTGTCTTCACACGATTCGTCAGCAACTTCTTACGTGTGAATCGCGGTCTCAGACGACTTTGTCTTCATTTTGATGCGACGAAAAGTCAGAAGTACAGAAGATCCATTGATAGATTGACTTATACCGCAATTCAGGCAGGTGTTAACGAGCTCAAACTCTTCCCTCTTCATTGTAGGAATGCCTACGAGTTTCCGTGGCAGTTACTCGCCGCTGACAGCAGTGTCTCCTCCTTAACCAAGCTGAAGCTCGGTAATTGTAGGTTAGGTAGCCACTATGATTTCAGACAACTTGGTTTGATATCGAGGCTTTATCTCGCAAACATAAATATATCTCAAGAAATAATGAGAGACATTCTCCAGAATTGTATGCGCCTAGAAAGCTTAACCCTTGAGTTATGCCCTTCCTCGATCGGCTTAAGTATAGCCTCTCCTGATCTGCAACTCAGGGAGTTGGTTCTACAATCTTGTGTCAGAATTATAAGCATAGAAATCTTTGCTCCCAAGTTGAGAAGGCTGTAATATTCTGGATACTCTATACGGTTGTTATTCAAGTCTGTTCCTCATCTTGAGCACATTTGGTTACGATATGCTAGCTCCGGCGGTGCAAAGTACATATTTGAAAACCTCTTGCCAGAACTTCCATATGTTTCGGATCTGGTTCTAGATTTTAAAAGTCATGAGGTTGGTCATTAGATGCTTATCTTCTTACATAATATATATTTATGAATTTTTCTTATTCCTCTTACGTTTTTCCTCTGGTTGCGCAGAAGTTGACGAAACCAAGGCTTCCTTCCCCCTTCATCAGCCTCAAGGATTTGACAGTGAATGTCTTTATAAATTATATGAATAATCTTATTTGGATAGCTGCGCTATTGGAGGCTGCACCTTTTTTGGAGAAACTGCAAACTACTGTAAGATTCTTTTCTTGATTTCTACAAATTATCTATCCTTACTTGCACGGTCGGCGGCAGTGCAGTCAAGATGTGTTTAGTATTTATAATTTTACATACTTTCTATATTTTTATGTTTTTCTCATCTTAGTGATAGATTTGTTTATCAATAATGTGAAATCAATTTCGATGTTCTAAACAAATTGAACAACTGAAACTTTCCACTTCACTTTAAATAAATATGCAATACTAGTTAGTAAATTTTTCTCATTTTAGTACACTTGTATCTTAGATCCAAAAAAGTGACTTCTTATCGCATGTTTTTGATAGCTAGTCGAGAATTTTGCTTATTGCGCATTTTGCTGTTTTCTCTTTGCGATTAACATTTTCTTGTTGGAACAGTGTATTACATTAACTTAGTCTAAAAATAAATGCTTTTATAGTTGCTTCAATATTTTATCTTGACACATAGGTTTTGGTGGTTTGAGCCATTCAATGTAATTACCTGAATGAACCTGCTGTAATAGGTAACATTTATTCAAGTACTTTTACTTTTTGATAGGCGAATGAAAATTCTTAATCTTTGATCTGATAAGCAATAGTTTGTGTTTTCCGTCTTGTCGTAAATGGTTCAGCTAATTAACTTCATATTGTATACGATGTTATGTTTGACAATAAGATCATACAAGAATACAAAAATAGCCGAGTATTGAGTAACCTTGTGTTGCAATATGCCATGGTTTATACTGGATCTAAAACACATGGTTGATGCACATTCAATCTTTTCCTCATGTTATTGAATGCAGCAACATCTCTGACCCGACTCATCTACGTCGTAACTTTGATAATTGCTCAAGTTATTAATATTGCTTCCCTGCTCCTTTTACACACTAATGCACATTAAAATGATAATTGCTCTGCTGTACTGCAGGTTTTGAAATCGGGTAGCATCAAACAAGCAGGCAATGGAGGAAGGATATCATGGCAGCTTTCGAACGGTTTTCAGCACCATCATTTGATGGATGTCAAAATACATTACTTTGAAGGGAGCAACTTTGAGATAACCTTTGCTCGATTTCTGCTGGCAAAAGCTGTAGTTCCTGTGATTACATCTATTCATGGTTTGATCGAACGTGGGATTACAGTGTGTGCTACGGGCGGCAGTGGACTGAAAAGGAGAAATCTGTTCTCTTGGAGCAGCTTACAACAGGAATTGCTTTAAGTGCTCGTATTAGTTTTTCTGTCATAGGAAAGGTTGTGCCTTATGTGCTGTGAGAGGTCTACAAACTAAGTTGTTACATTTTTGTGGACTTTAGAAAGATCATTATAGTATTTTCTCTCTCCTGTTATAGCCCTTTACACCGAAAGCTCCCTTTTCATGAGAAATTTGCAGTAGAGTCTCTTCACATAAGAATTTTACATTTTCTCAAATAAATTGTCATTACTTTTGCGACATGATTTTCCATCCAAATTATTTGTCGGAAGCCTCCATTCCAAATTATTTCTCACTTTTGACCATTAATTCGTCGCGCATTTTATGCATAAGTCCCTCACATGGCCAAAGGTTCATTAAGTTGTATAAAATGACGACATTTATTCATAAAACTTTAATTTTACAACTTAATCCCCAAGATTTAAATTTTATATAAATAACTTTGATTTTTTACATTCTTATAAAAGAAATTACAACCAATTAAGATGTAATTTCAACTATATCAATTGGAGTTTTTCACGTTGTTCTAATTATAGCAGTTTGACTTAAATACACTAATCCGGATATTATAGTTACTAGTTGAGTACGTGCAAATGCACGCAATAATTATTTTAATACCTATCTCAAATTAATATAAATTTTTTACATCATATTTATTCAAAAGTTTACAATAAAAATATAAAATTTGAAAAGTACATTCATTTATTATATACTATTAGAAAATATCAATCATATTTTAACTCAAATTTAAATAATTGTTGCTGACAATAATTATATAGTTCTATTTTTTATTTTATAAAATTTGGATTTAGATTGTGAATTAAATTTAATTTTAGATATAAAATTTGAATTACCATTTAAATTATTTTGATTAAAGTGGATCAAAATTAAAATTTTAAATTTTGAATTAAAGGTAAATTAAAATTTTGATACTTTTAGTTTAAAACACATACTTAAATTTTGAGTTCGTCAAAATTTCAAAAATACAAAAATATTCAATATATAGCTAAATTTTAACAGTGAATGTAAGATAAAATAAAAATTTAAATTAAAAATTAAAAATAATTATATATTTCAAATTAAATTCAAATTTGATTGTTGGTTGCAATCAATAAAAAGTAAATATAACAAATAAATATTAGTAGATAAAATTGAGATAATCTAAAAATATTCACCTAAAATAAAAATATAGATAATAATCTAAGGTTATTTATTAAAGAAAAAAAAAGAATTAAAAGTTTGTTTTGTTACGTTACTTATTTTGCGTAAGAAAAAAGATGAACCAAAATTTTTTCTGCCAAAAAATGAGTACGTCGACAAACCCAAATTCAAAATACGTGCTTTTATATAGAGTATAGATATAGATACTTATAGTGCATATGCGATGCATATTACATTTAATTAAATTAAATTTAAATCTATATTTTGAATTTAAATGGTTATTGGTGGTACGAGTCTATTTATCAATTGATTTTTTTTTCTAACTTTAATTTGTCTCCACATAAGTTTTATATATTTACAATTTAGTTTTACTGTAAATACTTTTCATATATATTTCATAACATATAATTTTTTTTAATATTGTCACGCCCCGCCGTACCTTAACACCAAATAGGTGGAAGGACAAACCGCACGAGCGCGTGCCCCAGACCCGCCGAACGGATAGAGTCTCCCCTACCCGCCCAAGGCGTCACAACACAAGCATTTCCACGATGTTCCAACTAGGAACGGAGCACAAGAGTTGCACAAGGAAAGCATCTATACAAAGAAGTTCTACTTCTATTACATCACATTTGCACATTTATACATGCCAAATTTTTTTTCCTTCATTCCTATTCCATACATCAAGTTCCAAAACTATGGAATTACAAGTTGTTTACATTTAATAAAAATTCCTGTGCTACCATTGTCCAAAATTCGGGGTACAACTATATATGACACTAAAATGGAAGGACCGCTATCTACTGAGCCAAACCCTTGCCTCGCTCCGTCGCCTCACTCGCAGAAGGACCTGAAAAGCGTGGGGTGAGAACTATAAACATAGTTCCCAGTGGGTAAGACCACCCAAGAGAGAAGCTCGACCCACCAGGTCCAAAGAAACACCATAAGCATAAGTTAGATTTTAATTAACTATGCATACAAATATTTACATGCTTGTAAATAAATATAAAGGATGCAACCAAATAAAATGATAACTTTTATTTTCTCCTAGGTTCATCCTATATCTCACATTGTCCAAGTTCAACTACTTTTTATTTATTTATGGTGTCGGAATCGCCGCATCACCAATTTGGTTCTCAACCAAAGCGGAATCGCCGCAAGTGTTGGGCACCGGGCAATGGAATCGCCATCCCCATCATGGTCCCAATCTCTAATGAGTGAAATCGTCATCTCCTTATTCGGGTAGCAGAATCGCCGCATACCCGGGATAACAAAATCGTCGCATACTCCAATTCGTCTCTGCCATCACGTGGCTCGGATAGCGAAATCGTCGCGTACCCGGGGTAGCGAAATCGTCGCATACCCCAATTCGTCTCTGTCATCATGTGGCTCGGGTAGCGAAATCGTCGCATACCCGGGGTAGCGAAATCGTCGCATACCCCAATGTTCACATTTCACACTTGCCAACCTAAGTTCAATGGCCCTAGGTTCAAGTCACCAAGTCTCACCTATGTTCAATGACACTAGGTTTACTTTACATTCTCAACCTAGGTTCCATGACACTAGGTTCCCATTTCATGTTCCAACCTATGTTCAATGACACTAGGTTCCAAGCTCATGTTCCAACCTATGTTCAATGACACTAGGTTTCAAGCTCATGTTCCAACCTATGTTCAATGACACTAGGTTTCATTCGCACTTTTCAACCTATGTCCCACAACACTAGGTTCTAATTCATATATGCAATCACATAAGAAGTATAACAAATAGTGAAATACTTGAATTCATTAACATGCAAGATGAGCCCATGGCTCAATTCATCATGATTCTCATTTTGCCAACATGCAATTTTAGGATTACATACTTTCACACCATTTTAATTTCAAATGGTTATTTACCTTAGACATGGAAGTGACCTAATCACTTCGGTAAATACAAACCCACCTCAAGAGCTCCCAAGTCTTGAATTCCTTGAGCTCCTAGGTCACTAAACCTTGAGTTCTTGCTTCAACCCAAGCTTCTACAAGAAGAATGGTTCGTTACTCATTACGAACCCATAAATCCACTCGATACTTGAAATCAATTGTTCTAACATAATTTTCTATGCCTCAATTGCAATTCTCGAAGGCTGCAGACTTCACAAGTTTGGCAGATTTGACTTTTCGAAGTCCGTTTTTGCGCCTCATTTGTGCCGAAAACACTCGTACAAGCCCCAAACTTGGCCGAAACCACTCACATAGCCTCTCATGCCACTTTCCCACCGGAACTTCACAATTTGTAGAAGTTCGGTACAACACACTGAAGTTCAGTGTACTACACTATTCCTGTTTGGAATGTTTTGAATTGTACCGATTGTGACGCCTTGGGCGGACAGGAAAAACTCTGTCCGTTCGGCGGGTCGGGCGCACGCGCCCGTGCGAGGCTCCTTCCACCTATTTGAGGAAGGGACGGCGAGGCGTGACATATTACCAGCTAGAAGATGAGTTCATCAAGCTTTTCAGCTTCAAATCAAGTGGATACAACCTAAAAATTCCAACATCATACCAGGGATTTGGAGGAAATAGAATTAATTCCACAATCTCACTAACACTTGAGTAAAACAAAATCAGCTAATTCAATCAATTGCATTTCTATTTTAAGTTACCAACCTAAATTTGGTTGAGGGAATGGTCCTTCTTCACTAAAACACCAACATTCTTTTAATTCCATAGCTAGAAATTCAGTTCGAGAATCAGATCAAAAGGGATAGCTAAAATTTTCATAACCCATACAATTCAGCTCAATACTTCAAAAATTCACAAATTAATTACTAACTAACCTGTAACCCAAACTAGTAACGGATGCAACTTGAGTTCCACCACTCTCCTTTAGCTCCCAATCACCCAACTTTTGAAATTGGAACTAATACCAGCTGAAGCTACTGCTGGCAACACTGCTGCTGCTGGTGTTGCTGGCAGCAACTCCTGCTGCAATTGTCCCTCCTATTGTTGTATCCAGCAAAATTGGGGAAGTGGAAGAAGAAGGGTATGATCCAGGGGAAGCTGGAAGTTCCACATAAGCTGGAATTACCCTATTACCGCAGCTAGCTACACTTGCTGCTGCAGACTTATGCAGGGAAGCATTAGCTGCTAGCTACTGGAATCCTGATGCACTGCTAGTTGATAGCAGCTAGGTTGGGGCAATGCACAGGGAGGAAAGCTGGCAGGGAGTGAGAAGAGTAGAAGAAGAAAAAGAAACAAAAAAAATGAGAAAAGAAGAAGAGAGGGTGATTAGTCTTAGTTGAAGTAAATTCAAAATTCAAATTCTTAATTTAAGCAATATGAAGAACCAACCAAAATTCAGCTGAGATTGGCCACTCTTCCAGCTCTCCCTCTTCACCCAGCTCACTAGCAACAACTCCTCACAACCAACAATCACCAATTTTCCATAAAGCCCTACTAAACACCTCTACTCCATTGCTGCTACCATTGTTGTTGCTAGTACTGCTGCTGGGAGCCTGCGCAGGAAATAACAACAGGGAAGGAGCAAGGAGAGAGAAAGAAGGAAAAAGAAAGAGATTGAGAAGAAGAAAAGGATGAGTAGGAGGGAAGGGATGCTAGTGTTCAGCTGAACACTAAGTGCCAAAAATCTAATTAGGAGTAGTTGGTTGGGTAAGTTGCACCCAAGGCACTAGTTAAGGGTACTATCATGTTCCCGCTAAAATTAATTCCAATTTCGGACTCGTTTGTGGCGTCCATTTCGCGTCAAAACGATTCCAACTCATCCCGATACTCTATAGAAGTGTGCATGAGTCGCCGAAACTGTAATCAATTAGACAGATAATTTTTCACAACACTACATAAGCCCTCACCTACAGTCACCGATGATCGGAGAGTGGGTAAAAGTAAGCAAAGCGAGTTCCAGGTACACAATGGGTATGCATCGCCACGGGTCATCCGGCTCACACCAGTGAAGTGAGCATGGCGTAGGGGAAGGCCAAAAGATTGTCATGCTCCCAAGAACAAAGATCGCCGACAATTAGATTGACCGAAAAGACGAACTTTAAAAACAAAGCCTTTCCTCGAGCACCGGACGGGCGATGATGAAACCAGTGAATTCAAGCATGTTGGCTGCAACTTGGGGGAGCACGGGCATGTACAAGTATGTAAGGAAGCCATGCTCACTAGAGTGGGGTCATCGGAGATGCCAGCTGGCCGGCAGAGCAACCTCGGCCACAATAAGAGCAACATGAAGTTGCAATAGCAGCAATAGTCCGAGATGTCGCAGATCGGTTGAGGGAGGGACGAGGAAGGCTGGTTAGTAGCAAAGGGATGCCGAGGAGGGAGTCGCTAGAGCTATTGCAGTCGATGGTGGCAGCTATAGCAGCAGTCCGAGAGAGAAACAAAAAGGAGAGACAGCGCTGGGCGGTAGTCCGCGACTAGGGAATACTCCCCCGCCAGCCAAGAAGGATCGGTCGGCGACGGTAGGATACCGAAAAGGCAACAGCGATGCGGAAAGCCATAGGGATCCTAAGCAAAGAGGGGAAAAAAGAGAGGGGGAGAGAGAGAGAGAGTGAGAGAGAGAGAAAGAGAGAGAGAGAGGGGGGGGAAGGGAGATTAAGAGAGAATAAGAGATCGAGAGAGCAAGAGCTCTGGGGAAGTCGCCGAAGGGCAGCACCGGCCGAAAGGTAGCTGCCGGCATCTGGAAGGGGCGGCGGTGACTACGGCCAGAAGAGAAGAAGAGAGGGAGAAAGGAGACAGTTAGGGTTAGGGTTAGGTTTAGTTTTCTTTCCTTTTATTTTGTAACTTTTGCATACAAGTCCCTCAACCGTTGCTCTCTCACCCATAACTCCGTAGCACTGCGCATTTTGTGCAGGGACCCCTCCAACAGTAAAATTTTACAATTTTACACATAAAACATTGCACTTTTTACAAGAAAACCCTCCATCAATTTTTGAGTCTCAATCTTCATCTCTTTGCCATTTTGCATAGCACAGAAATCTCTAAATTTCGTGAAATTTGAATCCACGCCTCCCTCACTTGCCAAAACTCTAAAAAATTTCATGTGAAATGATAAACCTTTAAGCGTGTTGCCCCATTTTCTCATTTTGTAAAAATTGCTATTTAACCCCTCTGGTTCACACTTTCTTATTTAAAACTCACTTATATGTGTGTTTTGTTTATAAGTTCTTCCACCTCTGAAATTGCGCAACTTAACGTATAAAATGTCACGCTTTTTGAATAAAAACTCTATTTTAACAATTTTGCTTTCACCCAATTTTATCTTCGAAACTTCACTTTATCGCGTGAAATTGCACCAAGGTCCCTCTCATGACTTACAGCACTGACAAACCTCCAAAATGATGATTTTCGTTTCATTGAAAAATAATCCAATTACATAAAAATAATCCTCCTTTTTTAAAAAAATTATCATAAAAATCTTGGATTCTACGCAATCAAACTAGTAATAAATGGGAACTGGATGCGTAAGTCGTCTTGCATAATTCCGTTGAGACATCATTATTATCTTTTCTTATATAGGCATAATGTTAGTTGCTTTCTTTATCGCTTTTGTTGCTATCTATACTTTTCATCAGTTATACCATCATTATTTCAATATTATGCCTCCTTTAGACCTAGAGGGTCAATACTTGCCCTTGGGCGATAGTATTCACTGGGAACTATGATTATAGATCTCACTCTCATTTTATAGGTCCATCCGCTATTGAGGCATCAAATCGAGGTAAGGGTGTGGCGCAATAGATAGTTCATGCACCTATAACCGAAGATATAAAAGCAATACTTTGGAAGAAGATATAAAAGCAATACTTTGGAAGATAGAACGTGTAATTATGGAAATTGTATCTTGGAAAAAATATATATATAAGCACCTGATGTGGGAATAGTTGTAAAAATTTTTATGGCATTCATGCTTGTGATGCGTGCCATGTATTTACAAAAATGCTCTTGTATGCATAGGAATGTTAATTCATTGTAAACCTTATAATACATCATATGAAGTAGAATATTTGTTACTGGACATGAGTGGTATAAGGTAGTTCACATGACTTACGGACTTAGTAAACAATGAGGTTGCTTAACATAAGAGAGACATGGTGCAATATAGAGTCAATATAACACCTAGAGTTGAACTTTTGAAATTGCATGATCCATAGCATGTGGTCATGACATAAACCCTTTAGCTGACAAGAAAATAAAAACCCATGGATGTGGATTGTGATTAAATCTTGCAAAAGTCCAAATACTAAGCCAAATAGCATCGCTTGTGGGGATCACGAACCCACAGGTCAGGACCTTCTACAAGTGTCACTATGGGGTAGTTGATATTCTTCAGCCCTTTTATACTCCAAGTGGGGAAGTAGTCTATAACACCCCAAAGATTTCGAATAGTCCTTTATATAAGGCACAATAGGGCTAAAACCTCTTAACTCGGCTAAAGCATTTTGAGTTTAAGAGGGTTGAGCGAGCTTAGAGCTAGATTAGTTCTAGGATGGGTGCCCCCCTAGGAAGTGGGGCATCACATAATTGTTATTGCTCGGCCACCACTTGCGGAATCGCCGCCTTACTATGGCGTTTGTGTCGAAATCGCCGCTCCACCAACCCATTTCTCAAATACTTGGTATTGGTGTCGGAATCGCCGCTCCACCAACCCATTTGTGAGAATTCGAATTTTAGAAATTTGGATTATGTGTTCCTCTCCCCTGTTACTGTGTATTTGATCTATATACGTATATATATATATATGTATGGGTATATATATATATATGTATATATGTAGTATATATAGTATTTTATATTGTTTTAAGTTTGTTGCGGAGAGAGAACGGCTTAACGGCGCAATTCGAAGTCCGAATCTGACGATCCAAAATAATAGATTCGATGTCTCGGTAGTGCTGAACACGATGGCGCGATCCGTTTTGACATGCGACGAACAGATCAAAAGATCTTTTATGTTCTTCGCCGAGAGGTCGAATTGTACATTTTTGGTTTCGCGATCTGGACCCTGTTTCTCGCACCGTTTTGCGTGAGATTGCTTATGGAGGGGTATCTAGGCATTTTGTGCTTGCTGTGAGGGACCCGGGGGTATTTTTCTGGTGTTTGAGGGGTGTTTTTGCATTATTACACATGTGTTTTATGTGTGTGTTTGTGTGTGTGCGAGAGAGAGAGAGAGATCATTGCTTCTCTTCTCCCTCAGCCACCCCAGCACAGAGCCCCCTCTCCCCCAGCTCCTCTGCCACCCTCCCCGAGCTCCGCCGGCCGCCGCCGACCATCCCCTGGCCGGCGCAACCCCGGCCACCTCCTTCTCTCCCTTTTCTTCTTCTTCTCCTCCTTCTTCTTCTTCTTCTCCTTCCCTGCGGTGTGCACCCAGGGGGTACCCACGCATGAGATCCCCCTGAGGTGGCACGACTGCCGAAGTCGTGCGCCGCCGCCTGGAGCCGCTGGGAACTGCAGCCGAGCTGCTGCAGCTGCTGCTAGGGCAGCTGCGGGCAGAGACTGGTGGGCCCGAGCCGCCACCGCCTCGCGACGCCTGGGAGGGTGAGCGCCGCCATCCTTGGGACCTCCGGTGCTGCCCCCTACCTCCCCGGCCGTCGCCGTGCCGCTGGAGCGCCACCGCAGCCGCCGCGGGCTCGGCCTGGGCAACTAGGGCAGCTGCGGCCGAGCTCCCTCCGCCGCCGCCACCACCGGTTATTTTTGTCGCGGTCATCGGCCACCCGGCGTCCGGCGACCCCCTCTTGCCGGTGCTCGCGTCGCCGCCGGCCGCCGTCGCCGTTCGTTGCCGACGCCGCCGTGCCC
Organism: Puya raimondii; assembly: GCA_016920855.1. Taxonomy (NCBI): domain Eukaryota; kingdom Viridiplantae; phylum Streptophyta; class Magnoliopsida; order Poales; family Bromeliaceae; genus Puya; species Puya raimondii. The sequence goes on from JABWPP010000050.1 coordinate 223,939,019, forward strand.
TAGCCACCCGAGAGCTCCTCTTCTCCCCGCGCCGCCGCCGCCGCTTCCTGCTGCCGGCTGAGGTGAGCACCCTCTTCCTCACCTCCCCCGCATCCAACCCTGGCCGCCGCTGGCCGTGCATGTCGGCCGGCAGCCGACCGGAGCTAGTTGCTCCGTCCAAGGTCTTTTTGGTCTTTGTTGTTGGCCGCATGCTTGTGTTTGGGCTTCCTGATGCCTCCTGAAGCTCGGGAAGGTGAGCACGATGATCGCAGCGATGCGCTGATCATCATGCTCACCTTAGATTTTGTTTTGGTTGAGCCGTTTCGCTGTTCGGACGATGTCGAGCAATTTCTTCGTATGTTGATGCTGTTTTTATGCAATTTCTGGACTTGCGACTGGTCCTGTCACAGTGAGGTTGTGAGCATGGCCTTCGTTACGTCGTTACCTATCCGTTGGTGCTTGCGGAAGGTCGTGCGGACGTACGGATTGCTCGAACGGCCTATTTTATTGCTTGTATGTTTGTATATGTTGCTTGTTTGAGGACTTTGGCGATTGTGGCAGTGTTGCGACGCTGCGGGCAGCAAGGGCAAGGTCCTTGAGGCCCTGTGGACTGGTTGTCCAACCCCTTCGCCCTTCGCAGAGTTTCGGATTCATTTCCGATGCGTTTTTCGATAAATTAATCGGCAAAACACGTGTTTTTAGTCGTGCGACTCACTCGCTGTTTCTGTGAGTGACTTGGCTTCATCGTTTAGCCTTGTTGGCTGTTCCTCATCTCTGTCCCGAAGTTCCGAGGACAGCGGATGAGTGACGGGGGGTTCCGGTGCCAATTCGGCATTTTTCGGGAACCCGGAAAGCCGTTTCGGGTGCGTTCGGTGTTCGTGGCACCCCGAGCTTGTGCTCGCTGTCCCGCCACCTGGTTTTGTGTGTTTGGGGGATAGCGGAGGACCTGGTTTGGTTGTTGGTACCCCTCTGGGGCTTAGTGTGGTTTCGGGATCGTCCCGGTGGGTTTTCCGGGCGATCCGTCGGTTTCGGGATGTGAGAGCTTTGTGTTTAGCGTCGACTTGGTGGACCTTGACCCTGTGAGTCTTTCGTAGGTCCTGTCGCGGTTCTCGAGAGCCGTTGGTGTTAGATTTGATCTTTCGACAGGTGGGTACTTCGATCCGGAGTCGGTTCAGTGGACTACGGTGATACCTTTCTATCCCTTCTCTTGCATTTCAGTTATTAGTTCACTTGACTCTCGTTGACTCTACTTATATGTTCTTGGATAGTAGAGTAGTTGTGGTTTGCATGATTCTTGAGACGACCCAGTTGGTCGGTGGTGATCGCCTGTTGTTCCGAGCGATTCTCGTTGTGGTTTATCAGTTGCTTCACGGCTCGTTGCCGTTCTGTGGATTGAGCATTCGCATCGATCGTCACAGCTCTTCTAGCACATCACGTACACCGCGGTCTGATCCACCGCCTAGGGGTGTTCTTTTCCGGAAAAGGGTCGTGTATTTCGACCGACCCGTGAGCCTTGATGCGTTGCGTGCAGAAGGTTTAGGTGCCGAGAGATGAGCAGTGTGACAGTGCCAGGGATACGTCCCGGTGGCTATGGATTGGGTTTACTTTGTGGTTATCTCCATTGATGCATATACTAGTTGCTTACAGTAGCATAGTTGTTCAGTTGTATGTCAGCCTCATACTTACTTGTGCTACTGTTTACCTTATCTATCTTTTGTTGACCCTCGTGCCGGTGTGTGCACCTCGCCTTCGTCGGCTTGCGGTACCCACTGGGAGGGGAGACATGTTTACATGTTCTCACCCCCCGCCCTCGTTGTTGTTTTTAGGTGAGCATGGTGGTGAGAGTCGGGACGCAGTGAGGCACGCCTAGTTAGTGGTACTAGAGGTCCCGACCTGTGAGGCTTCCCTCTCTAGAATTGGTTTTACCCTTATCCTCTATCAGTTAGTTATGAATATGGTTCAGTTACACAGTGGTTGCTTTATCTAGCATGTTATGTTTTGGGTACATTTATATTTTGGATGATTGTCTTGCATGCTTAGTTCTCGTGGTTTGGTTTAGTATCCATGTGTGGATTGCATGCTTAGACCTTTGGGTGTCGATGCTTTTAGATCTATCATGGTGGCCTTTTATCGCATATCTTGGATTTCTACCCCTCGTGGTAGCGTTTTCAAATAAAGGTTTCCGTGTGGGAAACAGTTTTCAAATGGATTTCCGATCGATCGACTTTTGAGATTTCAAAAAAGAGTTCTCGTGTGGAGAACGGTTTTCAAATAATTCTTGAATGTTTGATATTAGGGTTTCAAAATAAAGCTTCTGGGAAAGGAGCAATTTTCTAGAATGATATGTTGTTTGTGCATCGCATCATCCTTCGCCTAAGAACTTGCTTAGATTCATACAGGTTTAAGGACTGTTAGCTGTATGAATCTTTTTGAGCTGTTGTGTTGTTCTGATGAATGAATGGTGGTTGTGATCCTGTTGTATGTTGTGTACGCCGTGCAAATATAGGGGAGGCTCTGTCCGTGTGTACAGTGGACCCTGTATTTGTGGCGGGTCTGTACGTGGCGCGGGCTAGGCTTTCAAAAAAAAATTGGCACGTATTTCCGCTTCTAAAACTAGCCCGAGGCGTGACACCATTTCTCAAACACTTGGCATTGGTGTCGGAATCGCCGCTCCACCAACCCATTTCTCAAACACTTGGCATTGGTGTCGGAATCGCCGCTCCACCAACCCATTTCTCGAACACTTGGCATTGGTGTCGGAATTGCCGCTCCACCAATCCATTTCTCAAACACTTGGCATTGGTGTCGGAATCGCCGCTCCAACAACCCATTTCTCAAACACTTGGCATTGGTGTCGGAATCGCCGCTCCACCAACCCATTTCTCGAACACTTGCGGCATTGCCGCTTTCAATTGGCATTGGTACCGAAATCGCCGTGTAACCAACCCGTCTTTCACTAACCGCGGAATTACTGCTTAGTGTTGGGCACCGGGCAATGGAATCGCCATCCCCATCTTGGTCCCAATTTCCAAGTAGTGGAATCGCCGCCATCATTGCACGTGGGTAGCGGAATCGCTGCATACCTCCCACTTAGTCACACACGTTGTTTGCGATGTTATAATTTCACATTCATGTCAACATTCACAATCTATGTTCAATGACACTAGGTTCACATCATCATCTCCAACCTATGTCCAATGACACTAGGTTCACATCAACATTTCTAACCTATGTCCAATGACACTAGGTTCACATCATCATTTCCAACCTATGTCCCGTGACACTAGGTTCACATCAACATTTCTAACCTATGTTCGATGACACTAGGTTCACATCATCATTTTCAACCTATGTCCGATGACACTAGGTTCACATCATCATTTCTAACCTATGTCCAATGACACTAGGTTCACATCATTATTTCTAACCTATGTCCAATGACACTAGGTTCACATCATCATTTCTAACCTATGTCCAATGACACTAGATTTACTAAGTACACAATTCACATGCAAATCATGTTCCAAGAATCATGATATCAATTTAAAAATAATTCATGCATGTACTTGTTTATCCACCTATTTATCACTTAGGTTTTCAAGATTCTCATACATGCCGACCTTCTTTCATAAAGTATGAACATGAAACACATAATTCCATATACATGCAAAATGAGCACATAGCTCGATTTCATTTCACAAGTCCTTTATACCAACATGCACAATTATACACTAGGGTAACATACACTATCATTTTATTATGGTTATTTTATCCTAGACATAGAAGTGACCTAATCACTTCGGTGCAACACAAACCTACTTTACTGTAGTATACTGAACTTTAGCAAATTGCAAGGTTCTAGTGTAAGATTAGTACTTTATACTAATCTGGAGGTTTTGGCTGTGTTTCGAGAGCTTGGGAGTGTTTTCGGGACTTAGAAAGTGCGAAAACGGACTCCGGAAGTCAAAATCTGCAAAAACTGCAGTTTTGACATTGTATACCGGTATGTGGTTTTAGTATACCGGAATCCTGTGTGAAACAGGTTTGCGCAGCTCTCGGGTTTTGCGGAATCCGGCACTTGATACCGGTATTGATGCAATGTATACCGGTACTGATGTTCAGTATACCGGAATACTGTGTCGTAGCATTTTGACCGAGGCTCGGGTTTGCAGGATTTCTGGCCGGATACCGGTATGCCCATACGCATACCGGTATACAATGCAGAATTTCGTGCTGTTGCAAATGTTGGGTTTTTGAGGGATGTAAAGGTAAATGTTACAATAGGTAACTTAACCCTTCACACCCCCCCTTCAGCCCTCTTTGTGCAGGGACTTTGGAGAAGAAGAGGTAAGCTCTTCCCTCTCTCTCTCTCTAGGATTTCTCTCCCTATTCTTGAGATCTTGGGGTTTTGATCTCATTTCTCTTCTCATTTTTGCTTGTTGCTTGCTAGTGAAGCATTGGAGAAGGCTTGGTTGTTTTGAGGAGAGTTTATTGAGGATCAACTCCAACCCTAGCTTGTTTTAGCTTGAATTGGAGCTCAAAAGAGGTGAGTAATTCTCTTGTAAGCCCTCTTTTGTGGTCTTTTGGATTATTTGTTGATGAAACCCTAGAATGGCAAATTTAGGGTTTGCTTTGGGGTTTCTTGATTCTAGGCTTTTGGATGGGAATTGATGGGTTTAGAATGTTATGTTAGGTTGGATTTGAAGCCTCCTAACTTCGATTTGGAATTTGGACAAAGATTTCTTGGTCTAAGGTAAATTCCACCCTTTTTCCCTCTTGTACTTGTCGATTTTCGAAAGTGTTCGTTCGACACTTGTGACCCCCTAGGAATTTTCTTTAGGGTGCTAGAAATCGAGGGGACAACTCCGCTTCGACGTACTGCGAGGTCTCGAAGGAGTTCCGGTGGGTTTGACCTCACCGAAATGGGTGAAATCCCCCTATGTCTTCGGTTTTGTTAAAAGCTCTAAATTGTGCATTTACATGCTAGATGTAGCATTATGACATTGTTGGAATCATGACATATAGGTGTCATTCATAAGAGTTGCATGTACCTTGTAGGGGTTGATAACATTCATGGAATAAACTTGGGTAATGGTTTTGTAGCATTTCATCTTATTATATGTAGAAATGCATGTTGGATAAGTGAGACATCATGTGGATACTAGATGTATAGTAGAATATGAGATTCGATCATGATGCTTATATATTGGCTCTTAGTAGCATTAGTCATGGTATATGACAAACTTTTGAGAATGTTAAACTAAGTATGTTGCATATTACTTAGGTGTATAACAAGTGGACATTATGACATAGTGTTGGACTCTTGGTCACTACTTGGCATTCCATGTTTTAGACATGATGAACGTGACACTTATGCAGTTGATTATGCTTGGTAGCCATTTGTGCTCATTCGCACATGCTTGTGAGGGTCGCTCCCTACAAGCCGGCACTCCGGAGTTAGCCTTGCGATATTGGTCGCCCGTGCAGGTTTGGGCGCCGAAGTGGATCGCCGTTGGGGGAGAGTCTCATTCTAGTGAGAGAATGCTGACTACCACGGGGCCATTAGGCACGGCACAAGCGGGACAACATCGTCCCCTATGGATTGGGTATCTATGTTACATGTGGTAGTGGACATGACATGGCATATAGTGAGATTATGACATTAGAACATGTGTAGCTAAAATATTGCATATTTACACATGTACATGAGTAGAAGATTTACTTGCATTGTAACATGATCATGAATAGAATGTTACATGTTCATAACTTTATGGTAGAGGCATAGTAGTGTGGAACTTTTAAATGTACGCATATCTTTATACTAATCCTACTTTTGCCTCAGTTGACCTAGTGGTGTATCCCGCTCCTCTCGGCGGCTTACCCACTGGGAACTATTGAATAATAGTTCTCATCCCCCTGGGGTTTGTTGTTTTTATTTCAGAGCCTTCCACTGCGGGAGAGGCAAGGGATTGAGGCAAGGACGTCGCGACTAGTTAGCTCCTGAGGAGATAGTCGCTTAGGTGGTTACCTATCTTTTGTATTATACGAAAGGTGTTTATACTTTTGAGTTAGTAGTAGAGTTCACCCTATGTAGTGGATGTATTATTGGTGGAACTTGTATCACCTTTATTTTGTGTACTTTCCTTTGTGCACCTTATGTATACTCTACCTTGTCATGTTTTTTTGTTTCTTAAATCTAGTATGATTATGCTCTGATAACCATGTTAGGATTGTTTTATTCCTTTCATTGTAAACTTATTGTAGACGCCTTGTGTGCACTTGGGCGCCTTGTGTACACGGCGGGTTTGTGCACGCGTCCGGGTGTGCTTCCGCTCGGGCCCCGGGGCGTGACAGATTATAGTGGTATCAGAGCCTAAGGTTGAGTCATTGTGGACCTAGTAAACCTTAGGCCGGTTGGATTATAGGAATTAGGCTCGTGAGAGACGAGATTGTCTATGACTTGGGCGAAAGTAACACAATTGGGTTGTGTTTTAACTCCAAGTGATTGGAGTTTGATCGAAGTGTGTGACACCTAACTCTTAGAGGGTCACGTTGGCGGCCGACAACGTGACATCGAGAGTTAGTTAGGAGCTCACTTCATTTACTTTCGCGTGATTGGGGATTCTATTCGTTGTGTGGGGTTTCGCTGGCGTGAGTTTTCTAACGTACGCATTTTATGTTGTTGTAGCTTGTAATGCCGACTACTCGTTCTCAATCGACCGAGGCGGCCGCGGCAGCCGATGCAGAGGAAGTGGAGACCTCTGCTACCTCCGGATCTAGTGAGGTCCGAGAGCTTCGTGATCAGCTCACTTTGCTGACGGACTTGGTGACGCAGCAATCAACTGCGGCTCAACGACAAGTGGACGCTTCCCGCCGACAGGAAGCGAGGATGAAGCGATTGGAAGATTTGTTGTTGCAACAAGCTTCTACTAGGACGACACAGTGTCCTCCATCACCTGCGCCGACAGGAGGTGTGACTGCAGGAGCGCAAGCACCGGCACCGGGTGCGGATCATGCGGCCACGGATTCGGGACCAGCAGAGGAGGCTGTTGTGACACCGCCAGTTCAGGCATCACCTTCGAGGACGGTTCTACCGACGATGGTGACAGGAGCAAAGCGAGATCGACTCATGGACCGCTTGAACGAGTTCAGGAGGTGCAGTCCGCAAACTTTTGATGGAGAGAAGGCTGATCATTGGGTTGTGGAGAAGTGGCTTCTTCACATGGAGAAACTATTCCACGACACTTTCGTGGAGGAGCGAGACAAGGTGTGGCTAGCGACCTATCACCTAGATAGTGTTGCTTATCAGTGGTGGGCGGACATTCGAGATGATCCTAACACCGATGTCGCAGCCATCACTTGGAAGAGGTTCAAGGAGCTGCTATTGGAGACTTACTTCCCTCAAAGTGTCAAGAGACAAATGGAGAGGGATCTGCGCAACTTGCGCCAGAGGGACAAGACAGTAGCGGAGTATGAACGGGAGTTTTCTCGTCTACTGCACTGTGTTCCGTTTGTCGTGAGAGATGATGAAGATAAGGCTCGTATCTTTGAGACGGGCCTTCGACCGTCGATCTACAGGATGGTTCAGTCGGCGGGTCTGCGGACATACCGGGAGGTGGTGAATCGCGCCTTGATTGTGGAGAAAGGCGCGGAGATTGCTAGAGAGGAAAGTGAAGCTTGGGACAGAGCGAAGGGTAAACGGACTCCTGATGAAGGAGGCAGCAAGGCTAGTTCGAAGAGGCCACCAAAGCATCCTAGGAACCAGTCTCGAGGGCGTGGCTCTGCTTCATCGCGCGGAGCGCCGGATCGTCACCGACCACTGCGTTGCGTGATTTGTGGTGGTCCTCACATTCCACCACAGTGCCCGCAGCGAGTGGGCAAGTGCTATCAGTGTGGTCAGGAGGGCCACTTCCGCTCGGAGTGTCCGAGAGGTTCTTTCCCAGCCCCGTCATCGGCATCGGCACCGACGTCACCGGGACAAAGTCGTGGGATTCCACCTACCCACCACCAGGCCGGACGACCGCCCGTTCAACGGCAGACCGAGGGGTCACGGCAGGCACCTAGTGGGCGGTTGTATGCGGCCCAGACTGAGGAGGCCGCAGCAGCGGGGGAGGTCGTTGCAGGTATCATTTTAATTAATGGCATAAGAGTTAGAGCATTATTTGATACCGGTGCATCGCATTCTTTCATCGATCGGCTGTTTGCCGAGTTGCATGGCATTGAGCTTTTACCGACCTTGCATCCTGGTCATGTTATTGTCCCTGATCACGTCTTAGACATTCGGGAGTTTTGCCCTAGTTGCCCCGTTAGGATAGGGGATTGGCTTATGCCGATTGATTTATTAGCTCTTCGAAAGCTTGGAGATTTCGATGTAGTGTTGGGCATGAATTGGCTTAGTAGATACTATGCCACGATCGACTGCTTGAACCGGGTTGTGACCTTTCGAGAACCTGGTCAAGATGTGGTAGCGTTTCAGGGGTGCAAGAGTTCACTGTTCGCGATGACTATCTCTTCGACACGAGCTAAGCAGTTGATTCGGAGAGGTTGTGTAGCCTATTTGGCTAGTGTTACTTCGGGGGACGGAGATACCCCACGAGTTGAGGACACACCGGTGGTGCGAGAATTTGGTGATGTTTTCCCGACTGAGTTACCGGGAATGCCACCTGATAGGGAGATTGAGTTTGTGGTAGATCTTATTCCTGAAACTACCCCGATCTCAAAGACACCCTATAGGATGGCACCTGCGGAGCTTAAGGAGTTGAAGGCGCAATTACAAGATTTGCTGGACAGAGGTTTTATTAGACCAAGTGTTTCACCTTGGGGAGCGCCAGTTTTATTTGTGAAGAAGAAGGATGGATCCCTTCGACTTTGTGTGGATTATCGTGAACTAAATAAGGTCACGATCAAGAATAGGTATCCGTTGCCTAGGATTGATGATCTTTTTGATCAATTGCAAGGATCTATGGTATACTCCAAGATAGATTTGCAATCGGGGTATCATCAACTTAAGATCAAGGCAGAGGACGTACCTGTGACGGCTTTTCGAACACGGTATGGACATTACGAGTTTACAGTTATGCCGTTTGGGCTTACTAATGCCCCGGCAGCTTTTATGGATCTAATGAACCGTGTCTTTAAGCCTTATTTAGACAGGTTTGTGGTGGTGTTCATCGATGACATCTTGGTATATTCCCGAAGCGACGAGGAACACGAGGGTCATTTGAGACAAGTGTTGCAGGTTCTTCGGGAGAAGAAGCTTTTCGCTAAACTGAAGAAGTGTGAGTTTTGGCTCCGCGAAGTGTCTTTTCTGGGACATGTGATATCAGGAGCCGGTATAGCAGTGGATCCTATGAAGATCGAGGCAATCAAGGATTGGCCCAGGCCAACCAGTGTGACTGAGATTCGAAGTTTTCTCGGTTTGGCCGGGTACTACCGGAGGTTCGTTGAGGGATTTGCTAAGTTATCTATGCCCCTCACTCGGCTCACACATAAAGGAACCAAGTTTATTTGGAATGAAATGTGTGATAGAAGCTTTATGGAGCTTAAGGAACGGTTGACCACCGCCCCGATTTTGGCTTTGCCTATCGCCGGGGCAGGGTATGTGATTTATAGTGATGCTTCACTTAACGGTTTGGGTTGTGTTTTGATGCAGGACGGAAAGGTGATAGCTTATGCTTCCCGTCAACTTAAGGATTATGAAAAGAATTACCCAACCCATGATTTGGAACTGGCAGCCGTAGTGTTTGCCCTGAAACTGTGGCGCCATTACCTTTATGGCGAGCGGTGCGAAGTCTACACCGATCACAAAAGCCTAAAGTATCTTTTCACTCAGAAAGATTTGAACTTAAGGCAGCGACGATGGTTGGAGCTACTTAAGGATTATGATTTGACGATCCTCTACCACCCGGGAAAAGCTAACGTGGTGGCGGATGCCTTAAGTCGCAAATCGACAGAGAATTTGGCTATGCTACTTGTTACTCAACCACCTTTGTTGGTGGAGTTGAGACGGTTGGAGTTGGAAGTAGTAGCCCCCGATACACCTTTGAGACTGATGTCCTTGGTAGTGCAACCTACCTTACTAGATTGGATTAAAGAAAAGCAAGCCCAAGATTTGGAGTTGCAAAAGATTCAAGCTAGAATCGGAGGAACCACTGATGGTTTTCTTTTGGATGATCAAGGAATGCTCCGATTTCAGGGTCGGATTTGTGTACCGGCTGAGGCTGAGATTAAAGAGAAGATCTTATCTGAGGCTCATCGAGCGCCCTATGCTATTCATCCGGGTGGCACGAAAATGTACAGAGATTTGAAGATGCATTATTGGTGGCCCGGGATGAAGAAAGATATTGGAGAGTTTGTGGCTTGATGTTTAACTTGTCAACAAGTTAAGGCCGAGCATAGACTCCCTGCGGGAAAGCTTCGAAGTTTACCGATACCTGTTTGGAAATGGGAGCGAATTACGATGGATTTTGTCACGGGTTTGCCGCGCTCACAAGCCGGGCATGACGCCGTGTGGGTAATTGTGGATAGGCTGACTAAATCTGCACATTTCATTCCTATCCATACAACTTGGACCGGAGAGAGGCTAGCACAAGTCTATCTTGATCAGGTGGTGCGGCTTCATGGTGTGCCCACGTCGATTGTATCAGATCGAGATACTAGATTTGTATCGCACTTTTGGAAAAGCCTACATGAGGCGTTGGGCACTCGTTTGGATTTCAGCACAGCATTTCACCCTCAGAGCGACGGACAGTCTGAGCGGACCATTCAGATCTTGGAGGATATGCTGCGAGCGTGCGTGTTGGATTACCAAGGTGGGTGGCATCAACACCTACCTATGGCGGAGTTTGCTTATAACAATAGTTATCAAGCAAGCATTAAGATGGCACCATTCGAGGCACTTTATGGAAGAAAGTGCCGATCACCCCTTCATTGGAGTGAAGTTGGTGAAATTTTGGTTCTAGGCCCTGATGTGCTGCAAGAAGCGGAAAGCAAGGTTCGCATTGCACGGCAAGGGTTAATTTCGGCTCAAAGTCGCCAAAAGAGTTATGCGGATAAGCGTCGGCGAGATTTGGAATTTCAGATTGGAGACCATGTCTTCCTAAAGGTATCGCCGACGAAGGGAATTAAAAGGTTTGGCATTCGAGGGAAGTTGAGTCCCCGATTCATTGGACCCTTTGAGGTGTTGGAGCGTATAGGCCCGGTAGCTTATCGGCTTGCGTTACCACCAAACCTATCGGGAGTACATAATGTGTTCCATGTATCTATGCTCCGAAAGTATGTTTTTGATCAAACTCATGTTTTGGACTCTTCCCCGTTAGAGCTTCATGAAGACTTGAGCTTTGAAGAGTATCCGGTGAAGATTTTGGCTCGTGAAGTAAAGAAACTAAGGAATCGAGATATTCCTTATGTGAAGGTGCTTTGGAGCAACCACGACGAGCGCGAGGCCACGTGGGAATTGGAGAGTTCACTGCTGGAGCGTTATCCCCATCTTTTTCAGATGGAATCTTGAGGTATTCGACTTCTAGTTTCGCGGACGAAACTCCTTTTTAGGAGGGGTGTATGTAGTATACTGAACTTTAGCAAATTGCAAGGTTCTAGTGTAAGATTAGTACTTTATACTAATCTGGAGGTTTTGGCTGTGTTTCTAGAGCTTGGGAGTGTTTTCGGGACTTAGAAAGTGCGAAAACGGACTCCGGAAGTCAAAATCTGCAAAAACTGCAGTTTTGACATTGTATACCGGTATGTCGTTTTAGTATACCGGAATCCTGTGTGAAACAGGTTTGCGCAGCTCTCGGGTTTTGCTTAATCCGGCACTTGATACCGGTATTGATGCAATGTATACCGGTACTGATGTTCAGTATACCGGAATACTGTGTCGTGGCTTTTTGGCCGAGGCTCGGGTTTGCAGGATTTATGGCCGGATACCGGTATGCCCATACGCATACCGGTATACAGTGCAGAATTTCTTGCTGTTGCAAATGTTGGGTTTTTTAGGGATGTAAAGGTAAATGTTACAATAGGTAACTTAACCCTTCACACCCCCCCCCCCGCCCCCCTCATCCCTCTTTGTGCAGGGACTTTGGAGAAGAAGAGGTAAGCTCTTCCCTCTCTCTCTCTCTAGGATTTCTCTCCCTATTCTTGAGATCTTGGGGTTTTGATCTCATTTCTCTTCTCCTTTTTGCTTGTTGCTTGCTAGTGAAGCATTGGAGAAGGCTTGGTTGTTTTGAGGAGAGTTTATTGAGGATCAACTCCAACCCTAGCTTGTTTTAGCTTGAATTGGAGCTCAAAAGAGGTGAGTAATTCTCTTGTAAGCCCTCTTTTGTGGTCTTTTGGATTATTTGTTGATGAAACCCTAGAATGGCAAATTTAGGGTTTGCTTTGGGGTTTCTTGATTCTAGGCTTTTGGATGGGAATTGATGGGTTTAGAATGTTATGTTAGGTTGGATTTGAAGCCTCCTAACTTCGATTTGGAATTTGGACAAAGATTTCTTGGTCTAAGGTAAATTCCACCCTTTTTTCCCTCTTGTACTTGTCGATTTTCGAAAGTGTTCGATCGACACTTGTGACCCCCTAGGAATTTTCTTTAGGGTGCTAGAAATCGAGGGGACAACTCCGCTTCGACGTACTGCGAGGTCTCGAAGGAGTTCCGGTGGGTTTGACCTCACCGAAATGGGTGAAATCTCCCTATGTCTTCGGTTTTGTTAAAAGCTCTAAATTGTGCATTTACATACTAGATGTAGCATTATGACATTGTTGGAATCATGACATATAGGTGTCATTCATAAGAGTTGCATGTACCTTGTAGGGGTTGATAACATGCATGGAATAAACTTGTGTAATGGTTTTGTAGAATTTCATCTTATTATATGTAGAAATGCATGTTGGATAAGTGAGACATCATGTGGATACTAGATGTATAGTAGAATATGAGATTCGATCATGATGCTTATATATTGGCTCTTAGTAGCATTAGTCATGGTATATGACAAACTTTTGAGAATGTTAAACTAAGTATGTTGCATATTACTTAGGTGTATAACAAGTGGACATTATGACATAGTGTTGGACTCTTGGTCACTACTTGGCATTCCATGTTTTAGACATGATGAACGTGACACTTATGCAGTTGATTATGCTTGGTAGCCATTTGTGCTCATTCGCACATGCTTGTGAGGGTCGCTCCCTACAAGCCGGCACTCCGGAGTTAGCCTTGCGATATTGGTCGCCCGTGCAGGTTTGGGCGCCGAAGTAGATCGCCGTTGGGGGAGAGTCTCATTCTAGTGAGAGAATGCTGACTACCACGGGACCATTAGGCACGGCACAAGCGGGACAACATCGTCCCCTATGGATTGGGTATCTATGTTACATGTGGTAGTGGACATGACATGGCATATAGTGAGATTATGACATTAGAACATGTGTAGCTAAAATATTGCATATTTACACATGTACATGAGTAGAAGATTTACTTACATTGTAACATGATCATGAATAGAATGTTACATGTTCATAACTTTATGGTAGAGGCATAGTAGTGTGGAACTTTTAAATGTACGCATATCTTTATACTAATCCTACTTTTGCCTCAGTTGACCTAGTGGTGTATCCCGCTCCTCTCGACGGCTTACCCACTGGGAACTATTGAATAATAGTTCTCATCCCCCTGGGGTTTGTTGTTTTTATTTCAGAGCCTTCCACTGCGGGAGAGGCAAGGGATCGAGGCAAGGACGTCGCGACTAGTTAGCTCCTGACGAGATAGTCGCTTAGGTGGTTACCTTTCTTTTGTATTATACGAAAGGTGTTTATACTTTTGAGTTAGCAGTAGAGTTCACCCTATGTAGTGGATGTATTATTGGTGGAACTTGTTTCACCTTTATTTTGTGTACTTTCCTTTGTGCACCTTATGTATACTCTACCTTGTCATGTTTTTTTGTTTCTTAAATCTAGTATGATTATGCTCTGATAACCATGTTAGGATTGTTTTATTCCTTTCATTGTAAACTTATTGTAGACGCCTTGTGTGCACTTGGGCGCCTTGTGTACACGGCGGGTCTGTGCACGCGTCCGGGTGTGCTTCCGCTCGGGCCCCGGGGCGTGACATTTACACTCTTCCGATTGCTTGTAGACACTTGCAATCAGGCTCTTATCTTTGGCCTCAAGCTTGGTCTTCAAGCTCCTTGCCCTAACATATATGGAGGATTCGTTACTCCGAGTCGAACTCAAAATAATTTCATCTCTTGGAATCACTCGAAATCGAGTTTTCTCACATGTTTTACTAACCTCCAACTAGGGTTCTACGGGGTCAAACAATTTTTAAACCCCTCAAATCCAAAAACCCTCTTTTGACTTAGGGTTTTCCAAAATTCATAGCAAAACCCAATTTTATTTGCTAATCCCTACAATTTGTAGTTTAGATTAGCCTAGGGTTTGATAAAAATCCGTTTATAAGGTTTAAATCCAAAATCCTAATCTTAAATCCCAAGAAATATCACCTTTGCCCAAAGCTTTCCACTTCTTCTTGCTCAAGAAGATAGCCTTCTACCTCCAAATCCTCCATCCAGGCTTGATCCTTCAAGCTCCATGGGTTGGAGAAGAAGAAGATGAAGAAGAAGTGAGAGAGAGGAGCTTCTCTCTCTCCCTCTCTCCCTGTGTGCGTGTGTGTGTTTTCAGCAGAGAAAAGGGGAAGGGCTCCCCTTTATATAAGCCCCCTACTGAAATTACCAATTTACCCATCAAAATCTGCATCATGTATAACTGCGTACCGGTACTCGGGTTCGCGTACCGGTACTCGGGCATCCAGTTTCGGTACCCGAATCCAGTTCCTCAAAATCCGAACGTTGGATTCTCAGGTTTCCTACTGCGTTCCGGTATTCGGTTTATCACTACGAGTACTAAACAGATCAGTTCTGGTACTCAGCCGAGTTTCTCAAAACCCGAGAGCTGATTCCTCACATTTTGTATTGCGTACCCGTACCCAGATTCCAGTACCGGTACTCAATACAAAATTCTGCAGCTTTTAACATGTTTGACTTTTCGTAGTCCGTTTTCGCATCCGGTTTGCGCCGAAAACACTCGAATACTCACCAAACTTCGTCGGAACTTCTTTAATAGCTTTTTAAGCTAGTTCCCACAATAACTTCATAATTGTAGAAGTTCGGTATATTAAGATTTAATATTCTCCTTATACAATCTATGATATTGTCCCTCTTTGGAATGTGATGCATATGTATACAAGTTGTGACGTCTTGGGGGGATAGGAGAAACTTTGTTCATTTGGCGGGACTGTGCATGTGCCTGATGAATATTTTCATTGCAGGCTCGGGGCGTGACATGTTTGAGCAAGCGAGGACTGGACCTAAGGGCCGGTAAAGGTAATTGGATAAGACATTGCTAGTCGAGAGATGACTAGGGCTGGCAAATAAGTGAGCCGGCTCGTGTTTGGCTCGCGTTCAGCTCGAAATTCGGCTTGCTCGAGCTCGACTCGAAATTAAATGAGCCGAACTTAAAAAGGAAATTTATTTCAAGCCAAGCTTGAGTATTACTGAGCTTGCTCAAATTAGGCTCAAAAAGCTAGAATAGAGAGAGAGAGAGAGAGAAAAAGAGAGAGAGAGAGAGAGAGAGAGTCTGGCTACTATACTCTTATAAGTATGGACTCCTTTGTACTCATAAGTTTTCGGCAGTTAGATCTACCCCTTTGACTATTTTCACTCATTAGATCATATTATTCAACCAACCACCCACTCAATCCTAGGGGACCACTATCATCCTAACCGGAGACCACTATCATCCTAACCTCACATCCCTTCATCCAACGGCCGAAAACTCGTGAGTACGAAGGGTCTATACTCATAAGAATATAGTAGCCCTACCCTATATATGAGTCCGGCTACTATACATATATATATATATAGAGAGAGAGAGAGAGAGAGAGTAGCTACTATGCTTTCGGAAGTCTAAATGACTTGATATTTCTAATTTTTTAGCCCTTGGATGAAGGACTGTAAAGTTGAGATGATAGTGGTTCCCCTAGGGTTGAGTGGTCCCCCAAGGTTGAGTGATCCCTTTGGGAGAATAATATTAAACCAAAGATTAGAAATGATCAAAGAGGTTGATCCAAGGGTTAAAGTCATAGAAGCACCAACTTCTTTATACTTCCGAAAATACTAAGTTTGACTATATATATATTAAAAATATTTATAAATATATATAATTATATATAATATACATTTTAATTATATATAAGAATATATATTATGTATTTTAATTATATGTTTATAGAGTTTAGTATGTTGAGCATATATGCTGGCCCACAAAACCAAACCAGCAAAACCCTACTCTAATTACTCTCTCTTTCTTTTACTTGCTCACAGATTCACTTTTCCTAAAAAAATTTAATATTATAATAGCGTATTTCATGCATTTATTTTCTAGGTTGAACTATTAGATTTTTTTCTATCAAATTTTAGATAATATTTTATAAAAATAAACTATAGATTCATGATGTTAAGAATTTCAAGCGGCTCATTTAGGACTCGAGTTCTCTCGACTCGAAGTTAGGCTCGCTCGAGCTCGGCTCGAATTAATTTCAATCCGAGCTTGAGCCTAAATTTAGGCTCGAAATTAATTTCAAGCCAAGCTTGAGCTGAGGCAAGCTCGCTCAAGCTCGGCTCGTTTCCACCCCTAGAGATGACACATGTTAAATAGACAAATTGAACATCTTGTTGGTAAACTTCAAAACTTTGAGGCATAGTAGTGAGTGTAGATCACCGACCGTCGCTAGCGCAAGTGGCAAAGGGCTTGGTGGTTGGTACCCGAGGTCCCGAGTTCGAATCCTAGTTGATTCACATTTCTAGCTAAGTTTATTTCTAAAAAAAATAAACGAAGCGGGTAGCATCCTAGTTTTATAGGTCCATCCGCTATTGAGGCATCAAATCGAGGTAAGGGTGTGGCGCAATAGATAGTTCATGCACCTATAACCGAAGATATAAAAGCAATACTTTGGAAGATAGAACATGTAATTACGGAAATTGTATCTTGGAAAAAAAAAATTATATAAGCACCTGATGTGGGAATAGTTGTAAAAATTTTTATGGCATTCATGCTTGTGATGTGTGCCATGTATTTACAAAAATGCTCTTGTATGCATAGGAATGTTAATTCATTGTTTAAATTTTTAAACCTTATAATGTATCCATCATATGAAGTAGAATATTTGTTACTGGACATGAGTGGTATAAGGTAGTTCACATGACTTACGGACTTAGTAAACAATGAGGTTGCTTAACATAAGAGAGACATGGTGCAATATAGAGTCAATATAACACCTAGAGTTGAACTTTTGAAATTGCATGATCCATAGCATGCGGTCATGACATAAACCCTTTAGCTGACAAGAAAATAAAAACCCATAGATGTGGATTGTGATTAAATCTTGCAAAAGTCCAAATACTAAGCATCTTGCAAAAGTCCAAATACTAAGCCAAATAGCATCGCTTGTGGGGATCACGAACCCACAGGTCAGGACCTTCTACAAGTGTCACTATGGGGTAGTTGATATTTTTCAGCCCTTTTATACTCCAAGTGGGGAAGTAGTCTATAACACCCCAAAGATTTGGAATAGTCCTTTATATAAGGTACAATAGGGCTAAAACCTCTTAACTCGGCTAAAGCATTTTGTGTTGTGATTAGGCCCAAGAGTTTAAGAGGGTCGAGCGAGCTTAGAGCTAGATTAGTTCTAGGATGGGTGCCCCCCTAGGAAGTGGGGCATCACATAATTGTTATTGCTCGGCCCCCCATGAGGTGATGTTGCGTATTTTAACTCATTGCATTCAGTATAGTAATAAATAGGTTAGTTAATTACCCATAATATATCGAATAAGAAGAAAAAAAGGTGTTCCACCATCCATCGAAAGGATCTATCAAGAAACAAAAACTTTTACTTTTTACTTTATTTAATTATTTAATTGAAATTGCAAATTTCAATTGACTTTATTTTTGTTCTCTTTTTCGGGTCCAAAAGTCGATTCGAAGACGAGCCACCTCAATTATCCTTTTAGGTTCCATATTCTGTCTTTCCATATCATGGAGTTCCATACTTGTAGTTTGGTCAAGAAAGAATCTTTGTCTTGGACCTAATCCAACAATGATTGCATCACGAATATTGATTGTTATATGGATAATTGTCACATACATATATATGTTTATGTTGCCTCCTTTGGACCGGTGGATCGAGCTCTTCCCTTGGGTGGCCATACCCACTGGAAACTATGTTTATAGTTCTCACATGCATGTTTCAGATCCATCGCAAGTGACGTGGTGGAGTGAGGAAAAGGCGTAGCTCAGTAGATAGCGTCCTTCCTTTTTGGTGTTCTTATAGAAGTATTCCTTTTTGGAAAAAAAAAAAAGAAAGAAAATGTGAAAATGTAAAGCTTATTTTGGATTGTATTTGAAAAGTGTAATATAAATACGTTGAATGAATAATGTAATAGAAATTAATTTTTTACTTTATGTGATTTAATATTCTCCTTATACAATCTATGATATTGTCCCTCTTTGGAATGTGATGCATATGTATACAAGTTGTGACGTCTTGGGGGGATAGGAGAAACTTTGTTCATTTGGCGGGACTGTGCATGTGCCTGATGAATATTTCCGTTGCAGGCTCGAGGCGTGACATGTTTGAGCAAGCGAGGACCGGACCTATGGGCCGGTAAAGGTAATTGGATAAGACATTGCTAGTCGAGAGATGACTAGGGCTGGCAAATAAGTAAGCCGGCTCGTGTTTGGCTCGCGTTCAGCTCGAAATTCGGCTTGCTCGAGCTCGACTCGAAATTAAATGAGCCGAACTTAAAAAGGAAATTTATTTCAAGCCAAGCTTGAGTATTACTGAGCTTGCTCAAATTAGGCTCAAAAAGCTCGAATAGAGAGAGAGAGAGAGAGAGAGAGAGAGAGTCCGTCTACTATACTCTTATAAGTATGGACTCCTTTGTACTCATAAGTTTTCGACAGTTAGATCTACCCCTTTGACTATTTTCACTCGTTAGATCATATTATTCAACCAACCACCCACTCAATCCTAGGGGACCACTATCATCCTAACCGGAGACCACTATCATCCTAACCGCACATCCCTTCATCCAACGGCCGAAAACTTGTGAGTACGAAGGGTCTATACTCATAAGAATATAGTAGCCCTAGCCTATATATGAGTCCGGCTACTCTCTCTCTCTCTCTTTATATATATATATATATATATAGAGAGAGAGAGAGAGAGAGAGAGAGAGAGAGAGAGAGAGAGAGAGAGAGAGAGTAGCTACTATGCTTTCGAAAGTATAAATGACTGGATATTTCTAATTTTTTAGCCCTTGGATGAAGGACTGTACGGTTGAGATGATAGTGGTTCCCCCTAGGGTTGAGTGGTCCCACAAGGTTGAGTGATCCCTTTGGGAGAATAATATTAATCCAAAGATTAGAAATGATCAAAGAAGTTGATCCAAGGGTTAAAATCATAAAAGCACAAACTTCTTTATGCTTCTGAAAACACTAAGTTTGACTATATATATATTAAAAATATTTATAAATATATATAATTATATATAATATACATTTTAATTATTTATAAGAATATATATTATGTATTTTAATTATATGTTTATAGAGTTTAGTATGTTGGGCATATATGCTGGCCCACAAAACCAAACCAGTAAAACCCTAATCTAATTACTCTCTCTTTCTTTTACTTGCTCACAGATTCACTTTTCCTAAAAAAATTTAATATTATAATACCGTATTTCATGCATTTATTTTGTATGTTGAACTATTAGATTTTTTTCTATCAAATTTTAGATAATATTTTATAAAAATTAAACTATAGATTCATGATGTTAAGAATTTCAAGTGGCTCGTTTAGGGCTCGAGTTCGCTCGACTCGAAGTTAGGCTCGCTCGAGCTCGGCTCGAATTAATTTCAAGCCGAGCTTGAGCATAAATTTAGGCTTGAAATTAATTTCAAGCAAAGCTTAAGCTGAGGCAAGCTCGCTCAAGCTCGGCTTGTTTCCACCTCTAGAGATGACACATGTTAAATAGACAAATTGAACATCTTGTTGGTAAACTTCAAAACTTTGAGGCGTAGTAGTGAGTGTAGATCACCTCCTTTGGCTGTTTGCACCTACTGGGAACTTACTTTAAGGGCATGTTTGGTTCACCTATTTTAGACTATGAAATCGGAATGGGATTCATTGATTCCAATGATTGTTGTTTGTTTTAAAGGAATCGGATTCCAACTTCCATTCCACTTTGGAATCGGAATGACTAAATCTATTGATGGTCCAATCCGGCCTTAAATACCGGATTGGCCCATTCCCAAGTAAACTACTAAAAATTCTCTTCCACCAACACCTCCCCTCCTCTCCCTTCATCACTTTCCTCTCTCTTAATCAAAACACCCTCTAAAAAATTCTAGATTTTCATTCCGATACCCATTCCATTAATGAACCAAACGTCTTGGGATGATTCGTCATTCCATTTTCCATTCCAAAGCAATCCAATTCCATTTCCCATTCCTATTCCAATCGCGAACCAAACATGCCCTAAGTTCTCACCCCTTCATTCTTGTTTTTTTCTTTTTCACATGTCCCTTATCTCTTCGTAGGTGTGCAATCACGCCAAGATCGCGGCAAGAGCGTTGTGAACTAGCAAATGGTGACTCGGCCCTTGTCTCATTTTTTTATCAAGTTAGCAAGTGAAACAATACAAATGTCCATGTTTATTTTGAGAGTTGGATTTATTGTTCTTTTAAGAAAATGGTTGTAACTTGGAGATTATTAAAAATGCAGTAGTTTAAAGTATTTAGCTTGCTTTATGTGTCTACATATGTTGTGGCGATCAATGATTGTACAAGTAGTAACTCACCGCTTCATGCCGACAGAGGAGGCTCTGACTATGCGGCGGTTCTAACACGGCCCCGGCAAAGGGGGCTTCCACTGCTCGAGCTAGGGTGTGACATAATATAGGATATCATAGAAATAAATATGAAATTTAGACATATACCTAGAAATTTTAACAACACGATTTAAAATACAAGGTTTTCCAAAAAAATTACAAATAATAGGCTATTCAAATTATTGAAAGTTACATCTCAAATACTACTCAAGTTATAGTTACACCCAACATTCAAATAGTATAACGAGTTCTAGTGTTTTTTAGTTTTCAAAATATATATCGCCATAATACCTTTATTTAGAACATTACTACTAACAACTCGAGGACTCACCTGCTCACTTCTTATTTACCAAAATTAAGTAAATAATAAGTGAGAAAACATACCGCCTAAAAGTGGCAAGCTTCCCAACCAGGACTAAGAATGATAACGAAAATAATGTACAATTAGTATCAATTTATAATCTCTACGCAGTATATTCCAAGAGTTTGGGTTTTATATTGAGATCCAAGAATAATGCATGTACCTTACAATTCATATCACTAGGGTAGCAACAATCCAAAATACACCTATCAAAATGTATTAATACATGAATGCAGTTGCTTCAATTATCAAGCTATTGTGCGGGCAGCCACCATCCCAAACATAACAATATGACATAATTAGATGCATATGAATGTTCCTATCATCACTATAATGCAGACGGTAACTATCCAAATATTATTCTTATGCCGTATAAATCGAATCACACTCCGACGCTTAGGTCGCGAGTCCATACTTTGCCTCGTATAGCATAACAGGGTTGACTTCTCCAGAGAAGGCACTCTTTACTGGGTTGTGATCCTTGTTAGAGGCAATAACATACAGTATCTACAAGCGCAAGCGATCATCACGTACAATATTACTGCTTCAAAATTATTATATATTCTATTTGACATTGCACGGTCGACCAATAATTACTAGGTGCCAAACAAGAATATGCGATCATAATTATTTTGTGTAAAATATGCTACTAATCAAGATAAAAATCATGCATTAAAAATGCATAAAAGATATTGCACTTACTATCATTATGATGCAATCAACTACATGTATGTAATCATGTCGATTTCCAAAATGATCAAGGTTAATTGTAATTAGTAGTACCGTGTGCACTATAAGACAGCTTAAACAACTTCTACAGACGCCCTACACCCTTAGAACCTACAGGATTTAAAATTTTCCGTGGGAAACTAACTTTTCGAAAAATATATTCTCATGATAGAATCCTATCTTATAGAAATATTTTTATTTAATTAGTACATATCTTAGAATATATAGGTATATATTAATTATGTCTGCTTTAGTTCAACATAGAAATTACCCAACTACATCAATAAATTACCACAATACCTTTTTTTATAGAGACTAATATTATATATAATTTTACACTAAATTAATCATATAAAATTTATAACTATTTGAATATAAAATCTATTTAAATATTCTTAAATTTAGGGGATTCATAACTTTAGTTATCTCTTTACTCAATTTAAATTTTGGGATTGATATAGATCTTGCAAAATAATATTTGTCTTTAAAAAAATTTCTTAGAAACAAAATTTACCAATGGAGGAGGTGGGTTTTTAAATCCAATGTTTTGAGAGATCACAAGATTTCACAAAACTTTTTAAATTTTTGCAATGTGAGATTCCTGCTATAACCCTAAAATAAACATAGGATTTCACAATTTTGATGTCTCATTTTCATGTATCTTAAAAAACACGGCGAATCAAACAAGCCCATAAGGATTTAAAAAAATCCTTAAGAATGTCTAGCGTTAGCTGAGAAATATATCCTCTACAATTCGCATTCATAACAGGATATGAAGAAACTACCGAGGATCAAAATCTATTTCTAGCTATTGCCTGTACTAATTAAGCTTGTTCTGGGCTTTCTTTCCGGGGGTGCGGGATCGACGGAAGGAAACAGTTGCGGGATAGATGGAGGAAACAGGCAAAGGAGAATTAAAGAAGGAAAGCCAGGAACCTTTATGGCAATAATTAGTGATGTGGAAAGGATGGTTGGCACAAAATAATCTAATATTTGGAAGAACAAGACGTTTGGAAAAAGTCTTGGTTGTTTAATACAGGATTGCTGTAGATTCTCCGGCGTAGAAGATTGCATGGTCACTTTTAATTGCTTTTAAAGCATGATTCGCAGTGCTGTAGTGTCTGAATAACAGGAGCAAGGAAGCTAGGTCGGTGTAGTGAACCGAATTTTTATATACCTCCCCGAGCTTAAGTCAAGTTGGATGAATTGTGGTTAAGAAGGGGATTTGATGAGTTCTATGTTGGGTTCCGAGAGCATCGGAACGATTAGAAGAAGTATCGGCGAAACTTGGAGAAAGTTGGGAGTAAATGAAAACTTTGCAGAAAAGAGTGTACTTCGAAACCTAATGATTTTATAAGGAAAAATTATAAATCTCCAACTTTGAAAGTGTCTCATATGTGTAAGAAGAGTTTCGGTTGTGTTGGATTTAATTTGGGAAGAAAACGGAATGAAAATCGAAGTTTTGTAGTGAAAATGAGAAGAAAATAAAAAGGCTGAAATTACTGTTCATCGTGTCCGGGTTCGGACCCCAGATCTGAGGTCCGGACCCCAGCTGCGAAATGCTGAAATTTGCGTACGGGTTCCGGACCTTGATGCAGGGTCCGGACCCTGCACTGTTTGAAGGTTATAAATAGAGTCCCACAGCTCTCTCCTCTCATTTCCTTCACCCCACACGCATGAGAGAGGGGGGAAACCCTTCTCTCTTCCTCTCTAACACCTCTCTCTCCCTCTCTCTTGCAACCTCTCCACCAAAGAGGAGATTGGAGTTGGAGGAGATGAAGCTTGCTTGGTGGTGAAGCAAGCTCTCCAATGGTGGATCAAGCTTGGGGAGCTCGCGACCCGAGGTGAGTTCTTCAAACTAGGGTTTGGATTAAATCCTTTAAAATTGGTGTATTAGAGATCTCTAGATGATTCTAAACTAGTTTAATCAAAGGATCACCATGATTTTTTGGGTGTTCTTGAGGTTCATGAAACCTAGGGCATGGATTTGGGGTTTTTGTCCCTAAGGGATTTGGAACTAAATTGATCTCATAAATCTTTAATTGAAGGATAAATCGACGCGTTGGGCAAGTTGGATTGGGTTACGACGAGGCTACGGCGTCCAATTGGGAGATTTTGCCGTTTTGCCTTCGTTAGGCTTGGGTCGAGCCGAATCGGCATCGGAAATCAAATTGCTTGGAAATCCTAGCAATTGGTACTTAAACGAGGTGGGGGGTGCTATCCGAAATGGTTGAATTTCTTCCTATGTCTAAATCCTACTTTTGAGTATATATGTATATATGTATGAAATTGCATGTAATAGGGTTCAATTATTTCTTATTCCAGAAACTTGCATGCCTCCTAAATTAGTTGTGAATAATCATGATTGAAAACTTGGAACTTAGGACGCATAAACCTAGTGCTATGTGAACCCTAGTGAAGTATTGAACTAGTAGAGAAACTAGTGGATTGGACATAGAAAACAAAGTGCGGACATTGAAACAAAGTGAAACACTAGTGTCATTGTGATAGTGAATGTGAACCTAGTGATGGAATGTGGATTTGGGTCATTGCATGAACCTAATGTGTTGTTCATTATAGTTCCATGTATTATGAGCATTGCATATTTGCTTATGTCCACAGAGTGTGGTGATTGTATATTCCATTGATGCACGCGACATGAGTTTAGTAGACTCTCGAGTATATGTGGGTTTGTTGTCGTAGCTGCACAGAATTTGTGATGAGCATGCGAGGGATTGAAATAGATCCTCTGGACCATACTAGGGATTGGTAGATCCCCGTGTGTTGTTACCCTGGTCAGTAGGGTGTCCTCGGGTTGAGAGGACTGGATCGCACTCACATTGTCTGTTCGGCTTGTTGGTGTTCGCGACACCATAGGCAATGAGCTCCGGAGTAGTCACACTTATGGGTTGAGGGTTATCTCCCCAGCAGACGGCCCTAGATGGTTGAGGGACTATCTCCCTGCGGGCCCTAGTATTGTGAGTTTGGCTTGACCTTCGGGTGAGCCGGTAAGATTGGGTCAAAGAGAAAAGAGACAGGTTGATTGACCATATTGTACCCTATGCTACTTGCATTGTTGCATCTTGTGTAGAGAGCGAGCATAGTGAGATCACATGTTGTGTGTGGGGTCGATCATGATATTCTTGTGAGTTGGGCTTGGTCTTGTGAGAAGCCCTGATTGGGTCAAGAATGAATTGGGTCAAGAATGTGTGAGGGACACCGTTGAACATATTAGAACATGACTTTCATTCCTTATTGTAAAGGCATAGTAGTGTTGTATTCATTTCTACTTATGCATAGTGTAGTTGTTTACTACTGCTTAGCTATTGTATCTACTTATGCCTTGTTTAGACCTAGTGGGAAAATCGGCGAGGTCGGTGGCCGAACCCGCTGGGAACTTCTTTTAGTTCTCATCCCACTATTTTGCAGAGCTATTATACAAGTGCAGCCAACCATGAGCGGAGCAGCACCGGACCGAGGCGTGGGCGTCGCGCCCTAGATAGCAATGTTACCCTGTGTAGATTACCCTTGTGTATGACAAGTAAAAGACAAGAATGTAAAGCTGTTATTGAATGTAATGTATTCGAGAGCGAAAGATATATACACAAAGGAAAATGTATGTAAAATGTGGATGAATGGAATGTTGTAATAGTTAGTTTACATTCATGCTCTTGTGATGTGCCATCGTGCAATTCATGTATGTTGATTGTTTGTCCTGGACAAAACTCTATGTACATGATGTTGTTGAGCCTTGGACGGACAGGGGAGGCTCTGTCCGTTCGGCGATCTGTGCGCGCGCCCGGACCGACCAAAGTGGCAGTCGCGGGGCGTGACAGATAAAGTGGTATCAGAGCAAGAATGAGTCTAGGAGGACCTAGGAGACCTTAGGATTGATGGCCTTAAGGACTTAGGCTCGTGAGAGACGAGGACTTATGTTACGTGGTGAAAGATGAATTGATTGGGTCGTGTATTCTAGATGCCTCTAAACGGATGTAGAGGTAGATTCAAAGTGTAGTTTATTCTCAACCGAGTGTGTTCATGTTGGGTGCACACAACATGAAACCTTGTGATGAGAATAGGCGCCTTTGTGTAACTTTCGCCTAATTGGGTCTATTGTATGGAACCCTGTTTTGTATTTGACCCTCAAGGTCGATGATTTGACCTAGGTCATGGTATCGCTTGGTCGACCTCTAATGAGGTTTAGAAATGTAGGCGGTGGCCCCCGAGCAATTCGGGGCGAGCGGAGATGTAGAACTCCGTGGACTACTGTGCTCATGGGAGTAGTGCAGCAGTAGCAGAAGCGGAGTAAGGAGCTCTATAAGTTATTGGCGCGGCAAGTGGCTGTGTCCTGAATTGGTTAAGAGCCATTTGTGTCTCCAGTCAGTGCACTTAATGTGACTGAGTGGAGTGGCTGCGGCAAGGGTGCTTGTACTAACACGTCGTGTATCACCGGGGAGCTGCGGCAGGGAGACCGCACCGTGAGAGAGTTTGAGAGGGAATGCTCTTATATGGTCAATTGTATTTCGTATATGGTTCGGAATGACAAGAACAAGGCCAATTGCTTCAAGTGAGGATTTCAGCTAGAAAGCTTCAAGAAAATTCACTCACTCAAGTTGCAAGCTTTTGCTGAGGTGATGGACTAGGCCTTATGGGTAGCCGTGGGGTTTGCGACGAGCGCCGAGTGGCCATTGGTATGCGACCCTGGTCGAGGCAGGTATGGTTTAGTTGAAGAAATCGTATGTAGAGGTTGATTTGACACTAGAGCATAGCATGCATTTATCATCTGGTCGTTTGCTACTATTCAAGGATAAAAATAATAGGGACCAAACGTATGGGTAGCTTTTAGTACCCGGGGCATGCTTGTGTCATGAAAATGTATCGCCTGCCAAAGCGGGTAGATGATGGTATAGTGCCAATGAGTTGCTCGTAATGAGCCGAGGATAGAGCTTGAGGTAGGGATGAAAATGGTGGACCGACTCTCAAGGCAATGTGAATAATCAATTGCGAGAGCCGAGTCATGACGCTCAAAGACATCTTTGTAGTCTGAGAGTTCGAACATTGCTTTGGCGGATCGACAGTTGAGTGAAAATCACTGTCGTAGAATTGGTAAGACTGTCGCTAAATTCTGGCGAGTAGGCCTTGTAGTACCTCAAACTAAGGTGGGTAGTGGTACTCATGTAGTGAGTAAGCATAAACAAGGTAGCTTAGTGCTTGTAGTTAGCACGAAAAAGTATAGAAGCGTAGAACGCTCTGGTTATTGTATTAGTAGAGTACAGGTTCGTTCAGCCGAGAGGGTTCGTTGGCAGTAGCACTTGAGCATTGGTAAGTGTGAAGCGGGCCATGGACCGCTCGCAGGGCTGGTGGCTTGTACCAGGTGCTTAGGAGCCGATAGAGGTTTGTGATGCTCGATAGAGCATTTTAGTCGTGTGTAGCGACGGTACTGGGTATTGCTTGGGGACGATCCGTGCTCGGACCATGTGTGGACTGTGGAGCCTGGGGCCATATGGATAGGCGCAGTCAGTTGTGTGAGACAGCGGCCCGAGACCTGAGGGTGGGGCAGAGATTTGTGGTCGGGACGGTAGTCCGAGCTATGACCCGAGGATGTGGAATACGACATGTGAGACTGTGTAATCGATAGATCACCGAGAGTGTGTTATTGACCCAACTTTAGGATTTGTAGAGGTTTGGGGTCTTAGTTACTCCTGGTTGGAGTATGTGTGCGAATTCCTGAGTGAGGACTCCGCCGAGTGACGATTAGGTCTGCGCTTGCGAGCAAGAGACGCTACGCGATGTTAAGACGCAAGTCAGGCGGTGGGCCTACATAGGAATTTTGGTCTATAGAGCATCTGTGATAGACAGGAATAAGCGGTTTTGTTGGAAGCTCTATGGTGAGAGCATCACTTGGGTATAGAGCATCGAGGGTAGTGACTTAAGGTGCGAAGGCTCGGTCATACCATTCGTCTTGATGCTATGTCACCAACTGCCGAGTTTAGCAGTATCGGTGAGAGGGAGTCTAGTTCACGAACGAAGTGTTCGTGTGAGCTCGTCATGAGGACGACGTGATGTCAACCCGTGGCAGATGAAAGCGAAGCGACATGCTTCTTATGAGGCGTTGGAAGAGTAGAAGCCACGCGGGGATTTGAAGATTATGCTCCTAAGTGAGCTGGAGTTGAGGATGTACCAAATGTGCCATCTTGATTTGTGGCAAAGAATTCACAAGTGATAAGGCCACTTGTGATTGGTCGATGTATCGATGATATTACTTTTAAGCGATACCGGTGCTCAGACCAATGTGAGTGCCATAATTGAACTATGAACTTGGAGGAGAGTCGCTCGTAATGGCATAGACTCTCGAGTGGCCAAGATACCCAGTCTGCTAGGTGCAAGAGTGTGGATATGGACTACAAAAAAATATAGTATACTGAACTTCGGTGCGCTATGCCGAACTTTACCAAATTGGATAAAGTTCGGAGGAAGCCGATAATGGCTAGTGTGGAATTGAGTTCCAATAGTTTTGAAATGTGTGGGTGCGAATTAAAGACCCAAAAACCAAGAATTTGGAATTTTTGGAGAAGTCGCACTTGAGCTAGAATGCTCTCGGGTTCCGGACGCGGGGTTGGGATTCAGACTTTTGGGTTACTGTGCGAGGCTGGGAAAGAGCAAGAGTCCGGACCTGGCTATGGGATCCGGATTCGAGCTGTGCGGAATGTTTGAAATAGGGCATTTTGGTTCTTTTCGTGTGGATTGTGGTTCGTGATAAGCCGTTTGACGTGCGAGAAAATCACTGTTCGCATCCCGGCTCGTGCAGAGAAGCCGTGGACTCGCGTACCTCTATGTGGTATGCTTTATAAAGCTGCCCGGACTTGGAAAACGCGATGATGGAATGATACCCCCATCTATTCGATAAAGAGAGTTGAGGCATGAATCTGAGTTTCGCGGACGAAACTATTTTTAAGGGGGGGAGAATGTAGTGAACCGAATTTTTATATACCTCCCCGAGATTAAGTCAAGTTGGATGAATTGTGGTTAAGAAGGGGATTTGATGAGTTCTATGTTGGGTTCCGAGAGCATCGGAACGATTAGAAGAAGTATCGGCGAAACTTGGAGAAAGTTGGGAGTAAATGAAAACTTTGGAGAAAAGAGTGTACTTCGAAACCTAATGGTTTTATAAGAAAAAATTATAAATCTCCAACTTTGAAAGTGTCTCATATGTGTAAGAGGAGTTTCGGTTGTGTTGGATTTGATTTGGAAAGAAAACGGAATGAAAATCGGAGTTTTGTAGTGAAAATGAGAAGAAAATAAAAAGGCTGAAATTACTGTTCATCGTGTCCGGGTCCGGACCCCAGATCTGAGGTCCGGACCCCAGCTGCGAAATGCTGAAATTTGCATACGGGTTCCGGACCTTGATGCAGGGTCCGGACCCTGCACTGTTTGAAGGTTATAAATAGAGTCCCACAGCTCTCTCCTCTCATTTCCTTCACCCCACACGCATGAGAGAGGGGGGAAACCCTTCTCTCTTCCTCTCTAACACCTCTCTCTCCCTCTCTCTTGCAACCTCTCCACCAAAGAGGAGATTGGAGTTGGAGGAGATGAAGCTTGCTTGGTGGTGAAGCAAGCTCTCCAATGGTGGATCAAGCTTGGGGAGCTCGCGACCCGAGGTGAGTTCTTCAAACTAGGGTTTAGGGTTTGGATTAAATCCTTTAAAATTGGTGTATTAGAGATCTCTAGATGATTCTAAACTAGTTTAATCAAAGGATCACCATGATTTTTTGGGTGTTCTTGAGGTTCATGAAACCTAGGGCATGGATTTGGGGTTTTTGTCCCTAAGGGATTTGGAACTAAATTGATCTCATAAATCTTTAATTGAAGGATAAATCGACGCGTTGGGCAACTTGGATTGGGTTACGACGAGGCTACGGCGTCCAATTGGGAGATTTTGCCGTTTTGCCTTCGTTAGGCTTGGGTCGAGCCGAATCGGCATCGGAAATCAAATTGCTTGGAAATCCTAGCAATTGGTACTTAAACGAGGTGGGGGGTGCTATCCGAAATGGTTGAATTTCTTCCTATGTCTAAATCCTACTTTTGAGCATATATGTATATATGTATGAAATTGCATGTAATAGGGTTCAATTATTTCTTATTCCAGAAACTTGCATGCCTCCTAAATTAGTTGTGAATAATCATGATTGAAAACTTGGAACTTAGGACGCATAAACCTAGTGCTATGTGAACCCTAGTGAAGTATTGAACTAGTAGAGAAACTAGTGGATTGGACATAGAAAACAAAGTGCGGACATTGAAACAAAGTGAAACACTAGTGTCATTGTGATAGTGAATGTGAACCTAGTGATGGAACGTGGATTTGGGTCATTGCATGAACCTAATGTGTTGTTCATTATAGTTCCATGTATTATGAGCATTGCATATTTGCTTATGTCCACAGAGTGTGGTGATTGTATATTCCATTGATGCACGCGACATGAGTTTAGTAGACTCTCGAGTATATGTGGGTTTGTTGTCGTAGCTGCACAGGATTTGTGATGAGCATGCGAGGGATTGAAATAGATCCTCTGGACCATGCTAGGGATTGGTAGATCCCCGTGTGTTGTTACCCTGGTCAGTAGGGTGTCCTCGGGTTGAGAGGATTGGATCGCACTCACATTGTCTGTTCGGCTTGTTGGTGTTCGCGACACCACAGGCAGTGAGCTCCGGAGTAGTCACACTTATGGGTTGAGGGTTATCTCCCCAGCAGACGGCCCTAGATGGTTGAGGGACTATCTCCCTGCGGGCCCTAGTATTGTGAGTTTGGCTTGACCTTCGGGTGAGCCGGTAAGATTGGGTCAAAGAGAAAAGCGACAGGTTGATTGACCATATTGTACCCTATGCTACTTGCATTGTTGCATCTTGTGTAGAGAGCGAGCATAGTGAGATCACATGTTGTGTGTGGGGTCGATCATGATATTCTTGTGAGTTGGGCTTGGTCTTGTGAGAAGCCCTGATTGGGTCAAGAATGAATTGGGTCAAGAATGTGTGAGGGACACCGTTGAACATATTAGAACATGACTTTCATTCCTTATTGTAAAGGCATAGTAGTGTTGTATTCATTTCTACTTATGCATAGTGTAGTTGTTTACTACTGCTTAGCTATTGTATCTACTTATGCCTTATTTAGACCTAGTGGGAAAATCGGCGAGGTCGGTGGCCGAACCCACTGGGAACTTCTTTTAGTTCTCATCCCACTATTTTGCAGAGCTATTATACAAGTGCAGCCAACCATGAGCGGAGCAGCACCGGACCGAGGCGTGGGCGTCGCGCCCTAGATAGCAATGTTACCCTGTGTAGATTACCCTTGTGTATGACAAGTAAAAGACAAGAATGTAAAGCTGTTATTAAATGTAATGTATTCGAGAGCGAAAGATGTATACAAAGAAAAATGTATGTAAAATTTGGATAAATGGAATGTTGTAATAGTTAGTTTACATTCATGCTCTTGTGATGTGCCATCGTGTCCTGGACAAAACTCTATGTACATGATGTTGTTGAGCCTTGGACGGACAGGGGAGGTTCTGTCCGTTCAGCGATCTGTGCGCGCGCCCGGACCGACCAAAGTGGCGGTCGCGGGGCGTGACAGTCGGTGTTCTCGTATTAAATCTTGCTAACCTTTTCGATTGCCGCCGGTTACATTGCAAACAAAAGCAGCTTCTGAATGGAAAATGAGGCTTCTGCACGCTTGCCAGGAGAAGTAAGAAGTAAATTAGGGCTTGCTGCAGGGAGAAGAATGCGTTCACCTCGTTGCTGACTATCCTGGGGTAGACCATCAGACTAATACGGGACGTCCGGCTCAAGGGACGATTCCGACTAGATTGTTAAACGCAGAAAACCATTGATTTTCACTATTTATTCTAAGAATAGCTCAAATTTTGGCCGCTGAAATTTAATGATTTCGACTGCTTGCCCAGTAAATTTCTTTTTTCCCCTTTTTTTTTTTTTTTGTTTCCCCCTTGATTTTACTTATTTTCGAATGTTTTTTTTGATCCATCAGTTTACTTCTGAAAGAATTATATATATAGCAGAACTACTATATTATTAAGAGCACAACAGTTCTTATACTCTTAAGTTTCTAACCACCCATCAAGTTTGATGGGTGATTTGATGGATGGTTAGGATGAGAGAGAGGAGATATTGAAGAGAAATTTAAAAAGATGAAAAATTAAGACATCCAATTTCTTCTCAATTTCTTTCTCTTCTCTTCCTAACCACCCATCAAACTTGATGGATGGTTAGAAACTTAGGAGCACAAAAATTGCTGTGCTCTTAATAACATGCTGGGCTCTTAATAACACAGTAGTCCTGCTCTATATATAAAAAAACAAAATATCACCGACTCCTTTTCCCAAATTATTAACTCTCGATAAAATTAGACTACAACGTCAACCTTTCCCGACAAAACTAAAAACAACTCTAGGACTAAATATAAAAACCGGAGGATCAGATAAAAATAAAATTCGAAGTTTAGGGACTATAGTTATAACAAAATTAGATCCCGAGTCATACTCCAGCACAAATTTTCCAGCTGACACTTCCGCTAATGCAGTCAACAGTAGAGTTAAAACAACAATTAATAAAAGCAAGATAAAAGATATAGTTACACAAACTAGCAAATATTCCCCAAATTACAGAGAAATTCATGGCTTGCTGAAAAGCTGCTGCGTATTCTGAAAGTCGAAAATTAATGCATTTTAGATATTGTAAACTGCGTAACAGCTACGCATCTCTTAATATGTTCAGAATGTCATGAACATCTTCAAGCCTCCCAGAAAAACCTGCAAAATCATAACAACGAGGTGATGACCTTGTGATACACCATACAAAAACCAATATTGTCAAGGCCCGACCAGATCAGCCGATTGAAATGCACTCCAACCCTGTACCTTCATTATCAGCTCAGTTTATACCGACCCGAGAATTCTCCAGTTCATATAGAACCCAACAATTCCTGAAACCCCACTGAACCAAACAGTTCAATCATTAAAACCAGTCGAACTGTTTGGTTATATTGAACCGACCAGGCACTTAGGAACAAATATTTGTTCTTCAATATAATAATAAAGTAAATTTCTGAAAGAAATTTCTTTAAGAGCAACGATTCTCCACACTCAATATTGTGGATTTTTTATGTACTTCTTTAACCAGTACAATTTTTTTCTTTCTTATGTCTAAGAATTTACTGTACTAAATAAAACACTTGTTTCTATATAGAAAATATATTTTGGATACTACAGTAATGGAGTACTGCGATTACCATCATCATGTACTGCTTGTGGATCTTCAGTTGGACCATACAACATTCTGACCCTATGATGTTCCAAGTTTTCCCTCTTCTTGTTCAGTTCTGATATTTTACAATGCAGCAGTGGAAGAGTTCTCACTATATCTGAGCAAAAACAGAATGCCCCAGGGGACAAAAAAAAAAAAAAAAAAAACAAAGAACAGCTGTTACTTTCATAATTAAACAAGATGACAAGTATGAAAAAGGGCCAGACTATTAATATAAATAAGAGAATTTGCTTGTTCAATATTATATGTCATTTGATATTGGCTCACGGAAGTTGCTCTATAACCAGATCCCAAACAGTCAAGTAACATCATACAGTTCTATGAAGTCACGTGGAACTTTAAGCCACTTGTTCACCTCTATAATCTCCCCAGATATCTAAAATTTAAGCCTCAGTGATACTGAGAGTGGCATTATTGGAATTCAATGCCCGACGACCTAACATAAATAATGCTGGGAAGAATTGACATAAAAAGTACATAGTTTTGTGAAAATGGCAGGTAAAACAGCAGACAAAAGATTTTAAAGAACTAACTGCATATTTATAAAGAGATAAAAGGTACGATATAAACAAACAGAAAAGCTAAAATAAAGCCATTCCCACACATGTTTGACATCCACATGCATAAATAGATGCCTGTAAAATTTGAGTAGCCTTTTACTGTTTTATTCTGATGAAACATGCACTTAATGCACTAGAGAAATATATGGAGCGCAAAAACATGTAAGCTTCCTTCATTTTGAAATGATTGACTCAGTCAAGAACGCTCTTACAAATTACAAGCTTCTGTAAACGAACTAAAGGGAATATATTGGCATGTCTTTCATGTCCACCACAAGATAGGCACCCATAAAGTAAAAAAGAGGTGTGTGGCAATTGCATGATGTTTTTACCCTCCAAAAAGAGAAAGTACCTTAATGCCGAGGATCCCTTGCAAATTACTATTTCAGGCAATGCACCAATATAGCATGGCATCAATGCTAGAGGGAAAATTCAGAGTTCTAGCGCCTCCTAAGCACATAATCGGCTTTGATAAGGTCTATAAAGCAACAATTTGCTTAAGTATATGTGTTATTTACAAAATTTTCTCAACAATAACACAAAGTTTTCTCGACATAGAAAACTGTGCCACAGCAAATCCAAAAATTATTTCGGAAAATTTTGAGGTATAAATAAAACTAGGATCAAGATAAAAGATAAAAGGAAAAAACTCAAATAGAAATGTCAATCCTAAATAGTCCCACATTGGGAAATGATGGGAAACTATATTGGTATTTAGGTGCTTTTATACTAGTATGAAAGTAGAATAAATTGGACATAAGCATTGGCCAATCAGTCGAGTCAACCATTTACTATATTAGAAAGCTAGGAGTGGTTTGTGATAAGAGAACTTCAGCTGAACTTGGTTTGGTTGAATAAAACTAAAGGATCTCCAACTTCAGCTGAACTTGGTTTGGTTGAATAAAAACTAAAGGATCTCTCAAAGGCAATATTATTAACGTACACACAATCTTTCAAATAGTTCACTAACATGAAAACATGAAGAATGGAGATAAAGATGCCGATGCCGACAGGACGGATATAGTTGCATAGTCATTATTCTGAACCTCAAGCACAAGCCCATTAACTAGAGGCATGAAATAAATTGTTGAATTCACTGGGTTACCTTGAAACATCTCTTGCACAGTGTTCTCCTCAAATAATTGACGCGCCTCAGCAACAGTTGCATCATAGTTGGTGCAGAAATGGGACTGCTTTTCCAACAAGGAGATCTCTTTTTGTAGTTCTCCAGATTCCTTTCCAATCTGCAGATACAATGCATGCAATTACTTTGAGACGATTTAAACAACTTTCTGTAGTAATTATTATTGATATATGTTTCTATCCCCAACTATTATATATTTACATACATCCCTGTAAAATCTGAATTACTACGTGCTTCGGAAACTTGATTTTTTACATAAGTATCTTTCTACCTACAAAACTGCCCCTCTATCAGGAGACCTTTTCTCTTACAAAAACGACTTCCTCCGTGAATTGAATGGCCACCAGCCTAAAGGCTACTCTTTAAGAAACTGCACTCTCAAGGTTATATATATATGAAGTTTCAGATTTTCCAGGGGTACACATGTATAAGCCCCTTTTATTTTAGTTAAGTAGCAGGCTGCTTACAGTTGAGAGTTTCTCCCTCATGGAATCTAACCAAGCATCAGGTTCTGCATCAGAAAGCTCTTCTTCAAGCATAATATCTTCAGTGGATAAAGTATTCTGAATAAGAAAAAAAAAGAACAGGACAATATTTTAGCCATTGTGCATAACAATAAAATATCATATTCAACGTGAGGAAATATGAGAAAAAGGAAATAAGGTAGCCAAACTATTGATCGCACTAAAGCATTTTTTTTGCACATAGTTTTCCCCAGGATTTAAGCATTTGAACGTACTGGGAATCAAATAAGCTTATTAGGAGGAGCCCTCTGAGATATATTATTCCAGATTTTTAAATAAAATATTGTGAGAATCCGAATTTTGGGAATTTGAAATTCTCAGTGTTCCTCTCCCCCATTACTGTGTTTTTGATCAGTATACGTATATATATACCGGTATTTATATATATATATATGTATATAAGTGATTTTAGTGGATTTTAATAGTTGTTGGTTTTTCGTCGCGGAGAGTGAACGGCTAACGGCGCGATCCGGAGTCCGAATCTGACGAACCAAAATGGTGAGTTCGATGTCTCGGCAGTGCTGAACGCGATGGCGCGATCTGCGTCGTCGTGCGACGAGCGGATGAAAAGTTATTCCATCTTGATCGCCGAGAGGTCGTATGTCACGTTTTTCGGTTTCGCGATTTAGACCCTGTTTTCGCACCGTTTCGCGTGAGATCGCAGGTGGAGGGGGTGTTTTAGCATCTTGTGCTGGCTGAGAGGGGGGGGGGTTTTTTGTGTTTGAGTGAAGAGAGAGGTTGAGTGTTGGTGTGGGTGTAGTAGGTGGAGGGGGTGGTTGAAACATCCCCTCACACTCTCTCTCCCTCTCTCTCTCTCTCTCACTCCCCTCTCTCCCCTTGCTCCCAGGGGTGAGCACAGGGCTCCCCTGCCCCTTGGCCTCCTCCCCGAGCTGCGCCGGCCGCCGCCGGCCACTGCCTGGCCGGAGTTTTCCCCCAGCCACCCTCTCTCTCTCCCTTTTTCTTCTTCTTCTCTTTCTTCTTCTCCCTCTTCTTCTCCCTGCGGTGTGCACCCAGGGGAAACCCATGCTTGGGCTTCCCCTGAGGTGGCACGACCGCCGGAGTGGAGAGCCGCCGCCAGGAGCCGCCGCCGTGGGCCGCCGGAGCCACTGCAAGCTCTGGCCGAGAGCTGTGCTGGCCGAGCTTGGTGGGGCCGCGCCGCCGCCGCCTCCTGACGCCGGAGAGGGTGTGCTTGGTCACCCTCGGGACCTCCGCTGCCGGACCCTGCCTCCCCGACCATCGCCGTGCCGCCGGAACGCCGCCGGAGCCGCCGCAAGCCTCGGCGGGGCAGCTAGGGCATCCGCAGCTTGGGGTTGCTCCGCCGCCGCCACCCGCCGCCTTTTTTGTCGCGGTCACCGACAGGACGACGGCTGGCGACCTCCTCTTCCCGGTGCTCGCGTCGCCGCCGGCCGCCGTCGCCGTTTGTTGCCGGCGCCGCCGTGCCCTTGGCTCGGGTTGCTAACCCGAGAGTGGGGTTCCTCCCCGCGCCGCCGCCGCCGCCGCCGCCGCCGCTTCCCGTCGCCGACCAAGGTGAGCACCACCTTCCCCACCTCCTCCGCATCCACCCCTGGCCGCCGCCGGCCTTGCACGTCGGCCGGCAGCCGGCCGGAGCTAGCTGCTCCGGCCAGGGGTCACTTGTGTGGTGTTTTTAGTGTTGTTGGGTTGTTTGAGCTCTCTGCCGACTCCCGAAGCTCGGGAGGGTGAGCCCGACGATCGCAGCGATGTGCTGAACACCGTGCTCACCCTAGTTTTGGGTTTCGTTGAGCCGCTTCGTCGTTCGGCCTTTGTCGGGCCTCTTTGCCTTTTGTTGCACTGTTTTTGTGCTTTTTCCCGGACTGCGACTGTTCTTATCGCAGCGGGACAGTGAGCACGGTCACCGTGACATCGTTACCTATCCGCTGGCGCTTGCGGAAGGTCGTGCGGATGTACGGCTTGCTCACACGGCCTTGGTTAAGCTTGCTTTTGTGCGCGCGCCCACTGTTTTTATGGGATTTCCCGGCTTGCGACTGGTCCTGTCGCAGCGGGACAATGAGCACGGTCTCCGTGACGTCGATACCTATCCGCTGGTACTTGCGGAAGGTCGAGCGGACGAACGGATTGCTCGAACGGCTTATTTTGGTGTATGTATGTATGTAAATGTTGCTTGTTATGGACCTTTGGCATTTGTCGCAGCATAGCGACGCTGTGGGCAGCAAGGGGATGGTCGTGAGGACCCTCTGGACTGGTTGTCCAACCCCCTCGCCCTTCGTATAGTTTCGGATTCATTTCCGACGCGTTTTTCGATGAAATAATCGGCGAAACGCGCGTTTCTAGTGGTGCGACTCGCTCGCTGTTTTCGCGAGCGACTCGGCTTCGTCGTTTAGCCTTGTTGGCTGTTCCTCATCACTGTCCCGAAGTTTCGAGGACAACGGATGAGCGACGAAGGGTTCCAGTGCCATTTCGGCATTTTCGGGAGCCCGGGAAGCCTTTTCGGGTGCGTTTGTTGTCGTGGCACCCCGAGCTTGTGCTCGCTGTCCCAGCACTTGGTGTTATGTGTTCGGGGACAGCGAGGGACTTGTTCGACTGTTTAGTACCCCTCTGGGGCTTTGTGTGGTTTCGGGATCGTCCCGGTGGGTTTCCCGGGCGATCCGTCGGTTTCGGGTTGTGTGAGCTTGGGTTTAGCGTCGACTTGGTGGACCTTGACCCTGTGAGTCTTTCGTAGGTCCTGTCGCGGTTCCCGAGAGCCGTCGGTGTTAGACTTGATCTTACCTACAGGTGGGTACTTCGATCCGGAGTCGGTTCAGTGGACTACGGTGATACCTTTCTATCCCTTCCTTTGCTTTACAGTTATTAGTTCACTTGACTCCCGTAGACTCTACTTATATGCGTGCTTGGATAGTAGAGTAGTTGTGGCTTGCATGTTCCTTGAGACGACCCAGTCGGTCGGTGGTGATCGCTTGTCATTCTGAGCGATCCTAGTTGTGGCTTGCATGTTCCTTGAGACGACCCAGTCGGTCGGCGGTGATCGCTTGTCATTCTGAGCGATCCTAGTTGTGGCTTGCATGTTCCTTGAGACGACCCAGTGGGTCGGTGGTGATCGCTTGTCATTCTGAGCGATCCTAGTTGTGGCTTGCATGTTCCTTGAGACGACCCAGTTGGTCGGGGTGATCGCCTGTTGTTCCGAGCGATCCTAGTTGTGGTTTATCGGTTGCTTCTCGGCTTGTTGCCGTTCTGTGGATTGAGCATTTGCATCGATCGTCACAGCTCTTCTAGCACTTCACGTACACCGCGGTCTGATCCACCGTTTGGAGGTGTTCTTTTCCGGAAAAGGGTCGTTGAGTTTGTGCCGACCCGTGAGCCTTGATGCAGTGCGTCCAGAAGGTTTATGTGCCTATAGATGAGCAGGTGACAGTGCATGGGATACGTCCCGGTAGTTTCAGATTGGGTTTACTTCGTGGTTTTCCCTTTGATGCATACTAGTTGCTTACAGTAGCATAGTTATTTCAGTTGTATGTTAGCCTCATACTTACTTGTGCTACTGTATACCATATCTATCTTTTGTTGACCCTCGTGCCGGTGTGTACACCTCGCCTTCGTCGGCTTGCGGTACCCACTGGGAGGGGAGACATGCGTGCATGTTCTCACCCCCCACCCCCATTGCAGGTTTCAGGTGAGCAGGGTGGTGAGTGTCGGGACGCTGCGAGGCACGCCTAGATAGTAGCTCTAGAGGTTCCGACTCGTGAGGCTACATCCCCAGATTTGGTTATTCCCCTACCTCTATTTGATAGATGTAATGTGTGGTTCAGTTACCCCGTTTGTATATTCTAGCATGCCTGTGTTGTGGATTTACTCTTTATGATTAAGTGATGATGGCATGCTTGGACTGATTGGTTGTATCCATGTTTTTCGATGGTTTCATTATCTAGTATTTTGGTTTTCTACCCCTCGTGGTAGCGTCGTAAAACAATGTTTCCGTGTGGGAAACGGTTTTCAAATGGATTTCTGATTGCTCTGTTTTGTGATTTCAAAAGAGAGTTCTCGTGTGGAGAACAGTTTTCAAATGATTCTTGGATGTTTGAAATTAGGGTTTCAAATAAAGCTTCTGGGTAAGGAGCAGCTTTCTAGAATGTTTGTTGCTTGTGCATTGCATCATCCTTCGCTTAAGGATCTGCTTAGATTCATACAGGTTTAAGGACGGCTAGCTGTATGAATCTACTGTGTTGTTGTGCTGTTGGGATGAATGAATGGTGGTTGTGATCCTGTTGTTTGTTGTTGGACGCCGTGCAAATACAGGGGAGGCTCTGTCCGTGTGTACAGCGGACCCTGTATTTGTGGCGGGTCTGTACGTGGCGCGGGCTAGGCTTTCGAAAAAAAAAAAAAAAAAAAAAATTAGCACGTTTTTCCGCATCTAGAACTAGCCCGGGGCGTGACAAATATATTCAAGCAGTTACAAATATATAACAAAGTAGAAGATCAAATTAAGGGAACCCAATTAATTAGAACTGTTCTGCCTCTAGTCCAGCATAAAATGATTCAACATGCAAAGTCTGTTATAAGATGCATTCCTAACGCATATTAGGCTTTTTTAGCAATTTTTCCCAAATGAACAATGTGTATAGACTAATTAGCCAGAGAACGAAAGTAAATCAACATGTAAAGTCTGTCATAAGATGTATTCCTAACACATATTAGGCTTTCTTAGCAATTTTTCTTAAATGAACGATGTGCATAGACTAATTAAATTTATCCAAATGGCGCCCTAGATCAGCAAGTAAAGTAGGTGATAACAACAGATAAATGTAAGAAAAATAGTGGTGAAATTTTAACTCAAACGTGTAAACTAATTCTTTACAAGAAAAGACCTACAGCTTTAGGCAAGGCAAACCCCTCAGGAACAGTAAAACAATGCCTAAGGCAATATTTCTCCCAACTGTGCATTCGCCTATCCAAAATAGTTTTTGCCAAGTGACGAACGGCATAAACACCCTACAAACAAAAATTGATGAGAAGTTAGTACAGATCAGCATCAACATCATTTTATAAGAAACCATATTACCACTACATGATAGTATTCTGCCAACAAGCATCATTATTTGAAGCAGGATTAAAAGGGACAGGTTATGAAATATCTGGACCGTTAGGGACAGAGCCTTTTATCGTCTCCGGATTCATTATAATTAGAAGACCTCAACGTGAAGGTGTAATAATGTCAACAGTTTCTTGGGCTCCGGATGACCTTGATTGAGGGTAAAAGGCCCGCTAACCGGTACTACATTTGCCAACCAATCCGGATAATGGCACCTTGTTGAAGATCTGGTGGTGCTATGGCGCGCCTGGTCCCTATGGGGACAGGAGACCACCCCCTCTTTCTTCGCTCTTCCGGAACCGGCTATGTTCAAACACGGGTTGGATTGATGAAGAAGACACAGATCTTTGAATAGGTTGTTGGATGATTTTCAGACTGTATCGGGACTCTCGATCAACAGGGCGGCCTTGCTTGCCTTTTGTGATCTG
This sequence comes from Puya raimondii, assembly GCA_016920855.1. Classification (NCBI taxonomy): domain Eukaryota; kingdom Viridiplantae; phylum Streptophyta; class Magnoliopsida; order Poales; family Bromeliaceae; genus Puya; species Puya raimondii. Next base: position 223,980,082 of record JABWPP010000050.1, read on the forward strand.
CCAACTGCAATACATGGAAAAGTTCTCTTCTGATTCCACTCGGAAAACCAAGACTATTTGTCAACACTTTGTAACGGAGGTGTGCGAAGGTAGGCTCAAGCGTTGAAATAGTCAAATTATCTCCTATGATGGCGGCCTATAACGGGACACCACTATTGGAGAGAACCGCACGTGCGAGTTCCCCCGCATACGGCTCAAGTGGCGAAGGCCCTTACGGGAAGAAGAAGAGGCAGGTAAGCAACAAACAAGCGTAGGCTTGACCTCTTTTACCCTTTTGTCGAGCAGCCCTCGAATCATCCGTTGATTAGAGTATTTCATCTTGCTTCTTCCTGCCTTACTTGATCCTGGCTGTCAAAAACAGGCTCAAAAGCTTTCTCCTACTCGATTAAGGGCACTCGCACTGGCTGAGGTCTATCCGACTCGGCTATTCCGAGTGGGAATAGCAGTCAATCTCAAGAAGGAAAAACTGAGCAAGATAGCTGCCCTTAGCGCTCCTGTCCCGAGCGAAGAGAAGGCGAAAAAGCGCCGCCGGAGATTACACAATTCAAACAGTTATGAATTCGACTCATCTTCTACCTGCGAGTTCTGTTACAGCAATTGGGAGTACCCTTTTCACTGCAAGTTCTCTTACATCTAGTAAGCCAGCGGCTTACCTTAAGACTGCATGTAAGGAATTAGGACTGGCAGGGCTAAACGACTGTGGAAGGCAGAAGAAGACCTCTTCTTTTTCTGAATATCGAGCCATATCTGTTTTATCTAAATACACATTACTTAAATGAAAATTATGACAACAAGACTTCAGCAAGTCATCCGCAAGCTGATCAGTAAATCGCAATCTGCTTTCATCAAGTCAAGCATAGACTGATCCCAGATCCACTATTAGTAAAGATCCTCGAGGATTGGGCTATAGAAGATCAAAGCCGCCGGCGGCCTGTATTCGGAGTTTCCCTGGGGTTGGTAAAGCGAAATGGGGGCCACCCTAGCCCATTGAGTGCTCTACCTCGGGCCATCGACATCATACGCTCTACTGAAATAGATTTCGCTTCGCAAAGAGGGTGTGAAGGCCTTTATTCACTCGGGTACCGGATCTCTCTCTCAACGGACCTGATCAGAGGAGGGCGAGGGCACGGCTATGCCCCTGGCATCCTCCACGATGAAATAAAACACACGAATTGAACTAGCATTAGGCTTTGTTATTTCAGACGGCGCCGTGTACACAGGCTTAAGATGTTAGCATCAAGACTAAGAATATCGGTCTGCAAAGGAAAGCAGTCCATAAACTTCAGGCCTCCTTCGGCATTGTTGCTAGTTTATTTTTTTCGCCCCTTAACACTAATTCTATATAATTTGATATACCGGCAATAGGACTTTCCTCTTGTTGTCATGTTTTGTAAGCTTGCAATACCACCCAGCCAAGTGACGACTAATGACTTCTTTGAAGACAGTCCAAGAAGCAGAAAAGAAAAAAAGTTGTTTCAAAGTTTTTGTATTCTATTGCCAAACAAACATTTTGGATGCGAGGATTGCAAGTAATCCACCATCCTCTCCTACACTGTTTCATGATTCTATATAATTTAGTATATACCTGGCAAGACTTTTTTCTTGTTGTCATAATTGATTAGATTGCAATAGAACCCCGCCAAGTGATGGATGACAACTTAAAACAAAAAAGAAAAGGAAAAAAAAAATTCCTAGCAAAAGGCAAGTTGCTTCCAAGTTTTTGAATTACTTGCCAAACAAACATCTTGGATGTAATGATCCCTTTCTACCACTTTCGACGGCCTAACCTCCAAAAGTACCTCTTCAAACAAATTTGCAATATGATACTTATCTTTCTCCACACCTTTTATTAATTGCCTTCAAAAATATAGGACCGTCCTCCGTCACGATCATAAAAATTATTAGTAGCCTCTTTTGAGGATCACCCCAACCATCACAAACAATACTTATACCTTTCGCACTCCATGTTTCTTTAATCGGTTCAAACAAAATTTTTACATAGACTCAAGGATTCAAGTGCCGGCCGTGCCCCCAAGAAGGGGGCACGCTACAGGGGGGGTCTCGGACCCCCCCAAGTGCCGCGGCACCCGGCGCCGTGCCGCACGAGACAGAGCGGCACGGCGCAGTGTGCCAGGGCACAGTGCTTTTTTTTTTGTGTTTTGCTTTTTTTTCTCCTTTGTTTTGTTCTTTGGGATACCCGAAGTATTCTGGATACCCCACACCCCCTCAAAGATATTGCAAATCGAAGATCTACTTGTTAGGCAAGTCAAAAAATTATAATTTAATTTTTTTTTGTTTATCAATATACGGACAAATTATTAATTTATATATCCGATCCATAGACATCCATTTTTTCTATCGGCCCGAGCCCTCCGCTTCTATCGACCCGAGCCCTCCGCTTCCACCACAGACATCCATTTTTCCTTCACAAATTATTTTTTCAAAATTTGTCGCACCGTGAAACTTTTGGCGAATTAGGAGAACAAAATCAAACTCAGTAAACAAATTTTGAGGCACATCAAACATAAAATTTTATTTTTGCGCTACAAGATTGAAAATGCTGATAAAATTAAAAGCTAAATTAAATCAATTGATACTTAAATTTATTTAATTTATTTGTCATACAATTTATTGCTTAATTGTTTTGATGGATCTACTAATTTTTTGAAAAAATTAATTAAAAAATATTTTTTTCAAATACTTCTAAAAATTATTTTAAAATTTATTTTTTTGTATTTTATAAAAGAAAGACTGTAATATGGTCAAAAGAAAGAAAGAAAGATGTCTTTGCATTTTAAAAATTCTAACCTGTAAAAATTTCTATTCTGCATCAGGTATAGTTGTACTTTACATACAAAAAAGCTTACAAGTATGTTAATTGATGAGTATAGTAAGCTATACATAGCAAATATTCATAATTATTTGATTAAATCTTTTAAAATAATATTATAAGAGTTTATTGGAACCAAAAAAACTGAAATAAGTCCGTGCCAAAACGTGCCAGTAGAAGGTCATGTGTATCCATCGGCACGCAAGCGTACCACGTGTCGACACGCAAGCATGCCGGTGTCGTACCGTGCCAGGCAGACAGCGGCACTCCCCCGTGCCACGGCACTTTAAACCTTGCATAGACTCTTACCTTTGAAGTAGTTTTTAGCATATTAACACTAGGAAGAACATAATCACTAACATATGATTGGTCGCGTATGTATATAAACTACTATAGTGAGAGTTTCTTGCTAGATTAAATGACAAGCCGCTGGCATAACGGACTTAAAAATTTAGAGTTGGTTGTTTCGGCTGTGAGACCCCAGATAGTTCTATATATAAGATATAATAGGGCTAGAACTCTAAACCCGGCTTAAGCATTTTGGGCGGTGGCTAGGCCCAAGAGGTTAAGAGAGTTAAGGGTGCTAGGACGGGAGTAGTTCTAGGATGGGTGAACCCCCTGGAAGTCGGAGCGTCAAAGTTGGTATCAGAGCCAATTACCAGCCGGAAGTGTGAGATTAGTCTTGGCTGAGCCAGGGTCGGAATGACAAGGCTAGCAAGACGTCTCACATCGCCTGGTACTTGTGAGTCTGAGACTGACGAGGACGTCAGGGCTTAAAGGGGGGGAGATTGTGAGACCCTAGATAGTTCTATATATATAAGATATAATAGGGCTAGAACTCTAAACCCGGCTTAAGCATTTTGGGCGGTGGCTAGGCCCAAAAGGTTAAGAGAGTTAAGCGTGCTAGGACGGGAGTAGTTCTAGGATGGGTGACCCCCTGGGAAGTCGGGCGTCACATCGGCAAAGATGGTTGGTAATAGTGGAAGGCTAGATTGAAAGAGATTATGGGATACAAGAAAATGAGGGAGAAGGTAAGATACAAGAAGTGCACCGATCATGCGATTGCGAGGGATCCACGATTAACGAGGCGGTGACAATACCACAGGCAGAACTTCAGCAACAGGAAAGAAGAAGAGGCAGGGATCCGGAAGAAGAGGGGTAGGAGCATAAGCCGATATCGTCGCAAGGAGGAAGGAAGCGACAACGATCAAATTGAAGAAGAAGATGACCTCGGCGCGAAGAAGAAGCATTGATGATCACACCTGGAAGAAAATCCCAGGGAAATGGCAAAAAACAAGAGTAGAATTTTCGATTCATCAAATCTACTCTTCAAAGCATCAAGAACTGGTTATTCATAGAATCAAAAGCCATTTCTAAAATAAATTTTTTTTGCCTCTTCATCTTCAACACAACACGATCTTCCGAGGGTCATTCAAACAGTGTGGCATAGAAGAGGAGGCGATTCTAGGAAGCCCAAAAGTCTCTTGGGTTTTGTGTTTGTTTTTAGTGGGAAATAGGATATTGGGGTAATTTGTAATGGAGAAAGAGGGTTTGGATTAGCTGAACCAACTAAAACTAAATGAAATAAAAGGAAATTACATTCAAAAATAAAAAGAATTTTATTTGCTGCATCACTCCAAGAGTGTGTAACAACCCGACCCACTAGCAATAATAACTCGTTGGGCCAAACCACCAGCCCAAAATGCTTAAGCCCAGTTATTATTACTAAGAAGTGAGGCCTCTTACAACCCAATCAAAATCATTTTTCCATCTGATGTAGGACTATTTGCTGCATCACTCCAAGAGTGTGTAACGACCCGACCCACTAGCAATAATAACTCATTGGGCCCAAACCACCAGCAAAAAATCCTTAAGCCCAGTTATTATTACTAGGGCGCGAGGCCTCTTATAATCCAACCAGAATCATTTTTCCATCCGATGAAGGACTATTGGGGTGTTATAAACTCCCCCCGTTTAGACCCCGACGTCCTCGTCAGGCAAGTCCAAACCCAGATCACAATCATATAGACCAAAATTACCAAGTGATGTGAGATTCTAGAGGTGGCTCATACGGATTCGAGTGGTGGCTCCCACCAAACCCATTAGTGTAGCACTTTGCCCCGCATAGCACTTAGCTCTCACACTTCCGGCTGGTATTTGTCTCTCATACCAATTGTAACGACCTGACCCACTAGCAATAATAACTCATTGGGCCCAAACCACAGGCCCAAAATGCTTAAGCTCAGTTATTATTACTTAGGTGCGAGGCCTCTTATAATCCAATCAGAATCATTTTTTCATCCGATGTGGGACTATTGGGATGTTACAGAGTGAGTGGAATGGCCCGAATGGGGCAGTATCAAGGTGCATTATTGTTACAAGAATAACTTGCTTAATTTGAGAACGGTACAAAATTGCATTTCCCCTCTCGATTTTTTGTGCTTCAGCAATGATCACATTTTGCAAGACAATAAAGAGATGTCCACTAAGTTTAGTTTGATTGAATATTACTAAGCTATGATGGGTCCTTTTTCACATTAATTATTCTCTTTTAAAGATGATGTTGTCATGACATAGTAAAGAGAGGAGCATTGACTCAATGTTCTCATGAATACTCTTTTTGAGTACTTTTTAGTAGGTTTAAGAGAGAGATAGAGGAATGGATAGTTAATTCACATTGTCACATTTCTCAACAAGCTTAAAACATACAAGGGTGATTTTAGGCTTTTTGTGAACATGAGCTTTGAGGGATCTTGAAAATTACCATAGAAATGAATGTAGCCAAAATAGTGGATTACTAAAGCAAGTCCTAAAAGCAAACATTTTTCATTATGTTAAATCCTCTATGAATCATTTTGCATAACAGAATCCTATTAAAAGCATAATATGCATCGAAATTAGGATGATTTGAGACAACAACAAAAATCATTGCTCTCAATTAATCATAACTGTTACAACAAAAGCCAAAATACCCTAGTTAGTCGGGTCCTAAAATCCAAAAAGATTCAAGAAACAAAGAGGGAAAAATAAAGCACACAAGCAAATTCATGTGGTTCAGCCACTGTTCTATGTCCACAGTAGAAAACAATGAAATTTTTATTATCATCAAAGGCGGAATACAAAGTATGCTTCTCTCATAAAACCCCAGCCCTCAAAATACACCCACAGCTCTCTCTCCTTCAATATGCACCAATCCAACAGATGAGAGTTCCATTTATCTAAGCGGCTAGATCCTATTAAGGCAAATTACTTTCAGTTTAAGAATAGAAATAATTCCAGTTTATCTAAATATCCTAATAGGATAAGAATAATCCCAATAAGACTAAACCCAAGAGATTAGGAATAGTATCAACTTAACAGGTTGATGAGAATAGAACAAGATTAGGAAAACATCAGACCGAATTTGAGGTCAAAAATCGCCAATAAGTGTAACTAAACAAAATAATTTTAAAAATAGTAGTTTAAGTAGCTAACAAATTATTATTGCATAGATAGCAAGAAGCATTATTATAATTCTAGAAGTTCAATCATTTTGGCAGAATTTTGCTATGCGAAAACAAAACCAATTGTTCAACATAACAAGATTAAACAAAACCAAACGGCTCGGCTTAGATTGTTACGTCAATTCAGCATCTTTTTTGCATAACTTACTTGTTCAGTGGATATATGGTTCAAGAAACATTACATATAAGGGCTTTTATGCATTTAGCCCCCTAACAATTTTTTTTTGCAGATAGCCCCACAAAATTTATATTTGCAAAAATAGCCCTATTCTGCCACATGGGCGCCACGCGATCGCCATGCGAGCACGGTGGTGCCGTGGTGGCGTAAGTTGAACACGGTGAACCATTCACCGTGTTTAAACACGGTGAATAGTTCACCGTGTTTAGACACAGCGAATAACAAACTCAGGAACACGGGAAAAATTAGTTAAAAGGAATACGGGAATTGTTCACCGCTGTTCATCGTGTTTAAACACGGTAAATCATTCAACGGGTCTAAACAGGGGGGGAACGATTCCTCGTGTTTAAAACCTATATATCCCACAGTTGCTCTCTCTCTCCCTCCCTCCCCACCTCGAGCTTCCCACTCTCTCTCTCTCTGTGCCCCCCCTCGCCGAGCTTTTTGCCGCCCGCCGCCACACTCATCACCTCTCTCTTTCTCTCTCACTTTTTCTCTCGCTCTTACTCTCTCTCTGTGCCCCCCACGCCGAGCTCTCTGTCGCGCCGCCGCCGTCACAGTCGCCAAACTCCATAGCCCTCTCTCTCTCTGTGCCCCCTCTCCCAAAGCCCTCTCTCTCCCCCTCTCCCTCTCTCTATCTCTATGCCCCCACACCATAACCAGACTCTTTCTCTGTCCCTCAGACTCTCTCTCTCTCTCATAACCCCTCTCCATCCCTCTCTCTCATAACCCCTCTCCATCCCTCTCTCTCCCTCTCTCCCTTTCTCTCTACCCCCCAACCAGACGCCTCCCCTTCTCTCTCATAATCCCCCCTTCGGAGCCCTCCATCAACACAAATTCGCGCCATTCTTGTCCTGCAAATTGGTAATTTCATCTTTCACTCCTCTTTATTGTATGTTATATCTGTTCCATAATAGAATGTTATGAAACGCATATATAAAAATTTTGTTGTTTTGTTATTTTATAAATTCCCAAAAGTTATTAAAGTTTTTAGAGGTTTTTTATAGATAGAGACAACTCATGCATATGTTTTGTAATATTGTTTATGTTAGAACATTATGTCTAGTGAATATGTTCCCTTTTGTATCCATTGAGACGGAAATTTAGTCATGACCGATAATGTACCACAATACATTGGTGGCCGCAAAGAATTGGTTGGTATCCGACGCGATATTACATTTCGGGATTTTGAGACGGAAATATATAAGATCACTAACTATGACCGAGCGGAAGCCCATCTCCGCATAACAATTCGATGTCCAATGGGAGCTAACGAATGGATATTACTTGTCATATCAAGTGACAATGCAATTGTAGGCGTAATGAATTTTTTCCCGTTCCATTGTTGCATAAAAGTATATGTGGAGAAGCATGTGTTGACGACACAAGACCGTCCAACCTCTGATCATCAAAGAAATGATGTCGATCTTGAACGAATTCCTACATCAAGGTATAGAGCAATGGTCTTTAAAATTGTTTTTCATACTTTCTCCTTCATTAGGCTAGGTGCGAAAAATTACTTATTTGGACAATTTTATTTTACAGAGTTTGAAGTCCCATGAGTGCCAGTGAATATATCATTGCCATCTACTACTGTGGATCCATCTCCGTTAGTTGGACTTGATGAGGGTTAGGTAATTGTATAATTTAGTTATAAGAAATTTGAATCGATGCGAATGGTTAATCTTAAATACCTTCGCAGATTAGCTATCCATCATAATCAAAGCAACGTTCCATCATCTAGTGTTCGAGAATGCACTGATTAGGAAGTGAGAAATGCAATTAATAATGAGGATGTAATTGGAAGTGATGATGAGCATGTAATTGAAAGTGATGAAGAGGATGTAAGTCGAACCGATGATGAATCTACAGATCACGATATAGACGTTCCGCAATCTGTGGATCCTGATCATGATGGTGGTTTGAACACTCGCATGCACCATTCGAGATGAAGGTGTCGAATGGATTGAAAATTCAAATGCCAACAACGATGATGTACCGGACCCGGTGGAATTCGAAGAATTTGAAGATCAACGACAACGGTTTCTCCTGGGTAATGAATTCGGTTTCTCCTGGAATGAATTAATTCATCAAACCGTTGTTGATGCATACGATGAACAAAACATTGATCAGGGTCTTCCGAGTGATGAGGCATGATCAGGTATTTTCTGACAAAACATCCTCGATGGCACATTGAACATAATGCACAACTTAGAGTTGTTAAATCAAATACAACTAGATACACTGTGAGATGTGTGATCAATTCTTGCCCACGGAGATTACATGCCTCTCGACCCAAAAGGTTGTTATTTCAAAGTAGAGACTTACGGAGGTCTGCACACATGTATGGTTCCAATTCTGAATACAACGCATCGGAATTGTGCATCTTCTTTTGCATGTCAACATATATTACCCACATTGAAGGCAAAGCTTGTTATGAGTCCTACAGAAATTCAATCTCAAGTTCGGAGTGAGTTGCACGTTAGCATATCATATAGTAAGGCTTGGCGGGTGCAGAATAAAGCACTACAAATTATATACGGTAGTTGGGAGCAATCATATTATGACCTTCCTCGATATTTCTCAATATTAGAAGCAACAAAACCCGGAACTGTTACAAAGATTAATTTTATTAGACTGACGAGTACTTCAAGAATGTTTATGCCTTTTGGGCTTTTGGACCCTCGATTCATGGCTGGGAGTATTGTCGCCCATTACTTAGTATCGATACTACCCATTTGTATGGAAAATACGGAGGCCACGCATTAATTGCCACAAGTGTTGATGCCGACGGTGGTTTATACCCGCTAGCATTCACAATTTGCGAGGGGGAGAAAAGCTCGAGTTGGAGTAGTTTCTCAATTGCCTATGAAGGTACATAACACAATCTCGAGTTATTACTCTCATTTCGGATCGTTTTAAAGGGCTAGCGAATCTTGTTGCACTTGTATTCCCACCACCAGAAGGTCATGCTTATCGATGGTGTTTGCGACATATAAAGACTAATATGAATGCTCATTTTAAAGCAAAACACTTGCTTAAGAAATTTCATGCTATCGGAAGTGCTTCAGAAGAAACCGATCGAAAATTTTAAATAGGGTGTTGAAGGGAGTTCATGCCTTACCAATTACAGCTTTTGTAATGGCAACATTTCATCGAGTGGTTGAATTCTTCCTAAAACATCGTGCAGAGGGAGCAATAATGTCTACACAATTTGTATCAACTGTTGATTAGACCATCAATAGCTGGATGACATGTGCTAGAGCATATACAGTTCGGTGATTTGGAGCTCACGAGTTCGACATACTTACTAGAAGGGATTTGCAATACCAAGTCATCAATGGAAGAGATTTTATTTGTTCATGTTTGTGTTTGCAACACACGGGAATCTCTTGTTCACATATTTTATCATGTTGTAGTTCCTCATACATGAACATAGATTATTATGGTTTATATTCTCATTGGTATACTACTGCGTCCTACCATAAGACATATGAACCACAATTCCATTCGGTTCCCGATCGGTGTTATTGGGTTGAGTCATATGATTCACCTCTACTTCCACCATGTGAGAGAAGGAAAAAAGGACGACCCAAATCTACTCACATTCGCGCCAAGTCCTTGTTAGGATCATTAGTCGAGAGGTGGCGAAGGGAGACGCCGACTTTCCACATGCGACATCGGGAGATGACTATCACTTTGATGGATGTAGCTGTTATTACAGGACTCCGCATCCATGGTGGGGCTGTGACCGGAGGGGCGTCATATTAGTGGCCACAGCTCTGCGAGCTACTTCTTGGGATGGTTCCGAAAAAATATTAGGGGCGGTGAGATAAAGATAGATTGGTTGTACCATCATTTCCATGATATCGCCCTAGATGCACCTCCCGCTATCGTACGAGCTACAGCACAAGCATATATATACTGTTTCAGATAGGGTGTAATTTGTGGCTAAACCCAAGCGGGAATAGAGTGCATTTGAAGTGGTTGCCACTTTTAAAGGATCTCGACGCTTGAGGTGAGTTAGCATGGGGTGTTGCGACGCTAGCTCATCTATATCGAGCATTAGAAAAATACTTGCATGTGGGGAAAGATGGAGTATTCTTGTTTTAGGACATTACTTCAGGTACATTCCTTTACTACTAATTTAAATCACGGGTTTTCTTATAGTTTCTAAGTAGCTTTTTATATAGATATGGGCATGGGACCACCTGCATATTGGTCGACCTGAGATAGTCAGACCGCGGCCTGAGCTTGTTCACGTGCCACTAGGTTGCAGGTAAGTAAGTTTCGTATTAAGTTTTCAAAAAATTAGTCTATCATTACTAATACGACATAAATGAATCAGGTGGAATACTAGGTTGGCATTTCGGGACAATGTCAGGACTACTGATATTGAGTTTTATCGTGATCAGCTTGATCAGCAGCAAGAGTCCAGGTAAATGAAAATAATTCGATCTTATTATAAATGTAATTTTTATGTTAAAACAAGTAACCATATGAACTTTTCACAATAGGTTACATGGAGGCTTTATACAGATGCAGTACTAAAGACACTACCACCTTTTTGTGTAGCGGGGTCCTAGGTTTGGCAATCTAGGACCACCTTGGTCTGCTTCCACATCATTGAGCTGCATCTTCCAAATCGAGTGTTTCAGAAATTTGGCCTTCTACAGCATATACCCGATGCAATGGTTGCTAAACCTCGCATCACTTCACGAGGTAGAGCAAAGAGAATTGGGCGGCATATCATGCTTCATATATTCAGTGTTGGGATGATCGACTGATGGACATAGTAGTGGTGGACCCACATGTAGATCCCGATCCTATACGAGCTACTACTGTTTACATGCAGTGGTATTGAAGGATCACAAGGAGGTGGCTATCTAGACCAGCACAGCGTCCAACCCTCGCATATTAGCCATGTAGACATGTCGAGAGTATATTGGTATGATTTTCATATATATTATAAATATTTATTTTTATATACAAAAAAAATTAGTGTAATTTTCATGATGCTGCTTTGATTTCAGGTCGAAGTGGTGCAGAGATCACACTATACGATCAGATAAGTCCTGCCAGATATTTCATATGGTGGAGTATTAGAAGCCCTGACACAAGTTGCCAATCAAATGGAGGACCACTACATAGTCCGTCGAGGCCATCTTACCGATAGAGCATCCACCTCATCATCCAGATACCGTACTAGTACCAGGGGATCTATCTCAACAAGCTGACATTGTTTGTCATAGGCGCCGACGGCACCGACAGTTGCAGTCTTCCACTGTTTAAAAAAATGCGCCTTAGGCGCGCGCCTAGGCGCCTAGGCGCTAGGCTCAATGGCCAGCGCCTAGGCAGGCCCTAGGCGGGCGCTATTGGCTAGGCGCGCGCCTAGGGAGCCTAGGCGCGCGCCTAGGGCAAGGCGCAAGGCGCCAATGAGGCGCGCCTAGGCAATATTGGATCCAAAGATGCCAAACGGGTTTGGATCTTAGAAGTATATTCTCTAATGGGTTGAAACATGTAAAATAAACCCAAAACCCTAAACTAACATGATCCCCAAACCCTAAAAAATCCTCAAAATCTGTCCGCTCCCTATCCCTCTCTCCGCTCGTGGCTCTCAACCCTCTCTCCCGCTGGGCCATCATCTCCGGCTCTTCCTTTGTCTCCGGCTGTGCTTCTCTGCTGCTTCTTCAACTCGGCTCACCCTCTCTCTCCAAAGTGTTCATCTCTTCTCCCCTCCTCTCTCTAGTTTCTCTCTCAATCTCTTATGTATATTTCTCTATTGTTTTTTTTGAACCTGTGTTTTATTTTTAAAAGAAAACAACATTTTACTTTGATAAAATGATGTCTTTTTTGAAGTAGTTCTTCTCTGTTTTAATTTTTTTATTAAAAAACAGCATTTTACTTTGATAAAATGATGTCTTTTTTGAAGTAGTTCTTCTCTGTTTTAATTTTTTTATTAAAAAACAGCATTTTACTTTGATAAAATGATGTCTTTTTTGAAGTAGTTCTTCTCTGTTTTAATTTTTTTTATTAAAAAACAGCATTTTACTTTGATAAAATGATGTCTTTTTTGAAGTAGTTCTTCTCTGTTTTAATTTTTTTTATTAAAAACAGCATTTTACTTTGATAAAATGATGTCTTTTTTGAAGTAGTTCTTCTCTGTTTTAATTTTTTTATTAAAAAACAGCATTTTACTTTGATAAAATGATGTCTTTTTTGAAGTAGTTCTTCTCTGTTTTAAAGTAAAAGAAAGTCCTTGAAAATATGATTTTATAGAGTATATTTAGTTCTACTTAACAATTATTAGAAAGTATAGTAAAAAACTTCTTGGTCATGAATCATGATATTTATTTCAAAATTCTATGAACGTGTGCGCCTGACCTCACTCAGGCGCGCGCCTGCGCCTTGCGCCTTGCGCCTAGGCTCCAACAGCCCTTTGCGCCTAGGTGCGCCTTGGGCTTTTATAAACACTGCAGTCTTCCCACGCAGATCAACCCTCATATTCAGCTCCTCCACAGCTAGTCGTTGAGGGCACTACTATCGAACATCTCGATTAGCTGGATGTCAAAGCCCTTCGATAAGCATGATGTTGATCGTGGTCGCGGTCGTGGTCGCACTGTTTAAAAAAGCGCGCCTAGGCGCCTAGGCTCAATGGCCAGCGCCTAGGCAGCCCCTAGGCGGGCGACGTTGCTTAGGCGCGTGCCTAGGCTGCCTAGGCCCGCGCCTAGGCTGCCTAGCCCCGCGCCTAGAGCAAGGCGCAAGGCGCCATGAAGGCGCACCTTATTCATATTTGATCCGAACAGGTTTGGATCTAGAAATATATGCTCTAATGGGTTTGGGATCTTTGGATCCATATATTTATTGGTCTAATAGGTTGAAACATCTAAAATAAACCCAAAACCCTAAACTAAGATAATCTAAACCCTAAACATCTCTTCGCTCCCTCTCCCTCTCTCCGCTCGTGACGCTCGGCCCTCTCTCCCGCTCGTCCATCACCTCCGGCTCTTCCCGTTGCCTCCGGCTCCCTCTCTGCTTCTTCAACTCGGCTTGCCTCTCCCTCCAAGGTGTTCATCTCTCTCTCCCCTCATTTCTCTCTAGTTTCTCTCGTGTATATTTCTCTGTTTTTTTTTAAGCTGTGTTTTTTATGTCTTTCTTTGAAGCTGTGTTTTTGTGTATATTTCTTTGAAGCAGTGTTTTTCTCTATTTTATTTTAAAAAAAATAATATTTTACTTTGATAAAACGAACCTTTTTAAAGTAAAAATAAAAAGCTCTTGAAAATAAAAAATGATCTTATATATTTGCCGAATTGCAGTTTAATTTCTTGAATGGATTCGAAAGCAACCGAAAGAGATCCTGCATGGAATGTACATTTAGCAGATAAGAAAGTAATAAACGATCTTACATGTAATTTTTGCAAAAAAGTAACAAGAGGGATATACCGAGCAAAGCAGCATATTGTTGGAGGTTTCCGAAATGCAAAAGCATGCATGAAATGTCTGCCGCATGTGAAGGAGGAAATAAAAGATTTTATGATGAAGAAAGTGACGGAGAAGGAACAAAATGAGTTCATGCCCGACTTTAAAGATGCAGATCACTTCGATGACAATGAAGAGGGAGATGATGTTGCAGAATTGAACTCCGAAGGAAAAAAGAGTTCGAAGCAAAAGTAGCGAATATAGTATTGGTAGTAGTAGAAGTGCACCCAAAAAACCAAAGCAAAAGGGACCAATGGATTTGTATTTCACTCCCAATGCAGAGAAGATAGTTCAAGACAGCAAAGATAGAAAATTAAAATAAACTACGATTAATGAAGTTTGTAGAAAAGAGTTGAGAGAAAAGGGTGTAGAGAACTAGCTAGATGGATTTATGATGCAGGAATACCTTTCAATGCTGCTAGTTATGCTAGCTTTCATTTGGCGCTCGAATCTGTTGGACAATACAGCCCTGGTTTTAAACCACCTTCTATGTACGAGTTACGAATTCCTTTTCTTCAAAAGGAGTTTCAACAAACGAAGAATTCAATGAATGGACACATGGAGGAATGGGCAAAGACTGGATGTAGTATAATGTGCGATGGATGGACGGACAAGAGACAAAGGACCCTTATAAACTCTCTTGCAAATTCTCCAATTGGGACTGTGTTTATCGAATCTATTGATGCCTCCAGTTACTCTAAAACTGGAGAAGAAATGTTTAAGTTATTGGATAATATGGTGGAGCGTATTGGGGAGGCAAATGTTGTTCAGATTGTGACTGATAGTGCATCAAACAATGTGTTGCCTGGTAAGAAATTTTGTATAAAGTATATTAATTTTGTTTCAGTATATACTTTAATTTTACGTTATTATATGAAATATTTGTTTAACTTGAAACATATGTGAAAGTTTAATAAAGAAATTATTGGAAGCAAAACGACCAAATTTATATTGGTCACCTTGTGCAGCCCATTGCATTGATTTGATGCTTGAGGACATTGGAAAGATGCCCGAGGTGCATAGAACAGTGAAAAGGGCAACAACATTGAGTGGTTATATTTATGCTCGCACAGGCGTGGTCAACATGATGAGGCGTTTCACAGCCCAAAGAGAGTTGCTTAGGCCTGCTGTAACAAGATATGCAACGGCCTTTCTTACCCTTCAATGGGTAAATAAGCAAAAAAGCAACTTCAGAAAGATTTTCACATCGGATGATTGGACCAAAAGTAAATGGGCAAAGGAACAAGCGGGCAAAAATGCAACTAGCATTGTATTGATGCCCACATTTTGGACTAGCATTGTTTATATTCTTAAAATTTTTGGTCCTCTTGTTCGTGTACTTCGAGTAGTTGACGGTGAAAAAAGGCCAGCAATAGGTTATATTTACGAGGCTATGGACAGAGCAAAGGAAGCAATTGCAAAGTCTTTTAAGGAGAAGGAGGAGAAATATAGTGAAGTATTCAAGATTAATGATAATAAATGGCAATGTCAGCTTCATCGCCCTTTGCATGCCGCAAGTCATTTCTTAAACCCTGAATTTTTTAATTCAAATTCAGAAATTTATAGAGACGAGGAGATTATGTCGGGTTTATATCAAGCTTTACAAAGATTGGTTTGCAAGTGCTCAAGAACAAGATAAATTATGCGATCAACTAAGTGTATATCGTGAAGCACATGGCCTTTTCGGAACTACTATGGCAATTCGACAAAGAAAAACAAAGTCACCAGGTATGTTAGTTCTATACTAGTACTACTTGCTGATAGTATAGTACTGTTATAAATCTATGCAGTATACATTTTAATAGTTTTTACTTATTTGTCGTAAGATTAGATAAGAAAAAAATGCAGTCATTTACATACATTATTAATTTATTATTAATATAACATTTATATAAACAGCTGAGTGGTGGAAATTGTTTGAATCATCAACACCAAACTTGCATAAATTTGCGATTAGGGTTCTTAGCCTCACTTGTAGTGCTTCCAGTTGTGAGCGAAATTGGAGTGTATAAGAACATAAGAAAACAAAACCGACTTTATTTCGACAAACATTTAGCTTTAGTTTTGAGTTCTTAATTTAGTACTTGAAATTTCATATTATCTTTATTATCATAGAGTTGTTCATTTTTTTTGCAGCTTCATAGCAAGAAAAGAAATAGGCTCACGCACAAACACTTAAATGATTTGGTGTATGTCAGGTACGATAGAGCATTGAGGCGGCATTGAATTGCCCGACACCATTGATCCTATCTCAATGAGTGAAATTGATGATAGTAATGAATGGTTGATTGGAAGAATGGATGAAGACAATGATGATGAGAGGGAAGATGAGGATAATGTTTGGGAAGATGACACATTGACATGGAGTATAGTGGCTAAAGCAGCAGGGGTGAATCAGCCTACCCATCATAATAGATCACGTAGTTCCACCAAGTGCAGTGGCGAAGGAAAGGCAAAAGCTTCATCTTCTCAATCTCGGAATATTAGTAACTTTATAAATGATGAAGAGCCTGATTTTGATGAGACTCGAGACACAGAAGATGAAGAAGAAGACATTGGAGATGACAAATCTGACGAGGGAGAGGAGTATTCTTCATCAAGTGATGAAGATGATGATTGATGATTGATGATTGAGGAATGAGGACTAATTAACATTTCTAATATAACGTATTTTGGCTTGGAGCCTTGAACACTTAGCTTTCATATGATCATGATGCCCTTCTAATGATCTTTGGCTTGAAACTTTAAACTTTTATGCATGTTACTTTTTTATAATCTTGTGCTTATAATTATATATTTTTGACATCAAAGTTTCCTATATGTTTGTTGAATTACTAGTTACCTTTATGTTGGCCTTTATTTGGAGACAAAAAGGTACTTTGTTCTTTCCTTTTATCTGTGTTATTTTGTTTTTTAAAATTATCATATATATTGCTTGGCTTCTTTTCTTTTCATCATTTGTTTCCTTCCGAAAACGTGATTATTTGGATAGAATATTTATTGTAATAATATGATTTTAAAGAGTATATTTAGTGCTACTTAACAATTCTATGAAAGTGTGCACCTTACCTCTCTCGGGAGCGCTTCTGCGCCTTGCGCTAGGTGCCTAGGCTCTAACAGCCCTTTGCGCCTAGGTGCGCCTTGGGCTTTTTTAAACATTGTGTGGTCGGGGACGTGGTCGGGGACATGGTCGAGGGAGAGGGACTAGGAAAAGGACGTGACATTACATTTTGTAAATTTTAAACTGTACAAAACATTCTATATTATTGAACAAACTTGCTCTATTTTTGGATATGTTGTTGTGATGATATGGTATTGATGTTGTGTTGATGTTGTGTTGGATGTGTTGGATTTATTGTTATAAGAATAACAAGCAGCTGCTGTGATAGGAGTTGTATTGAACACGGTGAATGATTCACCGTGTCTAGACACGGTGAACCATTCACCGTGTCTAAACACGGTAAACAGTTCACCGTTTCTAAAAACGATGAACAATTCATGAATTTGATGAACCGTGTATTGAAGTCCTTGTTGGACCGATTTGTCGTAGTGTTCATTCACGACATCTGGGTCTACTTCCGAAGTAATGAGGAACATGAAGAGCATCTTCGAATAGTGTTGCAAGTTCTTTGGAAGAACAAGGTATATGCCAAGCTGAAGAAGTGCGACTTTTGGATTCGTAAGGTCGCCTTCCTGGGTAACGTGATTTTAGAAAGTGGATTATCAGTGGACCCAAAGAAAGTTGAAGCGATAAAGGATTGGCCCCGACCAACAAATGTAATCAAGGTTTGTAGTTTTCTCGATCTTGCAGAGTATTATCGGCGGTTCGTGGAGGGGTTTTCTAAGATCTCCGGTCCACTAATGCGCCATACTTCATTTGGAGCGAGTATTGGGATCAAAGCTCTAAAGAGTTAAAAGGTAAATTGACCACAGCTCCAGTTCTTGCCCTGCTAGTTGCAAGGAAAGACTTCGTGGTATATAGTGACACGTCGCGAAACGGTCTTTGGTGCGTGCTGATGCAGCGTGGGTAGGTCATAGCATATGCCTCCCGCCAATTGTACAAAATTATCCCACTCAAGACTTAAGAGCTAGCAGCAATGGCCTTCGCACTCAAGCTGTTAAGACACTATTTATACAGAGAACGTTACGAGGTTTATACAGACCATAAGAGCTTAAAATATTTATTCAATTGGGAGTTGAATTTAAGGCAACGCAGGTGGTTAGAACTGCTAAAAGATTATGACATAACCATCTTATATCATCCGAAAAAAGCCAATGTAGTAGCCGATGCGCTCAGCAAAAAGTCCGTGGAGAAACTCGCGACGATAATCACGATTCAGCCGCATTTGCTTACGGGAATGAGGCGATTCGACTTGGAAGTTCTAATTCCGGGTGCCACCATAACATGACTTTAGTAGTTCGACCGACCTTGTAGGAGAGAATAAAAGGGAAAGTCTTCGGACCCGGAACTCCAAAAGGTTCGAGGCGATATTAAGTGTGGGTGAGCCAGCAAGTTTCGCATGAGTTCGGAGGGGACTCTTCGATTCCACGATCGGTTGTGTGCGTCCAAGGACGAGAAAATTTATGAAAAAATTACTAAGAGAAGCTTATCAATCTCCCTATACTACTTATCCAGGCGACACCAAAATATACAAAGACTTGAAGATGCATTATTGGTGGCCGAGTATGAAAGAAGATATAGGGTGTTTTGTGGCACAATGTTTAGTGTGCCAACAAGTAAAAGCGAAACATTGTCTCCCAGCGAGAAAGCTTCAAAATTTGTCGATTCTCATACGGAAATGGGAGAATATTTTGATAGATTTCATTGTGGGATTGCCTCGATCACAAGGATGCCATGATGCAATTTGGGTGGTGGTGGACCGCTGGACGAAGTCGGCTCATTTCTTGCCGATCCACACCATGTGGTCAAGGGACAAGTTGGCGCAAGTTTATCTGGATGAGATTGTGCATCTGCATGGGGTTCCGGCGTCCATAGTATCGGATCGGGATTCCCGGTTTGCATCGCAATTTCGGAAGAGCTTACATGATGCTTTAGGTACTCGGGTCGATTTTAGCACCGCTCTTCATCGTCAGACGGACGGTCAGACAGAAAGGACAATTCAAATCCCAGAAGATATGCTTCGAGCATGTGTTCTTGATTTTAGGGTGCGCACTTCCTTGCCTATGGCGAAATTCGCTTAAAACAATGTTCGGGAACTAGTTGAATGCCCTAAGTAACAAAACATAATTGGTACCAAATGGATATTTAAGAACAAGAAAAATGAGGATGGTATCATAATACGGTAATACAGAACAAAGCAAGACTTGTTGCTCAAGAGTATTCACAAATAGAAAAGATTGATTTCGAAAAAACTTTCACCCCTGTTGCAAAACTTTCGCCCATGTTGCCCGTCTTGAATTATCCGTATTTTATTCGCTATTGCTTGTCATTTTAAAATTAAACTTTTTCTAATGGACGAAAAGAGCGCTTTTCTAAATGAATTTTTAAAAGAGTAGGTTTATGTTGAACAACCGAAAAGTTTCATAGATCCTAACCATCCAGATCATGTATACCGTTTGAAAAAGGCTCTTTACGGTCTCAAAACAAGCCCCGCGAGCATGGTACGAAAGATTGACAAAATATTTATTGGATAAGTGCTACATCCGAAGGGGAGCAGATAGAACTCTATTTGTAAAACATTTATCAGAACAATTTTATTATGGCACAAATATATGTGGACAATATAGTCTATAGAGCCACAAGAGATAAAGATGCCACAAAGTTCGCCGAGATGGAATTGATGAGTGTAGAACACTCTTGTAGGTTGGATTTGAAGCCCCATTGCTTTGATTTGGGATTTTGAGCAATTTCTTTTGATTTGAGGTAATTTTCACCTATCTTCACTTGAATTTTTAGTGAATTTCGTGGTGAGGTTTGTAGAAGCTTGTAACCCTTTGGGAATTTTTCTTAGGGTACAAGCTCCGTCTTTGTTTGAGTATTAACAAGCTTTCAACGGTTATCCGGTGGGTTTGACCTCACCGAAATGGGTGAACTCCCCCTATGTCTCCTATCTTGTTATAGGACTCAATAAATGGCTTAGCATGATAATCATGACATCGTAGAATTTTTTAACACATGACATAATCATCTCATGTATGAAGATTTGCTTACTCTATGTAGTAGAGGAATACATCATAATGACATGCATGTTAAACTATCTTTCTTTTGTTCAAGTACTTATGCATGTTATAGTTGGATTGTATTAAATTGAGATGTCTATGATGGGCAAACTAAATTATTTTCTTGGATTACAAGTAAAACATTCAAAAGATGGAATTCATTTATCTCAATCCAAATACGCAAAGGATCTGGTCAAGAAATTTGGGTTGGAGAATTCTAAAGACTTTCCTACTCCTATAGGAACATCTAACAAAAGACTTGGAGTTAGTATCCAAGGTAAAAGCGTTGATAAAAAACTTTACAGGAGTATGATTGGAAGTCTTTTATACTTGATGGAGAGTAAACCTGATATCTCCTTCAGCGTTGGTGTTTGTGCTAGATATCAAGCCAATCCGAAAGAAATCCATCTTAAAGCAGTGAAACGAATCATTCGATATATCAAAGGCACCGTAAATTATGGTATTTGGTATCCTATGGGTACACCGCTTGATCTTATAGGATACCCAGATGCTGATTGGGCTGGTTCAGTTGATGACAGAAAGAGTACTAGCGGCGCTTGTTTCTATTTAGGTCATTGTCTTGTAGCATGGCATAATAAGAAATAAAATTGCATTGTCATATCAACCGCTGAAGCTAAGTACATCTCAGCCGGAAGTTGCTCTACACAATTATTGTGGATGAAAAGCTTATCGAGTGACTACCGGATCCCCTCCAGTACGGTGACAATTCTTTGTGACAATACCATTGCCATAAATATTTCTAAAAAATCCTGTTTTGCATTCTCGTACCAAACACATAAAACTTCGATATCACATTTTACGAGAACTAGTTGAATCAAATATTATTGAACTTGACTATATTTCTACCAATGATCAACTGGCTAATATTTTGACAAAGCCTCTTGATCAAAACGTCTTATACATCTACGGAAGGCAATTGGTATGAACCCTTCCATCTAGAGAGTTCTTTGGGCCTTAGTAATGCATGAATTGGTATTTAGTGCATAATTGTTTGATTTTATTACATTACTTTGATGATTAATTTTGAATTGATATTTTGAATTGGATCTGCATCTCGCTACATTAAAGAGTATCTTAAACACAGGATATAACTTTAATTGCATCTTGACACATCTAATTTTGTTAGATTACTATTTTTATATCATAATGCTTCAATTTTTGTAAAAAAATTTTATATTAATTCAAACTACTTATGTTGGTCAAGTTTAATACCTCTTATTATGAACTCTAGATACAGTTTCTATCTCGATTGAGTGTTGATGATTATAGTAAATAGAGATTTCATATCTAGTTATTTACTTAATGATCTTTCCAATTGAAGGTTACATATTGAGTTTCTTAGTTATAAAAATATATGCATAAAAGATGTAGAAAGAGTTACATCCCAAAGGGAGTGTGCAAACTATCACCTATGGAGCAAAGAGCTACCACCCCGATCATCCGGTAAGTGTGTGCAGCTACCACATGAATTGAATGCACACAAAAAAAAGGAGAGAAATATATAATGAAAAAAAACTCTCCTGATTGTTATATGGTCGAATAGTTTGAAAAGATGCTCAAAAAGCCACTCCCTAGGTACTTATCGTGCATACTTCAATTTGAAGATATTATTTAGGTATTTCAAGCATTTTGGAGTTTCTGTTTAATATTTTTCTGAAAACATGATATCTTGATAGTTTCACTTATCTCTAGATCATATTTGATGTTTTGGAGTTGATTTATTTAAGGATAAAGAATTTCTAGTCTTTTCTCTCCGAAGTTGAAAAAAAAAATTATAACTATAGTAATTTTTACGAAATTGACGTGAATTGAAGCATTTTTTGTTTAAAGTTATGGTGTTTAAATACTTATATTCTCTTTATCTAAAGGTTTTTACATCTTAAATGATCTGAAAAAGGTGTTTTCTGCAAAATTCTAAATTTTCAGAGCTTCAGGATTCGGACCCTGTCAGACGATCCGGATCCCGAACTATGGTTTTTCCTCTGCGAGGGGAGGATTCGGACCCTGCCTTCCAAGTCCAGGCCCTCCGCCCGACCCTGTTATAAATGGTTCGGACCCTCTATTTAATTCACAGCATATCCTCTCGATTTCTTTCTCAAAACCCTGTGTTTCTCTCTCTAGAAGCTTTCTACTTTCATCTGCAAGGATTTTTCTCATTTTCAAGTTAAGTATTTCAGATTATTTGCATATTTCCACTATAAAAACCGTAGTTTCCCTCTTTTTAGTTATTTTGGTAGGAAATTTTTCAAAGTCTTTCATGGAACTTAAAATTTTTGCTCTAAAGTTAGTTCAAATTGGTTCTTTTAGTCTTTTTGCATGATTCTACACTAATTTATACGTGTTTTCTTTAGATATGCACAAACTTTGGTTTTTAGGGTTTTTCAACGTTTACTGCATGATGGATTTCATGAATTTTCTTGTCAAATCACTATTAAAATCAGTTGGAGATCATTCTACAAGGCCCTAGGAACTTCTAGATGTTATTTTTAAATTTTTGATTTTTAAGCTATATATTTTGTTAAAATTGCTTAACAGGGGTTTTTTAAAAGCTTGCAAAAATGTATTTCTCATGGCTTCTGGTGCTTGTGTTCCTAATGGCTAGTACTAGACGGGGTGGTGGACGAAAGAAGATGCTAGCTCATAAGCATTCGCGCCCCACAGAACAAGAGGCAAGTGAATATGAAGCTTCGGAAAGCTCCGACACCGAGTCAGTTGATTGGGACTCACTGTCGCCTGAGGCTCAATCAACCAAGAAAAGAAAGGAATCAGCTACTTCAAAGGGAAAGGGCAAGGCAGTAGCTTCTCGCGGTAGAAAGAAAATCGAAAGAATTGAGATTCGAGAAGCTGCCTCTGAGCTCCCATGTCGAGGCACCGACAAACTGCGGAAGAGGATATTGATCTTAAGAGAGTGGATATCTTTTCGCCACTTCTATGCATTTGCGAAAGAAATGTTGCAGAGAAGGCGCTAATTGAGGCAACACCGAAATTTGCAACTCTTTATGAGCAAGGACAGTTCGAGCAAATATGTTCTTTTCCGGAGCAAAGTGGCTACTTCTTGGAGCTGATCCGGACATTCTACATGCGGGCTAGGCATCTACAAGATCAAGAAGGTGGCCTGTATATGTTTAAAACCATATTGCGCAGAGTTTCTTTGGACATCACTGCGGATACAATTGCCGGAGCACTATATATGGAAGCTAGCACGGAAGGATTGTACTATTTGAATGGTAGATTTGATTCCCTCCACGACTGGCAAAAGATTGTAAATGGTGTATGCTTGCCTAGGACGCAGTCAGCCGAAAATTCTGTATTCTTGAAGGACATGAAGCCCGAATACCGATTTCTAAACTTTATTATGGATTACAACATTCTGCCAACAATGAATACCAAGGTGGTTAGTTGGGAGAGATTGTTGTATACGTATTTGGTTGAGCATCCTGTTGAGGCAAGAGGACTGAATTTGAACATTCCGTTTCTGATCTGGCACCGTATGTCGAGGGATATTAAATCATCGAATTAATACGAGCGGATATTCGCATCCAACGATCATTATGCGGATTCCCCGGAATAACAATGTGGACACAAGATGTAATTCATATGAGCAAAGCCTTGGGACAATAAATGACTCAACGGTTGTGAAGTCAGGACCACCAAGGAATCGTCTCCGCAACCTGAAGGTCCTGGTTCTTCACACCCACCTATGGAGGCATCTGAGGAGGACGTTTCTGTGACCTCTCTCTATGTGACTAGCAGCGACTGTCATCTGAGCAGGAGTGGATTTTCACAGAGCTTCAACGTATGTCGTCTGAGCAGAAGCGTCTATCTACAGAGCAGGAGAAAATCACGAAGAAGCTAGGAAAACTCTCCAGGATAATGAAAGCTATTTTCGACAAACTCAATTGCTGTCGCGCGGATATCCCAGCACAGGACGACGACGACTCAGATTAGACTTCATGATGTCCGGGGCTTCGTGCATCTTTTTTGTCATGCATCTTTTATGTAATTTTGCATGCACATTTTGGTTTGCTTTGTTACGTTTTTATGCTTGTTTATGTTATTATGGTTATGGTGATATGTCCCCCTCTTTTTCTTTTTGGCTCTTTGTGACAAAAAAAAGGGGAGAATAATGTGGAGAAGGATGTAAGAATGAATGACATAATATAACTCTGATAACTCTGACTCTAGTTAAAACTTTGTCTTTTACTACTTGGAATCAATTGTTATGAACTATCTTGATATTAATGCTTTATTTGTCAAGAATTTGTTCTTTTGTAGAGAGTACAAGATTTCAAGACTCCTAATTGCGTCTAAGTCATCGAGCCTGTTTTAGGAGTTCTTCAAGAGTTTTTAATTGATATCTTGATTTTCTTTGGAATGATCATGCGAATTGTCGTTTAGTGATTGCGACAACTCCATTTATTTTATTTTCGGTGATGAGAGACTTGTGAGCATTCTATATGTTTTTTTCGTTTTGTTACGAAATCACCAAATAGGGAGATTGTTACGGATTTTAATGTCGGCAGATTTCGTGAAGTCTATCTGAATCTTGAAGGATCGAAGAAGAAAAATGAACATCAAAGACCCAAAGACTTGGACATCTAAAGCTCACAACCCCCAGATAAGTTTTCATGAGGTTAGTGATGATTTATGAATATATTTATGTTTTGGAAGACATCAGAATTGAAAAAAAATCTTTTCAAAAAATACAAAACTGAACTTTTCTATTGTCAAGATCCGGACCCTGAGGGAAGGTCCGGATCCCGATGGTTATCACGAAATTTTGTATACGAAGGATCTGGACCCTGTGGGAGGATCCGAATCCCAAACAACCTCTTTGCTGTTCCGCAGGGAGGTTCTGGACCTTCAGGAAGGATCCGGACCTTGATGTTTTCCCAAACATCAAAGTCCGGACCCCATATAGAGGATCAAGATCCTGAACCCGTCATGAGTTTTTAAAAATCAGTTTTGTAATCCTAATCTGATTCTGATCATTTCCAAAGGCCATAAATATGTTGTAGGGGTGTCTCTAAAACGTGGTTAAGTATTTTCTATCTTTTAGAAACCTTAGAAATTTGTCGGTAGCTATCTCTCTCATCTACAACAAGGTTCTTTCCCATCTTGATTCTTGAAGCCCTAATTCTATTTTTCCCTTAAGAATAAAATTGAGAATTGCTTAGAGACTCTTCCTACAAATTTATATGTTCTTCTAAGCATCAAATCATCACCAACGACTCGTTGATTCGCTCCGGACGGAGTGGACGCACATAGATTCGTATGAAAGCTGAGGATTCGCTGGAGCCTTTGGGGACTCGAGGCGCAGACACAACATGAGGCGCAGACACAACATGCATTCATAGCGTGATCGCTTGAAGGATTTCAATTGATTGGGACCAGCGAAGGAGATCTACTACGAGCGTAGGGTATAGGTTTGAGTCCGTGGATTCGGTAAATCACCTTATACCCTAAAGTTTTCTTAGTGGATTTTTCGTGTGATCAGTCCTGTGAGTTTCTTTCTTCTGGTTGGAGTTTTTCCACGTAAAATTCTCAGTTTGTCTGTTTTATTTTTAATACGTCGAGTTAATTGTGTTTTACTGTTTTCACCTATTCACCCCATAGGTGATAATCTTACCTATTAGATCTTAGGGTTTACAACTTACACTATCATTTAAACCTAGCCATCCAAATTCAATATTGAGCTCTAAAAGGATCTATCCCCAGCTATTTTATGAAATTGGTATTGGTAAGTTTGACTTGGTTGTTGATCTTTCATCGCTTGTCACACTATTGTTATTCAAAACTTTAAACGGGTTGTCGCTGAATTTTATTTTATTTCTAGTGATGGTCTCTAAAAGTTCATTTAAATAGGTCTTACAATATTGAGATTTACAACAAAAGTTTGTATCTGTTCTAGTGTTCTTTAATTTTCCTTTTCCGCTGCACTGCTACAGTACCGCTCTACAGTATTGTGCTACAGTAACTTTTGGTTGCATCGGCTAGCCTTGAAATCCTATCCTTAAAAATAAATAAAAAATTGTGTTATTCTCTGTGAAATTCCAGTTAGACTTTAATCTGAATCTAACCCAAACTGACTATGACTAAACCCAAATTAAGTCCAACACATGAAATTAACTTAACTAAGAAAGTTAATTTCCAATCAACTAATGAGCCTAGGCTACTGCATAAAGCAGAATTCCTCTATTTCATGTGAATATCATCAACCTTATAGCATGCATTGTGTGAGAACCCTGTTTCAACAGAGCACTCGGACTGAGTCCAACTGAAACGAACCTTCAGATGACAAAGATACAACCCCAAAAATTCAAACTATCAAGAAATGTCGAAACCAATGGTTAACTTGCTTGAAAAGCCTTCACATAATCTGTTTTCCTGACGGGAAAATAACCTATGCACAAATATATATCTTATCTAATTTGCATTTGTCAGCAATGTTTTTAAAAAAAAAATTAATGACTAACTAATTTCAAAATATTGCAAAGATAATTTCATAATGAAGACATCATAGCAAAAGAGAAGGTTCATCAAAAACCATACATGCCACTAACTGCTTCCGTATAAACAGTTCAACCTTTTAAGAGCATGTTGCAGACGTGAGAATAGCAACGGAGCATAATTTCAGGAATCCAAATGTGCGAAATTACTCACCGCAGCAATCTATGTCAGCAACATCCAAGATGTAGTTCGATATATATTTAAATGATAAGCTCCCCAAAATTAGTACCTCCCAACCATCAAAGCATCAAATTATTTGCATGCCAAGTTCAAGCATATCGAACCTACGCATCCTCTGAGGTGCTATAGTTCACTAGTTAATATGTCTAATTCAACAGTTTTAACTGGATGCGAACACTTTAATAGAGCTAAAATACATGCAACTCATGCCTCTCCTACAGTCTTGCATAATTATTTAGAATAAAAAAGACTTGACATTCAAAGAGGGTCATTTTGAAAACATGTAATCTCATACCTTGGGCAACTCTTTGGCCTTTTCGGCATGGCCAACACCAGCAATCGCCGGCGTCCGCCTGCAAAAACACATAAGCAAGTTGTCAAAATAAACACACAAATGGAACCAAGAGAGGAGTAAAAAGAGTTTAGATAGCGGAACTGGAGGCAGAAATCAAAGGCTCCTTCAACCATGTCGTCAACGGTGTTGAGTATTTCATTGATGAAGAGCTGCGGGTTGAGGCCTAAGACGTCGAAGATCGCCTCGCTCTCACGCACCTTCATTCCTTAACGCTGCCAAAAGTGCCTTCAAGGTCCTAAATCAGAAAGTTTTCTTATCAAGTGAAAAAAGATCGGGTAAACTCTTCGCCCATTTTCATCTCATCTTCACGATGCTTACTCTGGAGTTCAAGAAATTATCTTTATTTTACTGTAAGAATTTATATATGATTAAATAGCACAAAATTTTATAAGTACAACTTTTAGATGTTTTTTATCACATTTAATGGTTTAGATCATAAATTTCAAATTTTCTAGTGCAGGTTACACAAGTATTAGTTGATCCTTACTCATAAATATAAACACATTTTGCGCTGCGGTGCAATTAATAATACCAAGCCCTTCATGCTACAGACTCATTTTCGATGATAGGGCATCTGGTTTAAAATCAACACTTTTAAACATAATCTAGAGTATTTGAACATTGTAGAAACCAAGTTTCATAATTTTAAAAAATTATTTCTCTAAACCATCAACTCGTTGGGAAGAAAACGATCAAAATAAACAACCTTCTACAAATAGGGAATCGAAATCTTAAATTCAAGATCAGAGTTGTAGATTCTATCTCTAGATAGTTAAATCATCAAAAATTCAAGTGATTTGAATTACTCTACACCATTAAACAAGAAAACACTGAGTTTTCTTATCAGGTGAAAAAAGATCTAGTAAACTTCAATTTGCCCATTTTCAGCTCATTTTCACTTTGCCACCCTGGAGTTCAAAAGTTAAATTTGACGATCCTACAGTTTTATCTTTATTTTACTATAAGAGTTTATATATGATTAAATAGTGCAAAATTTTTTGAGTAAGCCTTTGAAATGTTCTTGATAATATTTAATGGTTTAGATCTTAATTTTCAAATTCTCAAAAGTCTATTTAATACTTGTGAAAAACTAGTGTAAGTTAGATAAGTATTATTTGATCCCTACTCATGTATATAAACACATGATGAACTATGGTGCTATTGATAATACCAAGCCCTTCATACAACTCGTTTTCAATGATAGGGCATTTGATTTGACGATCAACACCTTTAAACATAATTTAGAGTATTTGAACATTGTAGGAACCAGGTTTCATAATTTTAGAAAATCATTTCTCTAGGCCATCAACTCGTCAAAAGATAAACGGTTAAACTGAAATAACCTTCTACAAATAGGGAATAGGAATCTTAAATTCAAGATCAAAGTTGTAGATATTACTCTAGATAGTTAAAAAGAATGATTTGCATTATTCTACACTATTTAACAAGAGAACACTGCATATAGGTCGTTCAAATTGTCATTTATGTGGCGTCTTGATCACTAAGTAAATGGTATCGAAAAATCACAAAATTCGATACCTAATAATTTCAAATGTTCTAAATCATATTTAACAGTGTTAATTCTGGAAATGAACACCTAAAAAACAACAGTAGATACAAGGATAGCCAACACATTCCTGTTAATATTGGATATTTAAGACTTTTAACTTTCCACCAACCAAGAATATCAAATTTTGCATCTGTCATCACAAGGGTACATAGGCTCCCTCCATATAATTATCTAAGTCTGTCTTTGGTACTGATGCAATGCTCCAGTCATTTTTGCTAGATATTGCTATTCTCTTAGCTTTTATTCCTTTCCTTTTTTTAACTTTCTCATGTTTTGTGGTTATTTGATTTGGTCCAAGCCAAGATGGTCAGTAATCAGGTGGATAGGTTAAGACAAACGCTAGCTTATACCAATTAGATCCATAGACCAATATAACTCGAAGGGACCTAAACCTGAATCTAAAACCCAATAAAACAAACGCACAACAAACCAAATCTGAACCAAAAACCTAATTAAATCAGTTCAAAAATAAACCTAAACCTAAAACCCAATAAAACCAACTAATAATAAACCAAATATGAACCAAAAACCCAACAAAATCAGTCATCCCAAACCTGAACTGAAATTTTAATTGCATTTTCAACCAATAGGAGAGGCCAAACAAGATTTGTGAGGCCGACAATCTTCTCCAATTGATCTACTCTTATTACGGAGGCATTTTGGATCATTCGGAAGACGCGCGTGGTGAAGGAAAGAGAATATGGAAGCCCAAAAGCTACCAGCCGCTCTTTTTTTGTGGGCGGCTCCTTGGGAGCGACACGCTACACTTTTCCAATGGGGGAAAAAGACAAAAGAAAAAAAAAAGAGAGAAGAAAAAAAAAGGAAGAAAGGGAAATTATAAGTACGTGCCCTTGGAGTCTTTCGGGGGGATTTTGGGAAATTATCTAACATTACACACCCTTCTCTTCCTCTCATTTGCACAATAAATTCGACGACATTGCTTCCTTGTGCTGGATCGTTCTCTTCTTCCCCTGCACTTCTTCCAAATCCCCCCTATCTTTTTCTTTCTCCCATCAGAGATCGTCGACCCATGATGCTGCATGCCTTCGCGGATGTGGAAACCCTGCAACTTGTGTGTTGGTGCAAATCTTGAATCTTCAAGCCTTCACTATTTGCTTTTCTTTAACCAACAAGGTATTGGAATCTCTCCTTTGCCTCCTTTAGCCTTTCACTTTATTTACCTACCCACAGACCAATCTATCCGTCTCTACTATCTGACTTGGTAAGAATCAATCCTTTCAGTATTTGGTGGAACTATTATATGTAAATGTTGGTGAGGTTTAGTTTTCATGGTTTGTCTTCCACTATTGTCTTTCATTGCGAATGAAATCAATTAAGTTCTATGCCTTTACTGCTGGAATTCTATTTAGATCTTAAGCTGTGCATAAGTGTTCTCCTCGAATACTTAAATTTATTTTTTAAACTGTAGTTGGCATTTGCATCATCGATAGTTGGAAATTTCAGCACTTCGTTAACTAGGTAATTGTTGTTGGATGTTCTCTCACATGAATTCTGCAAGTCTTCTTTTCCTTCTAACTTCTCCATCAAGTTCATGATGTTCATCAAAAACTCAACTTCCATGAGAACTGCTAACATTACCCGGTCACCCATCCTAGGACTACTCTCGTTCTAGCACACTTAACTCTCTTAACCTCTTGGGCCTAGCCACCGCCCAAAATGCTTAAGCCGGGTTAAGAGTTTAGCCCTATTATATCTTATATATAGGACTAACTGGGGTCTCACAGGTGGTGGGCGACCCCCTGGGAAGTTGGGGCATCAGAGTTAGTATCAAAGCCAATTACCAGCCGGAAGTGTGAGATGAGTCTCGGCTGAGCCGGATTATACAGCAGGGAGAGCGAGGCTCTCATGCTATTGACTGTTGTGGGTGGAGCGCCGCTCACCACAAGGTTGATTTAGGCTAGCGAAACGAGTCTCACATCGCCTGGTACTTGTGAGTCTGAGCCTGACGAGGACGTCAGGGCTTAAAGGGGGGGAGATTGTGAGACCCCAGTTAGTCCTATATATAAGTGGAATTCCGACATGTGCCACAATCAAGACGAAGAGCTTTTTAAATATAAAAATTTCATTCATTGGCCCTTTTATCAAATTCTTCTTTTCTTAGTGAAGAATCCTTAACAATTTTAACGATGCCCCTAATATTTGCAATTGCATCATGCATCCTTGCCATGCCTTCTCTTACAACTAAATTTATAGTATGAGCAGCATATCTAACATGGAAAAGCAAACCATCACACATGAAAACATTTTGGTCCTGTAGGATATCAACAATTACTCTAACATATACATTGTTAGCACTATCATTATCAAGAGTCATAGCCATCATCATCTTTCGATCAAGATTCCAATCAACCATATTCTTTATAAATGTGTTGCACAAATTTATTCCGGTGTAAAAGCCTAAGGGTCTGTTTGGCAAACCCCCTAATACAGAGTAATAGGCCAAATTACTCTGTTTTCTTAAAAATATTTTCTTTTTAGTTGGCCTGTTTGGAAGGTGCAATAAAGGAAAAAAAAATTACTCTGTAATATAGATTTTACAGAGTAATTTTTGGGTAAAAAAAACTGGTTAGACCTCTTTAAAAAAAAAACTCTATTCGTCGTGTCTGTAGCACTTTGAATTTCGGTGCGTTATTTCGAACTTTACTAAATTTGATGAAGTTCGGAAAGAGCAGGTAATGGCTGGTGTGGAATTGGGTTCCGAAGGTTTCGGAACATTTTGGGTACGAGTGGAAACCCGGAAATCGAAAAATTGTGAAAAAGGGACCAAGTGGAGCAAAACTGCTCACGGGGTCCGGACCCTGGAAGCTGGGGTCCGGACAATGAAGTCCGCGGGCAGCCACGGTCCGGACCCGGATGCCACGGTCCGGACCCGAGCCGATGTCCGAATTGGGGTGCGTACGGGTTCCGGACCCGGGACCTGAGGTCCGGACCCGGCCTGCGCACTGACCAGTTATCAGTGCGGGGTCCGGACCCTACTCGCAAGGTCCGGACCCGGCTGAGGCAGAATGCCCAGTGAGGGGTATTTTGGTAATTTCGTGGGGGATGGGCTATGTATAGAGGGCTAGAGTCCCTCTCCTCATTACTCCTCCATTTTTTCCTCTCATTCCCTTCCCTCTCCCTCACTTTCTCTCTCTAGAGATCTCTCCAAAGCTTGGAGAAGTGGAGGATTTGACCTTGGGAAAAGCTTCTAAGGTGGATTTGGAGCTTCTTGGTGCAAGAAGAAGCTTCGGAGCTAGGGCTTTGAGGTGAGTTCTTGTGATTTAGGATTTGAACCTAGGATTTAATCCTTTGAAATGAGGTTTTTTGGAACCCTAAGCAATCTAAACCACAAATGGTGGAAGATTGGCCATGAAATCTAGGGTTTGGCTTGCATGCATGCAAACCCTAGGTAGATTTGGGACTTTTGCAATGAGAGGTTCTAAAAATATTTGGACCTTCGGGAATTGCAATTGAGGCATAGGAAATCATGTTAGAACACTTGATTTCACATGTTGAGTTGAATTTAGGGTTCGTAATGAGTAACGAACCGTTTTCTTGTAGAAGCTTGGGTTGAAGCAAGAACTCAAAGCTTGGACACTTAGGAGCTTGAAGAATACAAGGATTTGAAAGCTCTTGAGGTGGGTTTGTGTTTACCGAAGTGATTAGGTCACTTCCATGTCTAGGGTAAATATCCATTTAAAGATAAAATGGTATTTGTTGTGAACCCTAGAATTTGCATGTTGGCAAAGGTAAAAATCATGATGGGATGAACAATGAGATCCTATTGCATGATGTATATTTCAAGTATAATTCAAATATATATACTTGTTGCATGGTTGCATGTATGGTTAAACCTAGTGTTATTGAACATAGGTTGGACATGAGGTTAAACCTAGTGTTATTGAACATAGGTTGGACATGAGGATTAAACCTAGTGTTATTAAACATAAGTTGGAACATGTGAGATTGAAACCTAGTGTTATTAAACATAGGTTGGAACATGTGAGATTGAAACCTAGTGTTATTGAACATAGGTTGGAACATGTGAGATTGAAACCTAGTGTCATTGAACATAGGTTTGACATGAGATTGGAACCTAGAGTCATGGGACCTAGGTTGATAATGAGAAAGTAAGCCTAGTGTTATTGAACATAGGCGAGACTTAATGACTTGAACCTAAGGTCATGAGACTTAGGTTGGCAAGTGAAAAATGTGAACAACGGGATGTGCGACGATTTTGCTATCCCGGGTAGGCGACGATTTCGCTACCACGCCATGAGTTGGCGGTGTTGAGCGGGATGTGCGACGATTTTGCTATCCCCGGTAGGCGACGATTTCGCTACCATGCCACGAGTTGGCGGTATCGACACGGGATGTGCGACGAGTTTGCTATCCCGGGTAAGCGACGATTTCGCTACCACGCCTTGAGTTGGCGGTGTCGAGAGGGGATGTGCGACGAGGTTGCTATCCTGGATATGCGACGAGTTCGCTATCCATGCCATGTAATGGCGGTGTTGAGACGGGGTAGGCGACGATTTTGCTATCCCGAGTATGCGACGAGTTCGCTACTCGAACTAGGAGGTGACGAGTTCACTCCTTGGATGTTGGAACAATTATGGTGAGACGGCGATTCCGAAACCATAAGTAAATGACAAGTAAATGAACTTAGTCAATGTGAGACATAGGATGAACCTAGGAGAGAATGATAAATTATATTTCATTTGGTTGCATCCTTTATGTTTATTTACAAGCATGTAAATAATTGTTGCATAGTTATATGTGATCTAACTTGTGCATATGGTGTTTCTTTGGACCTAGTGGGTCGAGCTTCTCTCTTGGGTGGCCTTACCCACTGGGAACTATGTTTATAGTTCTCACCCCACGTTTTTCAGGTCCTTCCGCGAGTGAGGCGGCGGAGCGAGGCAAGGGTTTGGCTCTTTAGATAGCGGCCCTTCCATTTTTGTGATATCTAGAGTTGTACCCCTAGTTTTGGACTATGATAGTATAGGGAATTTTCATTTCATGTATGAAAATTGTATATTCCATCGTTTTGGAACATAGTATATGGAATGAAAGAAAAGAAAAAAAAATTGGACATGTATATCGTGCCATGTGATGTAATAGAAGTAGAACTTCTTTATGTTGATGCTTTCCTTGTGCAACTCTTGTGCTCCGTTCCTAATTGGAACATTGTGGATAAGCTTGTGTTGTGACGCCTTGGGCGGGTAGAAAAGACTCTATCCGTTCGGCGGGTCTGGGGCATGCGCCCGTGCGGTTATCCTTTCCACCTAGTTGGTGTTAAAGGGCCGGCGGGGCGTGACAGTGTCGCTTTTCTACCCCTCCCTCTTCCGTTCCCTTTCGTCCTCCCTTCCCATCCCCTCCCCTCCTCCCTCTCCCTCTACTCCTTTTGACGATAATGACGCCGCCGCCGGCGCCACCGCCGGCGCCGACGCCACCGATGTTGCCGACGATGATGACGCCGATGCCGTCGGTACCGACTCTACTCCCTTTGACGACGATGACGACAATGACGCCGGCGCCGCCGACGCCGATGCTGCCGACTACAATGATGTCGATGTCGCCGACGCCACCGCCGACGACGACGCCACTCCTGCTAACGTCGATGGCGGTAGGAGGAATAGTAATAGGAGGAGAGGGATGCAAGCCGCGGTGATAGTGGTGGCGGTGGAGATGGGGCCGGAGGAGGAGGAGAAGTTTTTAGTTATGCTTTAAAAAAAATTCTCAATTTGATACAATCTACTAATAAATTATCTTTTTTATACTTTGATCCAAAAACGAAAAAAGTTTGTTTTGATTAGTACAAATTTTTTTAATTTATTTTATATAAGAAGTAAAACAGAGTATTTTTTTAAGAGACAACAGTCCAAACAATAAAAAACAGAATAATCTTTTTACAGAGTATAGAGTTTTTTAAAATGTTAAATACAGTGTAAAATAAAACTCTGTTTTATTTTTCAATGATTGCCAAACAGACCCTAAATTTAATGATTTTTTATTCAAGACCCAATCATCATCAATTTAGTGGGTTGTCACACATAAACTTCTTGTTTTGTCTAGAGGTCCACCCATCCATAGTAAAACTAAGCCGAGAAGAAATTTGGTTACAAAAGTCATATAGTGTCTTCGTTTTTTCATTATAACGACCCATAGCATCTTTGGAAACAGCGGCACGAGATTTTATAGAAAATTTTGGACACAAAGATTGGGTGAAATCAAAAAGTCCTTCATGTTCAGCCATGGCAAATGGATATTCGTGCTTACTACACATATTGACGAAAAGCTTATAATTATGCTCTTCGTCATATTTATATGCAACCTAAGAACTCATCCTCTCCGCACTTTGTGATGCTCGTAACATATTTTAATCAGTTATTTGGCTATGTGTGTTTTTTAAGTGATTATATAACATAGTTAGTTAAATTGAATTCGGCAAAAATTCAGTACGGGTAATATACGAATAAAATTCATATCCTAATTTTTAAATTTATTAAAAAATACAGCGTAAAAAAAAGATTCGTCAATTATTCGGATACGCGATTTATACGAAAATTATACGTTCACCAATTAAAAATTCGGGATCAAAAATTCGGCTATTAAAATAAACTTTTTTTCTCTAGATTTATGCTATTAGCATAAATACTTATAATTCTTAAGAATATAAGCCACATATATAAGAGAAAACTGTTATAAATAGAAATCAAAATTAATGGGGAAAAAACAATGTAGCTAGGACGTTAAAAATTTGGCACTTAACATGCAGATAATAGCAAAGGTTAATTCCGCTCACAGAAACTATGAATTAGTACCAGATGAAGTAGGTGTGCGGAACTCGGAAGTTGGGAACCAGATGATGAGCAGCGCGTGGCCCCGCGGGGGTTTCCGATGGCGAGCGGCGCGCAGTCCGGGGCGGGGAGGGTTCCGAACTTTCGATGGCGAGCGAAGCGCTGCCGGGGGCGTTCCGAACTTCCGATGACGAGCAGCGCGCAACCTCGTGGGGGGTTCCGATGGCGAGCGGCGCGCAGCCTCGTGGGGGGTTCCGACGACGAGCGGCGCGCGTCCCGGCGCGGGGACGGTTCCGAAGAATCCGAACTTCCGATGGGGAGCGGCGCGCGGCCCGGGGGCCGATGGCGAGCGGCGCGCGGCCGGGGGTGGGGGTGGGGGCGGAGGCAGGCGTGACTCGGGTGAGAAGCTAGGGCATTTTTCTTGAGCGAGGGGATTTTTGTTTTTTTTTCTTTTTTTTTTTTGGGCGGGCGTTTTTTGAGCAAAGCGTTTTTTTTTTTTTAAGGCGAGCGAGACGAGCGTACGGATATTTGAGATTTATGCCCTTTTTTTTCCGAGTAATTTAGACTTCACGAATTATATTGCCGAATAATAACTCTAAATTCAAAAATTCGGGTCTATTTCGAATTTTAAAAAAAAAATACACAAGACTATTTTATTTGGTAATTCAATAATTTACAAATTATTCACAAATTATTCGTGAATTAACTAGCTAAGATTATATAATCGTATTTTATTAGAATATATAATATCAAACTATTTATTACAACTAGCAATTGACCCATGTAATGCATGTGTTATTACCAACTTTTAGTTATAATTTTTGAATAATTTATTTTGGGCTAGAAAAAAAAGCGACTTAATTTTAACAAAATAATAATATGAGAAGTATCAAATGACAAAAAAAAGAGTGATTTAATTTGTTTCCTTCATTACTATATTATTTTGTTGAACTATCAAATAATAAGTACTTTTCTAAAATGCAATAAAAAAATTTATTATTGTAAAATTTTACGTACCTCTCAAAAATGAATGTTGAGTATTTATCGGGATGTGAGCGAATAATTGTGAACTCCGAAAATTTTAGTATTCTGATGTGTTCGAAACTAATAGACATATATCATAAAGAAATAAAAAAAATATTAGTAATATACCCATTAAGAACTAATAATATTATTATACATAACTATTTTTAAAAGTTAAGGGTATACCCATAGAAAAAAAATATTGAAGAGAGAGGTGCCTAGACATGAATTCCCAATACCAAAAGCTGATGTGGCAAAACCTTATTTTTTTAAATTTTTTTATTTTATTTTTTTAATAAGTGGGCATCTCTCTCTCCCCCTCAATCCCACCGTACATCCCTTCATTTCCAACCCGCTCTCTTAAAAAAACTCCCGACTCCTCATCTCCCCTTCTCTCTCTCAAGAAAACTGCCGACCCAAAACCTTATTTTTTTAATTTTTTTATTTTCTTTTTTTAATAAGTGGGCATCTCTCTCTCCCCCTCAATCACACCGTACGAACCTTATTTTTTTAGATTTTTTCAACCCGCTCTCTCAAAAAAAACTCCCGACTCCTCATCTTCCCTCCTCTCTTAAGAAAACTGCCGACCCAAAATCTTATTTTTTTAGATTTTTTTATTTTTCTTTTTTTAATAAGTGGGCCTCTCTCTCTCCCCCTCAATCCCACCGTACGAACCTTATTTTTTTAGATTTTTTTATTTTCCTTTTTTAGTAAGTGGGCCTCTCTCTCCCCCCCCTCAATCTCACCATACGTCCCTTCATTTTCATCCCGCTCTCTCAAAAAAACTCCCGACTCCTCATCTCCCCTCCTCTCTCTCAAGAAAACTGCCGACCCAAAACCTTATTTTTTTAGATTTTTTTATTTTCTTTTTTTAATAAGTGGGCCTCTCTCTCTCCCCCTCAATCCCACCGTACGAACCTTATTTTTTTAGATTTTTTTTTTAATAAGTAGGATCCGGGCGGTCCAGGGGGGACCACCACGGCTCCTCTCTTCTCGAGAATCCATACATCCCTTATCAGTGTATGGACGGCTATCTTTCGAGCTTAGGATGGCATAGCCTTAACGTTAATGGCGAGTTTCTCCTAAACTTTTGCCACGTGGTGAATCCTCCTTCACCCTTGCCTTCCCTCTTTCCACTCCCATCTCTATCAAATGCTTCATCTTTCTAACCCCCACCTCTCAATTAATATGTTTACATGGTCTCATCTCCACCCAATGCTTCATCTTTCTAACCCCCACCTCTCAATTAATGTGTTTATATGGTTCCATCTCCACCCAATATTTCATCTTCATAACCCCCACATCTCCATTGATGTATTTATATGGTCCGTCATCTATACCTATACATTATTTCTCCTAAACTTTTGCCACGTGGCGAATCCTCTTTCACCCTTGCCTTCTCTCTTCCCACTCCCATCTCCACCTAATGCTTCATCTTCCTAACCCCCACCTCTCAATTAATATGGTGTATCCATTCAATTGGATATAGGAATAAATAAATTAGCGGAATCCTTTTAGATAGAAAGAATTTTTTTTTCTTTCGTTAATGCGGAAACATATTATACCTTTCTATCCAAATCAAATTGAACTATTTTTCTATCTAAAAGAAAAAAAAATAGATGGTGTATCCATTCAATTGGATATAGGAATAAATAAATTAGCGGAATCCTTTTAGATAGAAAGAATTTTTTTTTCTTTCGTTAATGCGGAAACATATTAGTCTATGAACAAATTTCTATACCTAAAACATTTCCCAATACCAAAAGCTGATGTGACAAAATCTTATTATTTTAGATTTTTCTTATTTTCTTTTTTAATAAGTGTGCATCTCTCTCTCTCTCCCCCTCAATCCCACCGTACGTCCCTTCATTTCCAACCCGCTCTCTCAAAAAAATTCCCGACATGAATTCCCAATACCAAAAGCTGATGTGGCAAAACCTTATTATTTTAGATTTTTCTTATTTTCTTTTTTAATAAGTGTGC
This sequence comes from Puya raimondii, assembly GCA_016920855.1. NCBI lineage: Eukaryota > Viridiplantae > Streptophyta > Magnoliopsida > Poales > Bromeliaceae > Puya > Puya raimondii. Next base: position 224,018,697 of record JABWPP010000050.1, read on the forward strand.
CTCTCTCTCTCTCTCTCTCCCCCTCAATCCCACCGTACGTCCCTTCATTTCCAACCCGCTCTCTCAAAAAAATTCTCGACTCCTCATCTCCCCATCACTCTCTCAAGAAAACTGCCGACCCAAAACTTTATTTTTTTAGATTTTTTTTATTTCTTTTTTTTAAGAAGTGGGCCTCTCTCTCTCCCCCTCAATCCAACCGTACGAATCTTATTTTTTTAGATTTTTCCAACCCGCACTCTCAAAAAGACTCCCGACTCCTCATCTCCCCTCCTCTCTCTCACGAAAACTGCCGACCCAAAACCTTATTTTTAAAGATTTTTTATTTTCTTTTTTTAATAAGTGAGCATCTCTCTCTCCCCCTCAATCCCACCGTAAGTCCCTTCAATTTCAACCCGCTCTCTCAAAAAAACTCCCGACTCCTCATCTCCCCTCCTCTCAAGAAAACGGCCGACCCAAAACCTTATTTTTTAAATTTTTTTATTTTCTTTTTTTAATAAGTGGGCCTCTCTCTTTTCCCCTCAATCCCACCGTACGAACCTTATTTTTTTAAATTTTTTCTTTCTTTTTTTTAATAAGGGGGCCACTCTCTCTCCCCTTCAATCCCACTTTACGTCCTTCATTTTCAACCCGCTCTCTAAAAAAACTCCCGACTCCTCATCTCCCCTCCTCTCTCTTAAGAAAACTGCTGACTCCTCATCTCCCCTTCTCCTTTTATAGATGTCCTCTCTCTCTCCCCCTCAATCTCACCGTACGTCCCTTCATTTCCAACCCGCTCTATCAAAAGAATTCCCGACTCCTCATCTCCCCTCCTCTCTCTCAAGAAAACGGTCGACCCCTCATCTCCCCTTCTCCTTTTATAGATGTCGAATCATTTATATATAAATACGAAGAAGAAGTAGGTGATAATGAATAAAAAATATTTTTTTCCTTTCTCAAAGAGAAAAAAATTTATTTTTTCTCTCCTAATTTTATTTCATTTTAACTGCTAACTTTTCTTTTGAAATTTGATTTTGATGTAGAAAATGAGCGTCAAGTAACGAAACCAACCCCAACGAGATCACCTTCAAGTTTTTTTTCCCTTTCTCTTTTATTCTTGCATTAAATTATGTTTTTCTAATTCTTATTTATGCAACAATTTTTATTTTTTTATAGTTTTTCCTTTTGTTTTCTTTCTTTGTTCTTCATTGGATTATTTTTTTCTTCTAAAATTTTTTTTAATATATTTTTTATATTATTAGCTAATCAAATATGATTATTTTTTTGCTATTTTTTTACGTTTTTATTTGTTTATTTAATTTATAATTTATTATAATTTTATCCGCCGCATCGCGCGGGTTCCTACACTAGTATATACATAAATAGGAGAGAGGCCAATGATAATGAATAAATAATGGCATTTAATTATAAAAATTAATAAAACTATAATTTTTAAACTATTTGTAATGTTACTAAAAATTAGTAAGCATTAATAGTGAAAATTATAAAAGCATTAAAATCAAAAAAATAAAAAAAAATATAATGGTTGATTTGGGGTTTAAGAATAACAGAGAATAAGGGCATGTTTGGTTCGCGATTGGAATAGAAATGGGAAATGGAATTGCATTGCTTTGGAATGGAAAATGGAATGACGAATCATCCCAAGACGTTTGGTTCATTAATGGAATGGGTATCGGAATGAAAATCTAGAATTTTTTAGAGGATGTTTTGATTAAGAGAGAGAAAAGTGATGAAGGGAGAGGAAGGGAGGTGTTGGTGGAAGAGAATTTTTAGTAGTTTACTTGGGAATGGGCCAATCCGGTATTCAAGGCCGGATTGGACCATCAATAGATTTAGTCATTCCGATTCCAAAGTGGAATGGGAGTTGGAATCCGATTCCTTTAAAACAAACAACAATCATTGAAATCAATGAATCCCATTCCGATTCCATAGTCTAAAATAGGTGAACCAAACATGCCCTAAGTGAAGATGGAAGGTCATGGTGGTGGTGGTGGCGTTGGTCACGGCGACGTTAGCAGAAGCGCTGGGTGGGGCGACGTAGTTTAAAATAAAAATGCATGGAAACCCCTCAATTATATTGCATTGTTAAATAGCTCCCTCCATTGTTTTTGGTTGCACACCATTTCAATTTTTAATTTTATTCTTTTGTGTTTAAACACTGACCAAAGCAAGTTATAATTATTGGAAAAAATTTAAATATTTATGTATTAAAATTTTTTAAGTTATAAATTTATATTACTTTTATATTAAGAAGTTAGAAAATATCAAAAGTATATCTAAAATTATAAGTTACGTTAATTAGAAATAGTTATAAAAATTAGATGTCTTTAATATATATAAGCCCATCAAATATTGCAGATTAAATTTTGAAATATAAATTTTAATTTAGAACTTAATTTTAAAATTTAATTTAATCTCATCTATTAAAAAATTTAAATAACTTCACTCATTCTATTCCATATAGATACTTTTTTAAATATTTGTATAAATTAATTTAATTTTAAAAAATAAAAAGCTTAGGGGTCAAAATTTATATATATAATATTGGAACACAATAAGCTATACTATTATGAAGTCATATTGGAACTTCTTCTGAAAATGCTTTATATATATAATATTGGAACACAATAAGCTATACTGTTATTAAGTCATATGTAGTGTTTCGAAAAATATAACTGTCCGAATGATAACAATTTCGGCGACTCTTCAACATGTCTAAGAAGTGTTCGGATGAGTTGGAATTATTTTGTCACGGTCAACCGTCACAAATAAAGCCGAAATATGAATTAGCTACCGTTGGAACATGTTAGCAGGTAGTGTGATCAAGAGTGCAACTTACCAACTTCTAATCACCACCAATTGGAAGTTTGGCTTGTAGTGACCTAGCTGGAACCCTTTTTCGATGATTGAATTGTTTGTAAACTCTTCTATGAGAGAGAAGAGTGATCGAAGGAGTGATACCTTTTCCTGCTGGATGATTATGTCGGCTGCAGACGACATCATGTCGCGGGGGAAAAGAGATGCCCTTCTAGACTTTTTCTTGATTGGGTCAAATGTCGTGTTTCTGTGTGGGTCTTATGCACGCTTCTTTATTACAGGTGTTTACGATGCCTTCTAGGCATCAATGCCTGATACGGGCTACACTCGCACCACCGACAGAGATGGAGCAGGCCGGATGGAGTGAGGCGCAGAAGCTGCGGACAGTTGGTTAGTTTGACTAAGGCCACCCTGGCAGTAGGGAGTGCTTTTACAATGGATGTGCGAGATATGGACGTGGCAGGCCCTCTGGGTAGAGCGAGGTGCGAGGGGAGTTAGGGAGCGGGTGACAGTCTATGGGCAGAGTCAGGTTAGGAAGCGCCCAACTCCTGAGAACGGGGGACAGGCCAGTGGTAGACGTCCGCCGAGGCCTCCACGATCTCGCTCTAAGGTCGTGGGTCCTCGGGGTGGCAGCGGTTTGGTGGATCCTCCCAGCAAGGACAGCAGCGAAGGAGGCCACTGAGATATGTCATTTGTGGGAGACCGCACTGGCTTCGACAGTGTGAGTAGAGACATGACCGGTGTTTTAGATGCGGTTAGTTAGGACACCTGCAGTCAGCTTGTGCCGGGCAACATCGCCAGTACCGTCGACAGCGTCAGCCCCTTCTACACCGTAGCAGATGTCGGGAGCTCTACCGACGTACAGTTAGGCACACAGGACTTCAGCGCCACGTTAGACAGAGTGGGGACTATAGACATAGAGCGACAGATTCTACGCAGCGCAGGTTGAGGACTCCACAACAGCATATTGTATCGTGGCAGGATTTTGATATAGTGCTCGGTATGTATTGGCTGGCACGCCACTTCGCGACGATCGACTGCAGAGCTAGGACAGTGACGTTTCGCAAGTCAGGACAAGAGGAGTTCGTTTACAGAGGCTGCAGGAGCACGCTGTTCCCGCTTGGATTTTTTCAACGAGGGCCAGACAGATGATGAGTCGAGGATGCACTGCCTTTCTGGCGACTGTTGTAGAGGTGCCTACGGCAGTACCGAAACTCGAGAATATACCTATAGTCTGTGAGTTTTCGGATGTGTTTCTCCCTGAGTTGACGGCGATGCCGCCGGATAAGGAGATTGAGTTTGTGATTGACGTGATTTTGGGAACCGTGCCAATCTCAAAGGCACCCTAACAGAATGACACCGGTTGAGTTGAGAAAGCTTAAAGCGCAGCCTCAGGATCTAATGGATAAGGGGTTTGTGAGACCCAGTGTATCGCATTGGGAAGTGCCAGTGTTATTCGTGAAGAGAAAGAATGGTTCACTTAGAGTTTGTGTGGTTTACCGAGGGTTGAATAAAGTGACCATCAAGAACAAGTATCCTTTCCCGCGCATCCTTGATCTTTGCGATCAACTTCAAGAATCTTGTGTCTTGAAAAAGATTGACCTCCAGTCTGGTTATCACCAGTTGAGGGTGAGTGCCGAGGACATTCCCAAGATGGCTTTTCGGACATTGTACGAGCATTATGAGTTTATAGTGATACCATTTGGACTGACTAATGCCCCCATCGCCTTTATGGATCTGATGAAGGTTAGGCCGTTCTTGGACAAATTTGTAGTGGTGTTCATCGAAGATATTTTGATTTACTCCCGAAGTGATGGGGAGCACGAGGAGCACTTGAGAATAGTACTAAAGCTTCTACGAGAGAAGAAGTTGTATGTAAAGTTAAAGAAGTGCCAGTTTCGATTTTGGGAGGTTGCTTTCTTGGGCCACGTGATTTCAGCCGCTGAAGTAGCAGTTGAACCGAAGAAGATTGATGCGATTCGGGATTGACCATGACCGACGACAATCACTGAGGTGAGGAGTTTTCTTGAATTGGCTGGATACTATTGTCGGTTTGTGGAAGAATTTACGAAGCTTTCCACACCCCTCACTCGACTGATGCGAAAGGGGGTTAAGTTTATCTGGAGTGAGGACTGCCAGAGGAGCTTCGAGGATTTGAAGCAGAGGTTGATGTCAGCTCTTATGCTTTCCCTTCCAGTTATGGGGGAACGATTTGTGATCTCAATGATGCGTCATGCAGTGGCTTGGGATGTGTGTTGATACAGCAAGGTAGGGTAATTGCCTATGCTTCGCGGCAATTGAAGGATTATGAGAAGAATTACCTTACGCATGACTTAGAGCTTGCCGCTGTGGTGTTCGCACTGAAGTTGTGGCGTCAATACCTATACGAGGAGCACTGTGAGATTTTTGCCGATCATAAAAGTCTCAAGTATTTGTTCGCATAGAAAGAATTGAACCTGAGGAAACGTCGGTGGTTGGAGTTGTTAAAGGATTATGATATCAGCATTTAGTCTCACCTTGGCGAGGTGAATGTGGTGGCAGATGTGTCGAACAGGAAGTCAGTGCGGAGCCTTAGGGGGGGGGGGGGGGGGGGGGGGGGGGGGGGGGGGGGGGGGGGGGGGGGGGGGGGGGGGGGGGGGGGGGGGGGGGGGGGGGGGGGGGGGGGGGGGGGGGGGGGGGGGGGGGGGGGGGGGGGGGGGGGGGGGGGGGGGGGGGGGGGGGGGGGGGGGGGGGGGGGGGGGGGGGGGGGGGGGGGGGGGGGGGGGGGGGGGGGGGGGGGGGGGGGGGGGGGGGGGGGGGGGGGGGGGGGGGGGGGGGGGGGGGGGGGGGGGGGGGGGGGGGGGGGGGGGGGGGGGGGGGGGGGGGGGGGGGGGGGGGGGGGGGGGGGGGGGGGGGGGGGGGGGGGGGGGGGGGGGGGGGGGGGGGGGGGGGGGGGGGGGGGGGGGGGGGGGGGGGGGGGGGGGGGGGGGGGGGGGGGGGGGGGGGGGGGGGGGGGGGGGGGGGGGGGGGGGGGGGGGGGGGGGGGGGGGGGGGGGGGGGGGGGGGGGGGGGGGGGGGGGGGGGGGGGGGGGGGGGGGGGGGGGGGGGGGGGGGGGGGGGGGGGGGGGGGGGGGGGGGGGGGGGGGGGGGGGGGGGGGGGGGGGGGGGGGGGGGGGGGGGGGGGGGGGGGGGGGGGGGGGGGGGGGGGGGGGGGGGGGGGGGGGGGGGGGGGGGGGGGGGGGGGGGGGGGGGGGGGGGGGGGGGGGGGGGGGGGGGGGGGGGGGGGGGGGGGGGGGGGGGGGGGGGGGGGGGGGGGGGGGGGGGGGGGGGGGGGGGGGGGGGGGGGGGGGGGGGGGGGGGGGGGGGGGGGGGGGGGGGGGGGGGGGGGGGGGGGGGGGGGGGGGGGGGGGGGGGGGGGGGGGGGGGGGGGGGGGGGGGGGGGGGGGGGGGGGGGGGGGGGGGGGGGGGGGGGGGGGGGGGGGGGGGGGGGGGGGGGGGGGGGGGGGGGGGGGGGGGGGGGGGGGGGGGGGGGGGGGGGGGGGGGGGGGGGGGGGGGGGGGGGGGGGGGGGGGGGGGGGGGGGGGGGGGGGGGGGGGGGGGGGGGGGGGGGGGGGGGGGGGGGGGGGGGGGGGGGGGGGGGGGGGGGGGGGGGGGGGGGGGGGGGGGGGGGGGGGGGGGGGGGGGGGGGGGGGGGGGGGGGGGGGGGGGGGGGGGGGGGGGGGGGGGGGGGGGGGGGGGGGGGGGGGGGGGGGGGGGGGGGGGGGGGGGGGGGGGGGGGGGGGGGGGGGGGGGGGGGGGGGGGGGGGGGGGGGGGGGGGGGGGGGGGGGGGGGGGGGGGGGGGGGGGGGGGGGGGGGGGGGGGGGGGGGGGGGGGGGGGGGGGGGGGGGGGGGGGGGGGGGGGGGGGGGGGGGGGGGGGGGGGGGGGGGGGGGGGGGGGGGGGGGGGGGGGGGGGGGGGGGGGGTGGGGGGGGGGGGGGGGGGGGGGGGGGGGGGGGGGGGGGGGGGGGGGGGGGGGGGGGGGGGGGGGGGGGGGGGGGGGGGGGGGGGGGGGGGGGGGGGGGGGGGGGGGGGGGGGGGGGGGGGGGGGGGGGGGGGGGGGGGGGGGGGGGGGGGGGGGGGGGGGGGGGGGGGGGGGGGGGGGGGGGGGGGGGGGGGGGGGGGGGGGGGGGGGGGGGGGGGGGGGGGGGGGGGGGGGGGGGGGGGGGGGGGGGGGGGGGGGGGGGGGGGGGGGGGGGGGGGGGGGGGGGGGGGGGGGGGGGGGGGGGGGGGGGGGGGGGGGGGGGGGGGGGGGGGGGGGGGGGGGGGGGGGGGGGGGGGGGGGGGGGGGGGGGGGGGGGGGGGGGGGGGGGGGGGGGGGGGGGGGGGGGGGGGGGGGGGGGGGGGGGGGGGGGGGGGGGGGGGGGGGGGGGGGGGGGGGGGGGGGGGGGGGGGGGGGGGGGGGGGGGGGGGGGGGGGGGGGGGGGGGGGGGGGGGGGGGGGGGGGGGGGGGGGGGGGGGGGGGGGGGGGGGGGGGGGGGGGGGGGGGGGGGGGGGGGGGGGGGGGGGGGGGGGGGGGGGGGGGGGGGGGGGGGGGGGGGGGGGGGGGGGGGGGGGGGGGGGGGGGGGGGGGGGGGGGGGGGGGGGGGGGGGGGGGGGGGGGGGGGGGGGGGGGGGGGGGGGGGGGGGGGGGGGGGGGGGGGGGGGGGGGGGGGGGGGGGGGGGGGGGGGGGGGGGGGGGGGGGGGGGGGGGGGGGGGGGGGGGGGGGGGGGGGGGGGGGGGGGGGGGGGGGGGGGGGGGGGGGGGGGGGGGGGGGGGGGGGGGGGGGGGGGGGGGGGGGGGGGGGGGGGGGGGGGGGGGGGGGGGGGGGGGGGGGGGGGGGGGGGGGGGGGGGGGGGGGGGGGGGGGGGGGGGGGGGGGGGGGGGGGGGGGGGGGGGGGGGGGGGGGGGGGGGGGGGGGGGGGGGGGGGGGGGGGGGGGGGGGGGGGGGGGGGGGGGGGGGGGGGGGGGGGGGGGGGGGGGGGGGGGGGGGGGGGGGGGGGGGGGGGGGGGGGGGGGGGGGGGGGGGGGGGGGGGGGGGGGGGGGGGGGGGGGGGGGGGGGGGGGGGGGGGGGGGGGGGGGGGGGGGGGGGGGGGGGGGGGGGGGGGGGGGGGGGGGGGGGGGGGGGGGGGGGGGGGGGGGGGGGGGGGGGGGGGGGGGGGGGGGGGGGGGGGGGGGGGGGGGGGGGGGGGGGGGGGGGGGGGGGGGGGGGGGGGGGGGGGGGGGGGGGGGGGGGGGGGGGGGGGGGGGGGGGGGGGGGGGGGGGGGGGGGGGGGGGGGGGGGGGGGGGGGGGGGGGGGGGGGGGGGGGGGGGGGGGGGGGGGGGGGGGGGGGGGGGGGGGGGGGGGGGGGGGGGGGGGGGGGGGGGGGGGGGGGGGGGGGGGGGGGGGGGGGGGGGGGGGGGGGGGGGGGGGGGGGGGGGGGGGGGGGGGGGGGGGGGGGGGGGGGGGGGGGGGGGGGGGGGGGGGGGGGGGGGGGGGGGGGGGGGGGGGGGGGGGGGGGGGGGGGGGGGGGGGGGGGGGGGGGGGGGGGGGGGGGGGGGGGGGGGGGGGGGGGGGGGGGGGGGGGGGGGGGGGGGGGGGGGGGGGGGGGGGGGGGGGGGGGGGGGGGGGGGGGGGGGGGGGGGGGGGGGGGGGGGGGGGGGGGGGGGGGGGGGGGGGGGGGGGGGGGGGGGGGGGGGGGGGGGGGGGGGGGGGGGGGGGGGGGGGGGGGGGGGGGGGGGGGGGGGGGGGGGGGGGGGGGGGGGGGGGGGGGGGGGGGGGGGGGGGGGGGGGGGGGGGGGGGGGGGGGGGGGGGGGGGGGGGGGGGGGGGGGGGGGGGGGGGGGGGGGGGGGGGGGGGGGGGGGGGGGGGGGGGGGGGGGGGGGGGGGGGGGGGGGGGGGGGGGGGGGGGGGGGGGGGGGGGGGGGGGGGGGGGGGGGGGGGGGGGGGGGGGGGGGGGGGGGGGGGGGGGGGGGGGGGGGGGGGGGGGGGGGGGGGGGGGGGGGGGGGGGGGGGGGGGGGGGGGGGGGGGGGGGGGGGGGGGGGGGGGGGGGGGGGGGGGGGGGGGGGGGGGGGGGGGGGGGGGGGGGGGGGGGGGGGGGGGGGGGGGGGGGGGGGGGGGGGGGGGGGGGGGGGGGGGGGGGGGGGGGGGGGGGGGGGGGGGGGGGGGGGGGGGGGGGGGGGGGGGGGGGGGGGGGGGGGGGGGGGGGGGGGGGGGGGGGGGGGGGGGGGGGGGGGGGGGGGGGGGGGGGGGGGGGGGGGGGGGGGGGGGGGGGGGGGGGGGGGGGGGGGGGGGGGGGGGGGGGGGGGGGGGGGGGGGGGGGGGGGGGGGGGGGGGGGGGGGGGGGGGGGGGGGGGGGGGGGGGGGGGGGGGGGGGGGGGGGGGGGGGGGGGGGGGGGGGGGGGGGGGGGGGGGGGGGGGGGGGGGGGGGGGGGGGGGGGGGGGGGGGGGGGGGGGGGGGGGGGGGGGGGGGGGGGGGGGGGGGGGGGGGGGGGGGGGGGGGGGGGGGGGGGGGGGGGGGGGGGGGGGGGGGGGGGGGGGGGGGGGGGGGGGGGGGGGGGGGGGGGGGGGGGGGGGGGGGGGGGGGGGGGGGGGGGGGGGGGGGGGGGGGGGGGGGGGGGGGGGGGGGGGGGGGGGGGGGGGGGGGGGGGGGGGGGGGGGGGGGGGGGGGGGGGGGGGGGGGGGGGGGGGGGGGGGGGGGGGGGGGGGGGGGGGGGGGGGGGGGGGGGGGGGGGGGGGGGGGGGGGGGGGGGGGGGGGGGGGGGGGGGGGGGGGGGGGGGGGGGGGGGGGGGGGGGGGGGGGGGGGGGGGGGGGGGGGGGGGGGGGGGGGGGGGGGGGGGGGGGGGGGGGGGGGGGGGGGGGGGGGGGGGGGGGGGGGGGGGGGGGGGGGGGGGGGGGGGGGGGGGGGGGGGGGGGGGGGGGGGGGGGGGGGGGGGGGGGGGGGGGGGGGGGGGGGGGGGGGGGGGGGGGGGGGGGGGGGGGGGGGGGGGGGGGGGGGGGGGGGGGGGGGGGGGGGGGGGGGGGGGGGGGGGGGGGGGGGGGGGGGGGGGGGGGGGGGGGGGGGGGGGGGGGGGGGGGGGGGGGGGGGGGGGGGGGGGGGGGGGGGGGGGGGGGGGGGGGGGGGGGGGGGGGGGGGGGGGGGGGGGGGGGGGGGGGGGGGGGGGGGGGGGGGGGGGGGGGGGGGGGGGGGGGGGGGGGGGGGGGGGGGGGGGGGGGGGGGGGGGGGGGGGGGGGGGGGGGGGGGGGGGGGGGGGGGGGGGGGGGGGGGGGGGGGGGGGGGGGGGGGGGGGGGGGGGGGGGGGGGGGGGGGGGGGGGGGGGGGGGGGGGGGGGGGGGGGGGGGGGGGGGGGGGGGGGGGGGGGGGGGGGGGGGGGGGGGGGGGGGGGGGGGGGGGGGGGGGGGGGGGGGGGGGGGGGGGGGGGGGGGGGGGGGGGGGGGGGGGGGGGGGGGGGGGGGGGGGGGGGGGGGGGGGGGGGGGGGGGGGGGGGGGGGGGGGGGGGGGGGGGGGGGGGGGGGGGGGGGGGGGGGGGGGGGGGGGGGGGGGGGGGGGGGGGGGGGGGGGGGGGGGGGGGGGGGGGGGGGGGGGGGGGGGGGGGGGGGGGGGGGGGGGGGGGGGGGGGGGGGGGGGGGGGGGGGGGGGGGGGGGGGGGGGGGGGGGGGGGGGGGGGGGGGGGGGGGGGGGGGGGGGGGGGGGGGGGGGGGGGGGGGGGGGGGGGGGGGGGGGGGGGGGGGGGGGGGGGGGGGGGGGGGGGGGGGGGGGGGGGGGGGGGGGGGGGGGGGGGGGGGGGGGGGGGGGGGGGGGGGGGGGGGGGGGGGGGGGGGGGGGGGGGGGGGGGGGGGGGGGGGGGGGGGGGGGGGGGGGGGGGGGGGGGGGGGGGGGGGGGGGGGGGGGGGGGGGGGGGGGGGGGGGGGGGGGGGGGGGGGGGGGGGGGGGGGGGGGGGGGGGGGGGGGGGGGGGGGGGGGGGGGGGGGGGGGGGGGGGGGGGGGGGGGGGGGGGGGGGGGGGGGGGGGGGGGGGGGGGGGGGGGGGGGGGGGGGGGGGGGGGGGGGGGGGGGGGGGGGGGGGGGGGGGGGGGGGGGGGGGGGGGGGGGGGGGGGGGGGGGGGGGGGGGGGGGGGGGGGGGGGGGGGGGGGGGGGGGGGGGGGGGGGGGGGGGGGGGGGGGGGGGGGGGGGGGGGGGGGGGGGGGGGGGGGGGGGGGGGGGGGGGGGGGGGGGGGGGGGGGGGGGGGGGGGGGGGGGGGGGGGGGGGGGGGGGGGGGGGGGGGGGGGGGGGGGGGGGGGGGGGGGGGGGGGGGGGGGGGGGGGGGGGGGGGGGGGGGGGGGGGGGGGGGGGGGGGGGGGGGGGGGGGGGGGGGGGGGGGGGGGGGGGGGGGGGGGGGGGGGGGGGGGGGGGGGGGGGGGGGGGGGGGGGGGGGGGGGGGGGGGGGGGGGGGGGGGGGGGGGGGGGGGGGGGGGGGGGGGGGGGGGGGGGGGGGGGGGGGGGGGGGGGGGGGGGGGGGGGGGGGGGGGGGGGGGGGGGGGGGGGGGGGGGGGGGGGGGGGGGGGGGGGGGGGGGGGGGGGGGGGGGGGGGGGGGGGGGGGGGGGGGGGGGGGGGGGGGGGGGGGGGGGGGGGGGGGGGGGGGGGGGGGGGGGGGGGGGGGGGGGGGGGGGGGGGGGGGGGGGGGGGGGGGGGGGGGGGGGGGGGGGGGGGGGGGGGGGGGGGGGGGGGGGGGGGGGGGGGGGGGGGGGGGGGGGGGGGGGGGGGGGGGGGGGGGGGGGGGGGGGGGGGGGGGGGGGGGGGGGGGGGGGGGGGGGGGGGGGGGGGGGGGGGGGGGGGGGGGGGGGGGGGGGGGGGGGGGGGGGGGGGGGGGGGGGGGGGGGGGGGGGGGGGGGGGGGGGGGGGGGGGGGGGGGGGGGGGGGGGGGGGGGGGGGGGGGGGGGGGGGGGGGGGGGGGGGGGGGGGGGGGGGGGGGGGGGGGGGGGGGGGGGGGGGGGGGGGGGGGGGGGGGGGGGGGGGGGGGGGGGGGGGGGGGGGGGGGGGGGGGGGGGGGGGGGGGGGGGGGGGGGGGGGGGGGGGGGGGGGGGGGGGGGGGGGGGGGGGGGGGGGGGGGGGGGGGGGGGGGGGGGGGGGGGGGGGGGGGGGGGGGGGGGGGGGGGGGGGGGGGGGGGGGGGGGGGGGGGGGGGGGGGGGGGGGGGGGGGGGGGGGGGGGGGGGGGGGGGGGGGGGGGGGGGGGGGGGGGGGGGGGGGGGGGGGGGGGGGGGGGGGGGGGGGGGGGGGGGGGGGGGGGGGGGGGGGGGGGGGGGGGGGGGGGGGGGGGGGGGGGGGGGGGGGGGGGGGGGGGGGGGGGGGGGGGGGGGGGGGGGGGGGGGGGGGGGGGGGGGGGGGGGGGGGGGGGGGGGGGGGGGGGGGGGGGGGGGGGGGGGGGGGGGGGGGGGGGGGGGGGGGGGGGGGGGGGGGGGGGGGGGGGGGGGGGGGGGGGGGGGGGGGGGGGGGGGGGGGGGGGGGGGGGGGGGGGGGGGGGGGGGGGGGGGGGGGGGGGGGGGGGGGGGGGGGGGGGGGGGGGGGGGGGGGGGGGGGGGGGGGGGGGGGGGGGGGGGGGGGGGGGGGGGGGGGGGGGGGGGGGGGGGGGGGGGGGGGGGGGGGGGGGGGGGGGGGGGGGGGGGGGGGGGGGGGGGGGGGGGGGGGGGGGGGGGGGGGGGGGGGGGGGGGGGGGGGGGGGGGGGGGGGGGGGGGGGGGGGGGGGGGGGGGGGGGGGGGGGGGGGGGGGGGGGGGGGGGGGGGGGGGGGGGGGGGGGGGGGGGGGGGGGGGGGGGGGGGGGGGGGGGGGGGGGGGGGGGGGGGGGGGGGGGGGGGGGGGGGGGGGGGGGGGGGGGGGGGGGGGGGGGGGGGGGGGGGGGGGGGGGGGGGGGGGGGGGGGGGGGGGGGGGGGGGGGGGGGGGGGGGGGGGGGGGGGGGGGGGGGGGGGGGGGGGGGGGGGGGGGGGGGGGGGGGGGGGGGGGGGGGGGGGGGGGGGGGGGGGGGGGGGGGGGGGGGGGGGGGGGGGGGGGGGGGGGGGGGGGGGGGGGGGGGGGGGGGGGGGGGGGGGGGGGGGGGGGGGGGGGGGGGGGGGGGGGGGGGGGGGGGGGGGGGGGGGGGGGGGGGGGGGGGGGGGGGGGGGGGGGGGGGGGGGGGGGGGGGGGGGGGGGGGGGGGGGGGGGGGGGGGGGGGGGGGGGGGGGGGGGGGGGGGGGGGGGGGGGGGGGGGGGGGGGGGGGGGGGGGGGGGGGGGGGGGGGGGGGGGGGGGGGGGGGGGGGGGGGGGGGGGGGGGGGGGGGGGGGGGGGGGGGGGGGGGGGGGGGGGGGGGGGGGGGGGGGGGGGGGGGGGGGGGGGGGGGGGGGGGGGGGGGGGGGGGGGGGGGGGGGGGGGGGGGGGGGGGGGG